>CM076584.1:1265501683-1265842787 GCA_034641835.2 Pinus albicaulis | reverse complement strand
CCTATATTGAATCATTTTGAGAGTGTTTTATTTCAATGGATGGCAAGCCATATTACCTCCAAAAAATCCAGGTTATTTCTTAGAGTTCTTTTCAATTGCAATGTGAATAAATTATGTGATATATTTTCCATAAACCCTTTAAAGGTGGCAAGAAATTGTATTTTTTCAATATTGGCTATTTTTTCAACACTCTGACCCAATGCATAATAATCTTCTGCTGCAAGTATGCTGCTCATTTACTGTGGAGAATGTCACTGGTCTAGGGTCTCTAACCACAAGGTCTGCCCCTCCTCTATGACTTCCATAGGCTCCTTATCAAACTGATCCAAAACTGATCCTATCTAGGATCCAACACCTACAAAAACTTCATCAAAGACACATACCTTGTTGACTATTTTGTTGTAGCTCCACTGTTGCAATCTAGGCTGGTTGGGGCATATAAACCAGTCCCTAGCAGTCCTCTAATTTCTGCCCAGAATTTCCTTAAGGAGGTACAGACACCCTTCTATGAAAGGATATGACCGTCATTGATGATGCTGGGATGTTATAGCCTCCACCAGCTCTTCGACCTCCCTTCAAACAGTTGTGGCACCCTACAGCAAGGTTGTGTATGGCTGTGACATCCATTCTAAGAGTATGCCCACCTTCCTTTCACCTCAAAACAACCCTCCCTTACTTTGGCCTTCAAGAACAACACTTCAGTCCTGCACTCAGCTCGGACCCTTCTCCAGCTACTCAGTCACCTTCCTGCGGCCCTAAAATAGACTTGTTCCCACACTGATATGCCCTCTTCTCACTGCGGCTAGATTAGAGATATGTATTTTCCCTTCAACGCTTATGTTTGTGTTGTGTTGCACAAGGATGGATGCTAAAATGAGGATCACACACCTCTTATTTATAGCCTTTTAAGCCTCCACGAATTTGCTTGAAGAGACCCATCTGTTGGAAACCTTTTACACCAAGCCTACATGACTTGGCAACTAATAATTACCTAGTCAACTTCAAAAATTCATTTCTCTCTAACAACAACTCGGATTCAAACGATTCTCGATGAGTTGGAATCGTATCATCGAGCACTATCATCTCCATCCATCACATGTTGATTTCTCATCATGGTTTTGGCCCAAACACGATGGGTTAAAAACCCCCAAGCTTGGATCTCGAGCCCACAAACCCATTTGTGGCGCTTTTACCTCCAACCCTCGATCACCAGGGTTTGGAGTACCTCCCAAGCTACATAAAAAATCAACAAGAAATAGATCCAATATCTAAGTTGTCATAAATATAAAATAAAAAAAGATCTAATATCTAAGAACAAGCCGTAACAACTAGGAAACTAGTTCAAGAAATAAAAGGATAAGAACATGAATAGTTAGGTAAACCTGAGTTGTAAAATCCTCGTAATGAAGGTAATGCATTGATTAGCTTTTTTTGTGGAAATGGAAAAATACATTGAGTAGTTTTATATCTATGAACATTAGAAGAGGGGGAAAAGATGAAACATTTAGTTTGCCATTCATATAGTTGGATGATTAAATAGCCAACTTTTATTTTAGATATATCTCTTTTACAATCATTGTTTTTGCATGGAGCATTACAACATGAATGATGTTTACTATTGAATTTTGTTTTTAAAGGATGCTAAGTCACCTTCCCCAATAATTTTTTAATCTCTTTTGTTGAGCAATAAGATGAATCTAACCTGTGACTTTTGAGAATTTGGATTATCTAACAAGTGATTGTTGTGATGAAATTATATCATATTTTTCAATTTTTCTTTATGTACTTTATGGATTACTAGGATTAAGGCTCACAAAGGAAGGTATGAGACATTCAAGGATTTGCATATGACATTTTGGAGCTTAATTTCTCCCATTTTCATTATCTACTTTTACCATATGTTTCAAGCATATATTTAGAGAACAGTAGAACAGGAAAATGAAAATATGATCAGTTGTCATATCCAGTGAAAAATTAGTATGATTTTAGTATGAATATTTTCATTGCTAGCCATAATTGTGCCATACTTTCTGCATATAAACTGTGTTAGAATGTAGAAATGTCCCAACATTTCAAGTGGACATTATGCCCATCATCAAGGGATCCGATTGAAACTTCTGCACCCATCATTAGGGGATCTAATTGAAGCTTATGTAGTAAGAGGCTTATTAAATGGCTATAAAAAATAAATGGCATGGAAAGTTGGATAAGTTACAAGTAAAAATGAAGTATGCTATAATTTAGAAAAATATATCAGATAATATAAGGTCTGTGATCAATTTTGTAGTCATTTCCAGTTTCGAAGGGCTCCTAAGGTGGGTCTTAAAACTCAAAATACTGCTCAAATTTGGATTCCTGAAGATCATAATCCCTTTTGGAATTTTGGCAATCTGAACTGTCTTCAGGGGCACCAATGACACCATTATATGTCCTGATTTTAATTTCATTGTATTCTTTAATTATGAAATTTGAGACAAAGGGGTCATTATGCACCCATTTTTCAACTTTTGAGCCATTCAACCCCATTGTATCAGGTGCAGGTCTTTTAGCAGTGTTTTCTTTGATAAGGCAGACAACATCATTATTGATAGGTTGATCTCCGCTTGGCAAAAAAACAATGGAATTCTTTGAGCATAAATCATTCTCCCACATCTACACAGAGAATAATATTGAAGTTAACACCCTAGCCAAGGCATCAGCCGAATCGGCAGCAAGCTAGCTGATAATTGACATGTACAAGGGAGAACAACATTCCAGCTCCACTAGAAAATTACACTAGAATTCATTCTCCAGGTACCCGTGATGAGCTTTCTCCTTTCAGGTACCTTCTCGTCTTTCCCAATGAAAGAAGTTGAAAGTTCTGAATTTGAAAAACAACTCTCTCACGAGAATTATTGAACTGAATTTTACAAGCCTATCTGGCCTAATTTATTTGGATTTAGCTAGCAACAATTTTTCTCGTATTATTCTTCCTAGCTTGTGGACCTGCAAAAATATCCATTCTGTGAGCCTGGCAAGAAACAAATTAAGCGGTGAAATCCCTCCTGGCATGACATCCCTTCAGGTTCTCTCTTTTTGTTTGTATAGTGTTCCTTTTCTCCACGCCTCAACAATATTCAAAGCAGAGATATGTCAAAATTTGCATGTTGATATCTCAGCTGGTTCAAAATAAAGAATAAGGATATTCAACATATAGTGATCATAGGTATTGCATAATCTCTCCCTTCTGAAATTCATTTTTTTTTCCTCATAGAAGAGCATCTTATGCTTGCAAACACTTTATGCTAGCACTCTACTGTAGATAACTATGTTGGCCTACAATATTGGAGAGATGTACTTGAAACAAAATTATATATCAAAGATTCTACTTCCAATACTTCAAATATTTGAATGGATTTATGTGGCATATCACCATGCAAAGCTTTTGTTGGAAATGAACCTTACTCTGAATTCACAGAAACCCATTCAGCAATTTTGGATGCACGTTTTCTTTGAGACATCATGCAAAAATCCAAGGTTGATAGGATCAATTTCATTGTACCTGTAGCTTCATGACACTGACGGTGCACATGAGTATTTCCATAAAGATGAGCTGAAGAATTCCCATAGAACTTGAGATTTACAAGTTCAACAAACTTAAAAATTTATGTATGGGCATCTTCAGAAAATTCACCATAATGAAGGGTAACTCCTTCACTAAATTCTCAAACCCTTCTTTATCCAACTTGTCATAAGTATCACAAATAGGAGGGGTCTTAAACATTACCATTTTATGACTGCTTCATCCAACTTGCAGCAACAGATAACTATGTCTGTTAGTATCAGAGGTATGTTTATCACTTCCACCAACATCCAGAAAAACAAACATACCCTCACGGAATCGACGATCAATTTTGTAGTCATTTCCAGTTTCCAAGGGCTCCTAAGGTGGGTCTTCAAACTCAAAATACTGCTCAAATTTGGATTCCTAAAGATCATATGCCCTTTCATAATTTTGGCAATCTAAACTGTCTTCAGGGGCACTAATGACACCATCACATGTCCTGATTTTAATTTCACTATCTTCTTTATCTATGGCATTTGAGACAAAGGGGTCATTATGCACCCATTTTTTAACATTTGAGGCATTCAACCCCATTGTATTAGGTGCAGGTATTTTAGCAGTGTTTTATTTGATAAGGAAGACAACATCATTATCGATAGGTTGACTTCCACTTGGCACAAAAACAATGTCACTCTTTGAGCATACAACATTCTCTCACATATACACAGAGAATAATACTAAATTTAACACCCTAGCCAAGGCATCAGCCAAATTGGTAGCAAGCTAGCTGATAACTGACATCTACAAGGGAGAATAGCATTCTAGCTCCACTAGAAACCTACTCTAGAAGTCAGTCTCCAAGTACCTTCTCGTATGTCCCAATTCAAGAAGTTGAAAGTTTTGAATTTGAAAAAAAACTCTCTCACGGGAGTTATTGAACTGAATTTTACAAGCCGACCTGAACTAATTTATCTAGATTTAGCTAGCAACAATTTGTCTGGCAGTATTTTGCCTAGCTTGTGGACCTGCAAAAATATCCAGTCTGTGAGCCTAGCAAGAAACAAATTAACTGGTGAAATTCCTCCTGGTATGGCATCCCTTCAGGTTCTCTCTTTTTTCTCCATCTCAAGCAACAGTTTTATCAATATTACAAGTGCCCTAACAGCTCTGCAGGACTGTCATAACCTTACCACATTGGTTTTGTCAAATGATTTTAATGGGGATATGATTCCAGCTGATACAAATGGATTTCCCATGCTCTGGACATTAAATCTTGGAAATTGTGCTCTTTCCGGGAAAGTTCCAGTTTGGCTCCTGAAATGTCCAAATTTACAGGTCTTGGATCTTTCCTGGAGTAATCTCAACGGAGTTATTCCTATTTTTTTAAACACTCTTCAATATCTTTTTTATTTGGACATGTCAAATAATTCTCTGTCATGACCAATTCCAAAGTAGCTTATGGAGTTACCTAGTTTTAAGTCAATACAAATACCCTTGTATCAGCTCAAAATCCCTTTGAGCCCCCCTTATATGTAAAGCAAAATCAAAATGCTTTTGGGTTGCATTACAATCAGTTGTCTAATCTTCCCCCTTTGTTATAATTGGCCAGAAACAATCTCAGTGGCACTCTAAGCCCTGAGATTGGCCAGATGAAAATGCCTCATATTCTAGATTTGAGTCATAATAATTTCTCGAGGATAATCCCAGACACATTGTCTAACTTGAAAATTTTGGAGACTTTAGATTTGTCAAACAATAATTTTGTTGGAATCATACCACCATCCGTGAAGGATCTCACATTCCTAGTAAGGTTCAATGTCTCTAATAATCACTTTCATTGGTTAATACCTTCTGGACATCAACTTGATACCCTTAACAAGTCTAGTTTTGAAGGAAACCTTGGTCTCTGTAGCCAACCTCTTACTACCACCTGCAGTCCGCCTGTGTCAATACCGGGGGTACCTATTGCTACACACAGAATCATTAGGTTGGACAGAAATACCATTCTTGGCATAACCATGAGTGTTGGTGTTGGGATTGCTTTTCTTCTAGCTGCGGTTACAAGAAGACAGGTAACAGAGCAGGGAGTTTCATACGAGATGGATTTTGACATGCCTCACAGGCTTTATGATGCCTTGGGATATAACTTGGTGCTGTTATTCCAGAATCATTATCGTAAGGATCTTGCTATTGCTGATCTCTTGAAAGCTACTGGTAATTTTTATCTGGAAAACATCATTGGCTACGGAGGCTTTGGATTGGTATATAGATCCACTCTGGAAGATGGCACACAAAATGAAATTAAAATATTGATAGGAGAATGTGGTCAGATGGAGCATGAATTTAAGGCTGAAGTAGAAGTTTTATCAAGAGCCCAACATAAGAATCTAGTGTCATAGCAAGGATACTTCAAGTATGGGAATGATAGTGATCCAGGTGGATATTGGTGGCCACCCACCTATTCCACTTGGCCCCCCACCATTGTCTCTTTCAGTTTTTCAGTTTCGGCATAACTTACTATTTTTAGCAGTTTTTCGGGTCCTGAACTTCCGGAGCTGTTTTGAGGCCCTAAACGATGTTTTTTGGGTATGAAAGCTCTAGCAAATTTGATCTTCAAATTCGTCCCGAAAGCCGTAGTCCTCGGATAGAGCTTTCTAATGATGTATTATGTGCGTCAAACGGAGATAGTATGCCAAAGTTACGTCCCTGGGAAGTTGAAACACCAATTTACCCAAACGGGGCCCATAGTTTTGGCGCTTCATCTCCTAGGGTTAGGTTTTTGGGATGTTTGGGGTTCTCCATTGTTTCTCAATAATAAATAGGCCCTCGAGCCTCATTGTAACTCAGTTTAGAGGCCTGTAGCCGCCACATCTCTTCTCAGAGATAGCTACCAGTGCCCTAGCTAGTTTATTTCCATTTTGTCTGTAAGCAAATTTCAGTTCTTTGATATTAATGAAATGAAGTGTTATTTCCGCCGCATCTCTGTATTTATGGTTATGTGTTTATTCTGTTGCGTTCCTGCATAAATCCGGATCAGTGGTATCAGAGCGGTCTGCTTTTTCTCGATCCTTCTTTGCATGTCCCCAACGAGGTCGGGGTATAAGGAGCTAGGGCTTGATCTGGTGGAACCTTTGCAAGATCGGCCTCGCAAACCTCGACGGACGCCCATGGGGGACGAAAAGAAAGATGAGGGAGCAGGAGATCCTATCAAAATATTGCTCGAGGAGGCCCTCGAAAAACAAAGGAACGTGATGATGGATAGCTTTGCTCAGATCCTTCAACGGCTGCCCACCGGCGGCGCATCTGCATCCAGTAGCCACTCTGGAGTTGCGACTCCCTTTAAGGTACAAGTAACTTTTGACATTCCCATATTTGAGGGTCAAATAGACGCAGATGCCGTAGATAGATGGTTGAATCTATTAGAAGGATATTTCTCTATTCATGACTTTTCAGACCGGGAGAAGATTATTTTTGCACTCCTCAAAGCTACCCCCCATGTTAAGGACTGGTGGGAAACCTACTGTGAGAACAAGGACCAGACAGAACCCTCTCTGTTCTCGGCCGTACCAACTTGGAATTCTTTCCGAGACGCCGTCAAGGAACAGTACTATTCCGTGGGGAGCTATGAGGACAAGTACATACAATGGACCACGCTGCGACAACAAAGGGATCAAGATGTGCACGAGCTGACGAATCTGTTCCATACCCTGCGCACAAAGTTGGGTATCAAAGATTCAGAGAAACATTTGGTGCTAAAGTATCGCAGTTGTCTGCACAGATACATTCAGGAGGAAATGGAGTTCTTCGACATCTCCTCGCTTGGTACGGCATACCGGTATGCTGCCAAGATTGAGCAGAAATTCAAACAGAAGAAGCGAGACTTTGGATCTGCGAATAAAAAGCAAGGAAAAGGTGCTTCCAAACCGCAGAACAAAGGACAGAGCCAAGGCATGGCGGCTAAAGACAACCCGTCAAAGCCACAAGAAAAGAACAACACCGTAAAGCCAAAGAAGGACACGGAAAAGTGGTGTGAGTTCCATAAGAGCTCCACTCACAACACAAGTGAGTGTCGGGCCAAGCAGTCGCTAGTGGCCGAGATGAGGGCTTCTGAGTTAGATGCATGCTCTGACTCCGAATCAGAACCTGAAAAGGGGAATGAAAAAGGGAAACAGATTATTGATGCGGAGCCCAACGCCACCGTTGCCACTACAAAGGTCCAGAAGGAGGAACCGGAAGATCCAGAGGAGGAGGAACGTCTCTTCCACTCCCAGATGTGGGTAAAGGGCTCCCCCGTACAGTTCATTGTCGACAATGGGAGCCAAAAGAACCTCATTTCAGCAGACGCCGTGAAGCGGTTGGGCTTGCCGACCACAGCTCACCCACATCCATACACCATCGGGTGGCTTCACCAAGGACGAGATCTCCGCGTCAGCCAGCAGTGTCGCCTTCCCTATAGCATCAAGCCCTTCACGGATGAGGCATTATGTGATGTTGCTCCTATTGATGTTTCTGATGTATTATTAGGACAACCATACTTGTGGAAGCGTCATGCTGTGTATGAGTCTCGACCTCGTGCTGTTATTATTAATTTGGGAAATAAGTTGTACAGGATACCAGAGGTACCACCTCCTACAACTATCTCTTTGGTTACTGCAAAACAATGCAGTAAGCTCATTTCCCAAACCAGGAAATTCGTTTTCCTGATGATCCGCCCCCAGGGCAAGAAGAAGACCGTGGCCACGACCTCCAGACAGGGCTCCTCTGCACAACAACAACAAATGGATAAGGTTGTGGAGGAGTACGGGGACATATTCACCTCACCCACAGGGGTTCCTCTGCACTGTCAGGTCAAGCACCCGATTGATCCGACCCCAGGTGCGCCGCTACCTAATGGACCGATCTATCGGCGCTCTGTTATGGAGAATGATGAAATCAAGAGGCAGATTCAGGAGCTGTTGCAGAAAGGTCACATCAGACCAAGTTCATCGCCCTGTGGGAGCCCGATCGTGTTGGTATAGAAGAAGGATGGGACGTGGAGACTCTGTATTGACTATCGGGCGCTGAACAAGATAACTGTCCGGAATAGGTACCCAATCCCACGGATTGATGACCTTCTGGACCAACTCCAAGGTGCAAAATATTTCAGTAAGATCGACCTGAAGTCTGGGTATCACCAGGTACCAATTGAACCCTCTGATGTGTGGAAGACCGCCTTCAAAGCTAAGGAAGGCCTTTTTGAATGGCTGGTCATGCCTTTCGGGTTGACGAATGCTCCCGCAACCTTCATGAGGATGATGGACAACATCTTGCGGCCATTCACCAACTCATTCGTAGTGGTGTACTTGGATGACATTCTGATCTTCAGCAAGACTTGGGAAGAGCACCTTCATCACATCCGACAAGTCCTCCAAACACTGCGGCAACACAAGTTGTGTGCCACTTTGGAGAAGTGCACGTTTGGCATGACCCAGGTTCAATATCCGGGATACATTATTGATGAAAGGGGGGTGCATGTGGATCCAGCCAAGATCCAAGTCATTCGGGATTAGCCAGACTCGACTACTATAACAGAGCTTCGTAGCTTTCTGGGTCTTGCTAATTTCTACCGTAGATTCGTGTTGGGATTCTCTCATATCACTTGGCCCTTGAGTCAAGTCACCAAAGGAGGAGTGAGAGAAAAATTATTTTGGTCGGAACCTCAACAGAAGGCGTTCAAAGAATTGAAAAATCGCCTCTGTTCTGCCCCAGTGCTCACCTTACCAGACTTGCAGCAGCCATTTGAGATCGAGACAGATGTCTCTGACTATGCTATTGGGGCAGTTCTTACTCAACAGGGACATCCAGTGGCATATCACAGTGAGACATTGTCTGAGACAGTTCGCAAGTATCCCACCTATGACAAAGAAATGTATTCCATTGTGCAAGCCCGTCGACAATGGAAGCATTACATTTTGGGGAAGGAAACAATCATCCACACAGACCACCGGCCCCTGCAGTTCATACAGACACAAGGGAAGTTGCAGAATGATCGCCATCAGAAGTGGTCCACATATCTGCAACAGTTTCATTGGAACATCAAGTACAAGAAGGGTAGCACCAATAATGTTGCAGACTGCCTCAGCCGACCACCGATCGTGGCGCTCACCACCGTGCTCAACTCTTGTGGGCACGAGACTTCTGATTGGCCGCTTCTCTATGAGAGTGACCCATAATTCGGCCACACTTACAAGGCACTCTTGGGGGGCACGCAAGTTCCAAATTTTCACCTCCAAGATGCACTTTTATGTCACCTGGGACACCTTTGTGTTCCTTCAAGCGAGCGTGTCAAGATGATATGGGAAGCACACTACAGTCGAGTCGCTGGGCATTTCGGGGTCGAGAAAACAGTAGCAATCCTGCAGAAGTATTTCTATTGGCCGAACCTTCGAAAGGATGTCGAGAAGCACATCAGATCCTGCACTGCTTGTGCCATTTCCAAACCAACCATCAAGAAGCAAGGCCTATATACTCCTCTACCTACCCCTAGTCGACCTTGGGAATCCATCTCCATGGATTACATGTCGGGCCTGCCTTCTACTAAGCAGGGAAATGACTGTGTTTTTGTGGTCGTCGACAGATTCTTGAAGATGGCCATTATGGCGGCCTGCAAGAAGAATATCACAGCAGAAGCCACCGCTAAACTCTTATTTGAACGAGTGTGGCTACACTTTGGGATCCCACAGTCTATCATATCAGATCAGGATAGCAGGTTCCTCAGCACATTTTGGTCCAGCCTATAGTCAATGTTGGATACCAAGCTCAACAAGTCCACAGCTTTCCATCCCCAAACAGATGGCCAGACAGAGGTCGTCAACAGAATGATTGTACACATTCTGCGCATGTACAATTCAAAGCATCCACGCACATGGGACAAGAGCCTCCCTTATGTACAACATAGTTATAACCGGGCTCTCCACAGTTCAATTGGCCATAGCCCCTTTCAGGTGGGCTTGGGATTCCAGCCACTATGTCCCATTGACGTAGCCATGCCATTTGCAGCTGCTCAGGCCGATTCAGCGCACGTCCAATCTGAAGTTGACAAAGCAAGTAGCTTCATCGAGCGCATTCAACACATCCGCCAACAGGTTCATGATATATTGGACAGAGCCAATGCGAAGTACAAGCAGCGCCATGATCAACACCGGGTGCCACACCACTTCCAGGTGGGCGACAAAGTATGGCTACATTTGCAGAAGGAGCGCCTCACTGGACCTCACCGCAAGCTTCGCCCGCTCCGATACGGGCCGTACACCATCACCAAGGTTGTAGGGAACAATGCTTTCGAGCTTAGTATTCCACCATTCCTTGGTCTGCACCCAGTCTTCAATGTGGATCGCCTTCGTCCTTACTTCCCACCTCTACTGGACACTTCGGACATTGCATAACAACTCACACCAACAGAGTTAAACCCAGACTGCATGGAACAGGCCACCACAGATTGTATCATGGACATGCAAATTAAGAACACTCGCCAACAGAGGATCCAACTGTATCGGGTTGTCAAAGCTGGCCAACTCCCGCACCAAGGAAAGTGGTTCACCAGGGACCAAGTTCAGCAGAAATTTCCTCATCTCATGGAGGAACTTAACGCAATGGGGACCATTGCTTCCTAAGGGGGAGGAATGATCCAGGTGGATATTGGTGGCCACCCGCCTATTCCACTTGGGCCCCCACCATTGTCTCTTTCAGTTTTTCAGTTTCGGCATAACTTACTATTTTTAGCAGTTTTTCGGGTCCTGAACTTCCGGAGCCGTTTTGAGGCCCTAAACGACGTTTTTTGGGTATCAAAGCACCAGCGAATTTGATCATCAAATTTGTCCCGAAAGCTGTAGTCCTCGGATAGAGCTTTCTAATGATGTATCATGTGCGTCAAACGGAGATAGTATGCCAAAGTTACGTCCCTGGGAAGTTGAAACACCAATTTACCCAAACGGGGCCCATAGTTTTGGCGCTTCATCTCCTAGGTTAGGTTTTTGGGATGTTGAGGGTTCTCCATTGTTTCTCAATAATAAATAGGCCCTCGAGCCTCATTGTAACACAGTTCAGAGGCCTGTAGCTGCCACATCTCTTCTCAGAGATAGCTACCAGTGCCCTAGCTAGTTTTATTTCCATTCTGTCTGTAAGCAAATTTCAGTTCTTTGATATTAATGAAATGAAGTGTTATTTCCGCTGCATCTTTGTATTTATGGTTATGTGTTTATTCTGTTGCGTTCCTGCATAAATCCGGATCAGATAGACTGCTGATTTATTCCTATATGGAGATTGCGAGTTTGGTATATTCTATAAGCCTATGACGCTTTAAAGACCATCATAATTTCTATATATTTGTGTCAATTAGATGTGTAATAGCTCTATTCTCCAAGTCACCTCATGATTTCATCAACGATGCATCATGATAATAATATCTCCAAGTTCAGTTTCAAAGTGTCTTCAAAAGATGCTCCAAGATGTCATCAAGGTGCTCCAAAGAGATCTTCAACAAGATATCTTCTACTTCTTTTCAAGGTCCTCCAAGTCCGTAGGCCTTAACTCTTCTTCAACATCCTGCTCCTAAAATGTCTCCAATATTGCAAAGAACAAGCAGTTATAAGCCTTCAAAAATACCTTAAAATAAATTCACCAAACAATCCTTTCAGACCTGTTATTAATTCACTTCAAATAATGTCCAGTCTGTTCTAAAGCTGCTAACCATTGTCCTCAAGATAAAACAAGTTTTCTTCAAGCCTTCTAAAAAAAAATTTCCAAGATCATCTTCAAAAGGAATCTAAATTATGTGCAAGAAGCTTGGAATAAGTACACAGGGTCTTAATTTAGAGCTCTTAGCCTAGAATGTGTCGCAACAGAGAATTGATCAAGCACCGGATTCATGTGTAGAGGTCAAGAATAGGTTCAAGTCTAAATGTTGAGATATACCTTCTCACCAAGCTCAAAATGTTTCCCACAGGTCTGAATAGCCTTTTTTCCAAACACAGGTCTGAACTCTTGAGCAAATCTGAGATACGAGTTGTAGATCTGAGGAATATATACAATGAGCCCTCCTCATAGGACCAAGCTACCAATTAGCTTGTTTGTTGGAGGTTTAAGTCTCCATAGAATATCCTCAAGACCGAAGTTGTTTGAGGACTGCAATTCACAACAGTGTTTTAGCTTTTTCCACAGCTCTGGTTTCCACTGGTCCAAGGGTTTTGTAGCTTCCTCTTACAGGTCTGAAGGTATGGAAATTTTTGTTACAGGTCCAAAATACAGAGAGTATCTTTATGTCTTATCCACCGAAAGCTTTAGAGACATGCGAAGTATGGACTGTCCAACAAAGAAATCTGAGCCAAGAGTCTATACACAGTCTGAAACTGTTATAGTCACTATGCATGAATCACTATAATCTTCCACAGTTCGATCAAGAAGTTCACCACAAAAAATACTAGTGTTGTAGCTTGGTTTGCAATCCAAAATTCTGTCTTCTAGCACAATTCTTATCACAAGTCCGAAGGAATAGATAACCATCACAGATTTTTGACCCAAAAAAATTTAATTCCTCGACTTCCAAGTCACTCCTGTGGTTATACTCTACTTCTTTCACCTCATCTTCAGGTTCGCCTAGATGCATTTGAGATTTGTATCCTTCCTAGATCTACTGTCGTTGTGATATCCCTTAAATTTACAAGTTTTCTCCAGTGGTCCAAAAGACTTCCTACTTTGCCCCCCTTGTTCCTGAACTTTGACAAAACATAGTAAATAAATTCACATTTATAGAAATTTCAACAACTAGACAAATGAATATATGACATGAGACGTCCATCCATCGAGTATAGGTTCCTCTGTGCATGAATTGTTATGATGTATATGCATGTTAAGTAATAGCATCACGGTTGCTTGTATCTATTGATTAATACGTGCTTCTTGTTTCCTAGAAAACATTTGATCAGTAATAATATTACTGTATCTGTACTTGCTTGATATTCATATTACAAGTACTAATATAAATAACTAAAAAAACTGCAATGGACCAATCTTAAAAATTGAAGTGCCAAAATTTGTTGCTGAATTAAAACAAAATTTTTGAAATCCATTAAAAATCCCACATTGTATGAGACCTTGCCTTCAAATTTAATTATCTGGCATATACAACAGGGGTGCACTGCATTAAGAACTTGAGCAACATGCACTGGCCCAATAAACTTGATAAATGTCCCAACTTTTAGTGCTTTGGAATGCCAAAGTACTACATTTTAACTATTAATTTCCATGAGGCTTCATAACTTATCTCACTCAAATATATTATGGGTGTAACCATTTTGCTTTCTGATATTGCCCAAGGTCATGTTAAAGTGCTTTCTCACAAAACATCTTTGACCTCAATCTACTCTATTCCTTGTTCTTAACTTCATGTTCAGCATCAATCCTGGAGATATTATCTTGATCTTTACCTTTCGACGCAAACTTAGCCTCTTCCTCTAATTTTTTCACTTGAGCAACATGTTTCTTCCCAGAAAGATGCGAGTCAATAACAATTTTACTGTTGCAAACTCCATTACACAGAGTATATACCTTAACTTCCGCTATTGCAGTGCCAAATTCCAATAACCTTTTCCGTTTGGTAGCTATGTCATCTGTTTCTTTTGCTTTAAATTTTCTTTTCCCGGTGTTAGAATCAGAAAATTCCCCTTATGATTTTTTTATTTGTCTGGATGTGTGAGCTTCCTACTGAATTTTATTGTCAAAAACTGAGGAGTGGAGGTTTATATATATACTATTTTACCATGTTTTAAAGTAAACATCCTTCTATAAGAGGAGGCTGACATGTGTGCCAAAGTGCAGGTCGGCTCACTGTAATTAGGTGTAATTTTCTTAGTCTTAAAAACTCAATATCTCACAAACTACTAGGAGTTTCGGGACAAATAAAGTCTCATTGGAAAGGAAAAAATACACTCTATAATATAGTATAGGAGAAAATTTGGAAGGATGACTCTAAGGTGGTAAAAACAATTTTTCTTTGTGACTGTCCTTAATGTTTGTGTGTGCCTTTGTTGAGAATTAGGTAGGGTTAGGTTTAATTCAAATTCTCTTCTTGATAATTACTTGTGAGCTTACTTCTTTTACTTATGTCTTCTCTTCTTAGCTTATTATGTCTTTCATCAAGTCAATTACCAAAACACAAGAGACACAAATTTAGGCTCTTCGAGCTAGGGCCAAAACTTCTCCCTCTTGGAGAGGAAAACCCACAAGAAATTCTTATTATAGACTTTTAGATGACAAGTACCATGACCATAACACAAACCCTTGACCCTTGTATGCCTCCAAGACCTTGTCACTACTTCTTCATTGAATCTTTAAGCTGGTCCTTCTTTTCTGCACTGTCCTGCACCGTCCTGCTCTTTTCTACACCAGGACTAGAGAGCTCGGTCTAACTGTATTTCCCTTATTCGACTGTATGTGATCCTTACTGAGATATCAACACCTTGTTATAGAATATCATGTGCACACCTTGCACCTTCACTTTAACTTGCTCATTGGTCTTCAACATACACACATGTCTTATTTCCTTTCGATGAACAGTCCACCATTTTCATACTCTAATGATACCCTTACTTGTGCTGCATTACTTCATTGAGCACACTTATTATACTTAGCACTTCACACAATCCTGTAACTACTAAACATAGTCCTGTAACTTCTTCTTCTTCAAGAAATATATCGAGGTCTTGCGGGAGAAGTCATCTATAAAAGTCATGTAATAGGAACATCCTCCCAAGGATGTCACGGGAAGCATACAAGATAAATCAGAATTTATCAACTACAAGATATCAGTTGTCTTTATGACACTTGAGGGGAATGGTCCCCTTGTATGCTTCCCTTGGTCACAATTCTGACATATACCTTCATGATCATCTTTAAATTCGGGCATCCCCGTCACCACCTTCCTTGCTTCGGGAAGGGCTTTGTAATGAAGGTGTGCAAACCTCCGATGCCATATCAATGTTTGAAGAGTTGTATCACATCACATAGCCCCCAATGGACTTCCTCCAATAGAGTAGAGTGTATCAACTCTAAAACAAATAGTAAGAGCTTCTTTTAAGTTCCTCTTCCAGATGCGTACCTTTCCATCAACAAATGCCACCTTGAACCCTTTGTCTTCCATTGCCGAAATAGACATAAAGTTATTCTTCAAATCAGGTACGTACAACACATCTTGTAAAAAGATGACCTGACCTTGAGATAGATGAAGGGTCACAGTCCCTATCCCTTTCATGAGATATGTGGCATTATCTCCAAGGATAATTTCTAAATTAGTATCCTTCTCAATCAAATCAAAGAGGGCTTCTTTATAGCCAGTGAGGTGCCTTGAAGCACCACTATCAATCAACCAGACATCCAAGGTGTCGGGAGGAGATGTAACAGAGAGGGCAGATACAAGAATATATTCAATTTTCTTATTATCAACAACATTAGACTCACCGTACCTGGAATTTCTTGACCTATTGAAAGGTTGCCCATTTCCACTACGATCAGAGGGAGCCTTCCTTTTTCCTTTGAACCTGTTGTTCCTTTGATTGTCATTCCCCCTGAAGTTGTCGTTGTCATCATCCCTGGGAGAGTCCCTTCTATTTGGGCACTCTCTTGCATAGTGACCAGACTTGTTACAAGTGTAACATCTTCCCTTCCTTCATTTGGGCCCTGCTCTACCATGGTTTTGATTTCTCGGGCCACTACGGTTCTTCTTCTTTGCATGAGTGGCAAAGGTAGTAGGGTCACCTCTATTTCCATTAGAGGGATGATCTCTCTCCATCATTCTTGTCTCCTCTTGAGTGCATCTAGTCAATAATTCATCAAAATCAGGAATCATCTTATTGTTAAGAATCATAGTATCAAATACATACCAGTCTCTAGGAAGTCCTCCAAGAGAAATGAGGACGAGCTCTCGATCAGCTACTTCTCCTAGGGCAAGGAGATCATTCTTGATTTCTGTGAGCCTCATAAAATATGATGGATGCTCGTGAATCTTCCCCTACACATAGTCCATGAAATATTGATCTTCTAATACCTAATCCAAGGACATCTTCCATGCATGATAAGCAGAATTTTCAGTCAACTTATCATCAGACCATTGGTCCTTGACAAGACTTCTTCTTCGGTGATTTCTTTTCACACTATCTTGGACTTTGTCTTCACCTCAACTCCGATACCATGTTAATTTTATATAAACATGGTATGTTCTATATGCTTAATGAAATTTTACTTTAATCTTTCTTATAGACCCAATTCAACACATAAACATTAAAGTAAAATGTCGATAGAACATAATAATAGATCAACAGAAGACAAGCCAAATAATGTAGATTATATTTTACAATTCTTCTTGTCCAACAATGATAAAGAGTGATGTGCATTACGATAGTCAACAGGATGCATCATCCAGCGAAGTCTTTCTCAACATCAGATCAGCCAACCTTCCAAGCGTCACACACACCCCTCAAAGACAGCTCCAAAAGTCAACACAAGTCAACAAAAGAATCCCTCATCCAGATTTTTGACATCATCCATATTTTCGGCATCCATTTCTAACATAATTTCTGGCATCCATATTTCTGGCATCATCTATATTTATGGCATCCATTTCCGGCATCCATATTTCCGACGTCAAGATTTTCGGCATCATCCATATTTCCGGCATCCATATTCACACGTGGGAGAGAGAGAAGTCTCTTCTAGGCTATAAAAACCAATCAGATCATGAGGAATGTGTGTGATGAGATGATGATGAAATGGACATCATATCTCTCCAATTTATATCAGTCAGTGAGGGTGTGTGACACATCTATTCGGCTTCTGACCCTACATTAAAAATTTGGTCGACGTAGCACATGTGTGGAAAATAAAATCAAAATATATGTTCTCATCCAAACAAGATGATATTTAGATCAATCTTGCACCTCGAAGAAAGATGAATCCAAAAAAAATATAATCATCATCATATGAGCAGTGCAACCTGGAGTTTGGACCTAGTTGACCAAAATTAATAGTGCTGCTACTCTTACAACAGAACATGATGGTTAAATAAGAAAGGCCATTCTAAACAAATTGGCAAATGCTTACAATATTCTCGGTACTTTGTTCTGGACACAAGATTTTTTTTAATGGTCTAACAATATTTACTTATAATATATCTCAACATGTATTTATTACTTATATTCTACATAAGCCACATATTATTGAAAAAGTAATCTGCATGGTTGAAATTGTCAACATAAGTTTCAAGTTATGAGTCAATATATCACTTTCAATTTATAATTGGGCACTGCCTATTTAGTGTATGTTTGTTGCTTTTGTACTTATTCTCATTTTATATTTCGTGGCTTTGAGAAACAGTGAAGGTGTTATACTTGATTTCATATCATGGAAATTCATAGTAATTCAGTCTGGAAAGGAAATATTTGCAAATCTCAAACATAGACATTAGTATATGTTTATCACCTTTTTAAATAAATCAACAATAATATCAACATGACATAGTCTTCTTCTATCATATTTTCGTAATGGAACAATGGCCCTCTGTATTTGATGTGTTCTTTACCTCCAACTACTTTTCATCAACGCGTTCTTTACCTCCAATTGCTTTTCATCCACCATATAAATGTTTTAATCTTATAATTATTTGTCAAATTTGTTGAAGACTTGCACCTTGCTTCATATTTTAGAAACTCTACTTGCACATCTTTCTCCTTGTGTAAATATTTAAAAAACTTTATTTGTTACTTGAATCTGGTGTGGGCAGGTTACAGGAAATGTGATTGGAAAAAGGATGGGGAGACAATGCAAATCATGTCTCGGATATGATTCGTATGATGTTGGAGATCCTTTAGGTACCTAAGCCATCGACTTTGAAAATGTTTCTAGGAGGGGTTTCCATGGTTTTTTATGTTGTGATTCTTTCACCTCATGGTTATTTTGGGCAAGAAAATGTTTTTATGAATGCCAGACAAGACATCAGTGGAAAGGTATTTTTTTTATAATTGAAATTTCCATTCCATGATATTCTCTCTTTTTTGTTTGATTTTATTTTGAACATTTCTTTTGATTTTGTTTTGTCTTTTAACTATGAAATTGAAAATACTTGATATCATGTCCATGTAAACAACCAAAGCTTGAAGATGAAATTAGTATTACATGATATTGATTGAAACCTTTTTAGTTGTTTTGTGTTAAAAGATTTTCATGACTATTAGAAAAAATTACTTTAATGTTGTTATTTCAACACATGTTTTTTATATACTTGACCAAGTGTATGCGTTAGAGAATGAAATTTTGTTGTGAATAAAAACACAATGATTAGACATCACATCTTATATTATTTGTTTTCACAAGTTATGTACAACTCGAGTTTTTTAGCATGTAACTTAGTTCACATGATTGTGCCTAAGCTTTCCCTGAATGTTGAATACTAAGTTAGTAAGGTGTTTTTTTATGGTGACGTTTTATTTTCTTTGTTTATATAGGTCATCTAGCTACATAATGGCCACTATCACCCAACTAAAGAAAACTTGTTCGAGTTTCTTGCTTTTATGGGGAAAATTGACTTTGACATTGTTGATGTTGAGGTATATGTCGTATAAATAGTTTATATTCTACTTCAGTTTATATTATATTTTTCATCATCTTTCATGTCTTACACTCTGCATTTTATCTTCTTTTCTTTTCAGAAAAGGAACTCATTATTGATGGTAATAAGTATGAATTGAAGAAAGAGGAGAACGATAACACTGGAGTGACAAATTAAAAAAGAGTGAGAGAAGAGACGGTTCTAGTGATACCCTTCGAGCCAATATCTTGCATAATAAACACACATAAATATTGATGGTCAAGTCTTCAAAGTTGGTGAATTCACCTACAATATGGGGAGACAATGCATAACACGTCTTAAATATGATTCATTTGTTGTCAGAGATCCTTTAGGCACATGCGCCATCAACTTTGGAAATGTTTCTAGTAGGAATTCATATGGCCTTTAATGTTTTAATTATTTCACCTCAGGGTTATTTTGGGCAAGCAAATGTTTTACGAATGCTAGACACGACATCGGTGGACAGGTAAACAATTTTTTTATAATTGCAATTTTCATTCCATGATATCCTCTCTTTATTGTTTGATTGTATTTTGGACGTTTATTTTGATTTTGTTTTGTTGTTTAACTGTGAAATTGAAAAGACTTGGTATCATGTCCATTTAAACAACAACCAAAGATTGAAGATGAAATTAGTATTACACGATATTTATTGGAATCCTTATAGCTATTTTTGTGGTAAAATATTTTCATGAATATCAAAAAAGTTTACTTTCATGTTGTTATTTGAGCACATGTTGTTTATATACTTGACCAAGTTCATGTGTTAGGAAATGAAATGTTTTTGCGAATAAAATGACAAGGATTAAACATCACACCTCTTATTATTTGTTTTCAAAAGTTATCTACAACTTGAGTTTTTTAGCATATAACTTACTTGACATTATTGTTCCTAAGCTTTCCCTGAAGGTTGAATACTAAGTTACTAAGGTGTTCTTTTCTATATATTGTGACATTTTATTTGCTTTGTTTATACAGCTCATCTGGCCACATTATAGTGGCCACTATTTCTCAACTGAAGAAAATTTGTTTGAGTTTCTTACTTGTATAGGGAAAAATGGCTTTGACATTGTTGATGTTGAGATATATGTCGTATAAACTATTTATAGTCAAATTTAATTCATATTCTAGTGTTCATTGTCGTTCATGTCTTACACTCTGCATTGTATTTTCTTTTGTTTTCAGAAAATGAACTCAGTATTGATGGTAAGAAGCAGAAATTGATGAAAGAGGAGATCAATAACATTAGAGGGACAAACGTAAAAAAAGAGAGAGAAGAGAACTAGTCTAGTGATACCCTTAGAGTCGATATACCACATAAGACACACATATAGATATTGATGGCCAGGTCTTCAGAGTTGGTGAATTCATGTGCAATGCCTTGGCAATGCAATGATAATGTTTTGAAGTGAAGAAACATCATTTAATGTGTAAATTGTAGTCCAACCAATATTAAGTTGGAAACTCGGTGTAAGACTTTAACATTTCATATAATATAATTTATGTGGTTGAAATTATTTATAATTGCACTTGATATTTTTTAGAATTGTAATTAACATATGCAACTTTATGTTTTCATATTAGATTAACATGCACATTGTATGATTTTTTTTAAATCATACAAATTAATTTATGTTGATTAATAATGAACACATAAAATCAATTTAAAACTACTAAATTAGTAGTTTATATTGATTAATGATGAACACGAACAAAATAAATATACGACTAAATTAGTCATTTATAATGATTATTAATGAAAGTAAATGAAATGAATATAAACTACTAAATTAGTCATTTATATAATGAATATGAAACTACTAAAAAATGATAAATGACCACTGTAGATGATAAATTTGTGATTACAAATAATGACTAAATATCACATATATACGACTATTAGTAGCTAATTTACAGTATATTATAACACGACAAAAAATTTAGTCATATTTCTTTGGTCATTAATTAGTTTCAAACGATGACTAAAATTTACATATATATGACTATTAGTAGCTAATTTACAGTATCTTATAACACGACCAACATTTTGGTCATATTTCTTTGGTCATTAATTGGTTTTCTCAGGTGATTATATAGTAATATATTTTGTTGTATATTTAGTCATTAATTGTCACAATTAATGACCAAATGAATGATTAAAACAATTACCAAATCAATGACTAAATCAGTGACTAAATTAATGACCAAATATACTACTAGACAACAAAATTGAGATAACCAATTAATGACTAAACTAAAAATGACTAAAAGTTGGTCGCGTTATAAGACTCTGTAAATTAGCTACTATTGGTCACCGACCGAAAAATAGTCGTTTATATGCAAATTTTAGTCATTTTTTTAGTAACTAATTAGCTATTTTGTACTAGTGTTCCTCTCCAATTTCTCCCTCTTATTCTTCCGACATTCCTTATTCCTCTATGTCTATTTTTTCATGGGTTTTGGCTTTCCCTTTTCCTCCAACTGTATGATATAGTGGAGCTTTGTCAGGTGTCTCTTCTCTTGTGCCTTCCTTAGTTGCCACGTCAGCAAGAACTTCAAACCTATTCGAATTATCTGAAGTAGTTGTGCCACCAATCGTATGGTTTTCTTTTTCTGATAGTTGTGTCTCAATTGGGCCTATGTTTTTTTGCTGCAGAGCAGCAGTGGCTTCTTTGCCCCCAAGATTTGAGGAGCCTCTTGTACAATTTTGTTGGGATTTTGATTCTTTTTTTTTTCTTTGTTGCATGCCATTGTCCAAGATCATCTTGAACCTCTATTGTCTCCCATTTTAGGAATTCACGAGGAAAATTCTTGTATTCATGACAGTATTTGCATTTGAACGGTATCTGGTCATAGTCCACTTCTTGAATATGGGTCCAGTTATCCATGCACAATTTGATTGCCTCAGGAAATAATTTCTCTAGATCTACTTCAACACAGATGTGGGCACATGCGAACAGTCCATCTTTCAGCTTGGCATAGTCGATATAATTTCCTAAATTGTTGCCAATGGATTTGAAGGTGGAGTGGTTCTAGCAGTGGAGAGGTAAGAATGGGAGTTTTACCCACACAGGTATAGCTGAGGGGATTTCACATTCAGGGTTGAAATTGGGGCTTCAACGATCAAGGTACAGTCCCTGGGCACCCATAAAGTGAGGCTTTATCCTGCCAACTTGTAGTCCATCACATGAAGCCATCTCGATCATCCTGATGTCGTCCATGCCAAATAAAACCTTGAGTTGTCCCAACCAACCATGGCACATCCACAGAAGTCCACGATCAATAATCTGCCCTGCAACAAACTGTTGTTCACCAGGCGCACCACCAATCCACCAGAACTCCCAGCCCATCTCGCCATGTAACTTGTCAAGACCACATCTCCATGTCTTCAGTTGAACCCTTTGCTCCATGATTTAGACACCCACAATTGATTAACTGTGAAAAATCTGATTCACTGACTTCCAAAGTAGCTCAAACACGATCTGATACCATGTTGAATTTCCATGATCTTGGGTCTAGGATAGAGTATTAAAATATTTGACACTCCAAACCAAGAATCTCAACAAAACTACTTTGCATAATAGAATATAAACAACAGTAAATCACATATGCACATAATATAGACAAATTTTAAATTTTTCAACCCAACTTCATTATATTAACAACATATATTACAATATTCTAAGGTTCCCGTATAAGGGATAATGGCCCGTTACGAATTTTTCCTTTGTGAAATAAAGGGATAATGGCCCTCATACATCCACTAGTAAAAGATATAAACAAGATACTCTAACCATCTAGATGTAGTGCAATCTCTCAGCCCTCTCGGTCATACCCTATACCTGCCCGGTCCTTCAGCTCCCGTATAAGGTACGAATTGATCCTCATAAGCCTTTTTATTAGCGAGGCCTATAATTTCGTCAATTTTCCATTATTTTCATTCATTTTTCCCTCACATGAAACCTATGACCTTTCACCTTCATTTTCTCATATTTTCAATTATTTTCATAAATAAAATGCCAATTAATGCCTCTTTCCTTTCCAAAGCCTTCACCATTACTTTTTCCAATTTCCTCTTAGCCATAATAAACCAAATGAACACCCACTAGGATGTTTTTCCTAACATTCAGCTTGGAATACATGTCCCATGACCTTGGTCTTATCTTTCCTTTATTAACTTTATTACATGGATTTTTTACCGGGGCTATTATAGAACCCTTCCCCTTGGGGGAACACCGTCCTTGGTGTTCAATGACACCTACAACCAGCAAGACCGTTGAAAGTAAAAATATACTTCCCATAGAACTTTATAACATAACTTGTTGTATTATTTACAATGACATCCTGCTAAAAACATGACAATCATACCTTTATAATACAGCTCATTATAGTATTTAAAATAACAACCACATATACACTCATGCATATTTTCTTCGAAGAAAATAATCATATTGTCTATGGAGCTTTATAAATCTAGCTCGATACCGTATTTACAATAATATACATGTATGAACATTTTCTCAACTAGCAAATAAAAAGGATATGATGTATGCATCAGCAACAAGTACTTCCACCCTCAAAAGTTGTACCAGGATTCACCTCCTTCCCATGAAGTCTAGAATCCACTGTGAAATTCAAACCTACATCCAATGTCCAGCGCCACAATCTTGCGCCAATTGTCCTCTCAGTGAATAGTTACCGACTCATTGTTCCAGGGCGCACTCCCAATGTGCATTTGATTCCATCTGGCAATGCTAATGACCAAAACAAATCCATCCCTGACATTCTCTTCTTGCTACATAGTCCCTTGGGCAATCTGGTCACCTCCTTCCGTGTATTAACTCACCTTCCAAGTTCCCTGACATCCCCTATCTCGGACGATCCATCCCAGCTTGGCAAGGCTTCCTTGCATCGAAAGCTCAAACAATCAAGGCATATACCTGCCTCAAAACCATCATACCAGCCATAACATGCTCAT
The DNA here is from genome assembly GCA_034641835.2 of Pinus albicaulis. Classification (NCBI taxonomy): domain Eukaryota; kingdom Viridiplantae; phylum Streptophyta; class Pinopsida; order Pinales; family Pinaceae; genus Pinus; species Pinus albicaulis. Next base: position 1,265,818,610 of record CM076584.1, on the reverse strand, counting down.
GGAATTCAATGGACACTATTGGGTACCAATGTACCACAATGGCCCTACTCCCGAATGCTTTACCAACATATTGTTCCTTGTTCTAATTCCTTCTATAATTGCTACTAATTCTTGCAATCAATTTCAACCACCCAAACCGGGAATTTTCCATGCTCTCCTATACCAAGCACATAATTTCCATTAGACTCAAAATGAATTGAATTAAATTCAAACCATTCCTCATTGGTGGTCGTCAATAAGGTACACCTACAATTATGTTTACTTCCTATCATAATAATTCAAACAGGTTGTTGGATCAAATCATCATGTACAATCATATCACATTTGGTTAGCACAAAACGAAACCATCATAATCAAAATTATAGATCACATGTAGCCATCATAAATCATATGTAATCATCATAAACCATAATCATAGATCACATGCATAATTAAAAATGAAATAAAATATTGATACTTATCCTTTAATCGATCCTTGGCTTCTACCTTTGTGTTGTCCTTTCCGTACACACACTAGATCAGTTTCCACACTCGGAAATCACCTAGTGCCTTTGCTTCTCTTCAACCACGTACAAATACACATATTGTACACCACACACGACATATAACACCTTACAATGCATGCACCTACATCCTACATACAATACATACACCTACACCCATCGTACAACACAACACAAACACCTACACCTGGCATACAAACACAACACATACAGCTGCATCTGGTGCACGACACAAAACATACACCTACACCTGGTGTACAACACAATACATATACATACACAAAGTAAAATACAATGAATACAAATGTCACAATACCACGACTATGTCACTAGTACAAAATGGCTAATTAGTTACTAAAAAAATGACTAAAATTTGCATATAAACAACTATTTTTCTTTTAGTGACCAAGAGTACCTAATTTACAGTGTCTTATAACTCGACCAACTTTTAGTTGTTTTTAGCTTATTCATTAACTGGTTATCTCAATTTGTTGTCTAGTAGTATATTTGGTTATTAATTTGGTCATTGATTTGGTCATTGATTTAATCATTAATTATCACAATTAATGACCAAATATACAACAAAATATATTACTATATGATCACCCGAGAAAATCAATTAATGACTAAAAAATATGACCAAAATGTTGGTCATGTTATAAGATATCTTAAATTAGCTACTAATAGTCATATATATGCAAATTTTAGTCATTGTTTGAAACAAATTAATGACCAAAGAAATATGACTAAATTTTGGTCGTGTTATAACATATTGTAAATTAGCTACTAATAGTCGTATATATGCAAAATTTAGTCGTCAATTGTAATCACAAATTTATCATTGCAGTAGTCATTTATATTTTTTTGGTAGTTTCATATTCATTATATAAACGACTAATTTAGTAGTTTATATTCATTATATTTACTTTCATTAATAATCATTATAAATGAATAATTTAGTCATATATTCATTTTATTTGTGTTCATCATTAATCAATATAAACTATTAATTTATTAGTTTTAAATTGATTTTGTGTTCATTATTAATCAACATAAATTAATTTGTATGATTTAAAAAATGTCATACAATGTGCATGTTCATCTAACATGAAAACACAAAGTTGCATATATTGATTACAATATTAAACAATTTCAAGTGCAACTATAAATAGTTTCAACCACATAAATTATATTATATGAAATGTTAAAGTATTACAATATGAGTTTCCAACTTAATATTGGTTGGACTACAATTTACACATGAAATAATGTTTCATCACTTCAAAACATTATCATTGTGTTGCTAAGGCAATGCAGGTGAATTCACCAACTCTGCAGGCTTGACCATCAGTCTCTATATATGTGTCTTATGCGGGATATTGGCTCTAATGGTATCACTAGACCAATTCTCTTCTCTCTCTCTCTTTTCATTTGTCGCTCCAATGTTATGGCTCTCCTCTTTCTTCAATTCCTGCTTTTTAACTTTAATACTGAGTTCATTTTCTAAAAAAAAAAGAAGATACAATGCATAGTGTAAGACATGAAAGACAATGAAAACTAGAATATAAACTAAATTAGACTATAAATAGTTTATACGACATATACCTCAACATCAACAATGTCAAGGCCATTTTTCCCCATACAAGAAAGAAATTGGAACAAATTTTCTTTAGTGGGGCGATAGTAGCCACTATAATGTGTCTAGATGACCTGTATAAACAAAGCAAATAAAATTTTACCATTTATAGAAAATAACACCTTAGTAACTTAGTATTCAACCTTCAGGGAAATCTTAAGAACAATCATGTCAACTAAGTTATATGCTAAAAAGCTCAAGCTATAGATAACTTGTGAAAACAAATAATTTGAGGTGTGATGTTTAATCTTTGTCATTTTATTCACAACAACATTTAATTTTCTAATGCATCAACTTGGTCAAGTCTATAAGCAACATGTGCTCAAATTACAACATGAAAGTAAATTATTCTGATAGTCATGAAAATATTTTAACACAAAATAGCTATAAGGATATCAATCAATATCATGTAATACTAATTTCATCTTCAAGCTTTGGTTGTTGTTTAAATGGACATGATACCACGTATTTTCAATTTCATCGTTAAAAGACAACAAAATCAAAACAAACGTCCAAAATACAATCAAAAAATAAAGAGAGGATATAATGGAATGGAAATTGCTATTATAAAAAAATTGTTTACCTATCACCGATGTCATGTTTGGCATTCCTAAAACATTTGCTTGCCCAAAATAACCATGAGGTGAAATAATCACAGTTACATTAAAAACCATAGGAATTCCTACTAGAAACATTTCCCAAGTCGATGGCTCAGGTTCCTAAAGGATCTCTAATAGCAAATGAATCATATCCAAGACGTGTTATGCATTGTCTCCCCGTCATTTTCCCAATCACATTTCTTGTAACCTGCCCACAGCAGAGTCAAGTAACAATCAAATGAGCACAATGACATTTGTTTTTATCTTTTATATCTATAAAATTTGAATCTGATTTGTTTCATCAACATATTAATTCATATTTAAAGCCTTCCTGACATATGAGAAGGTATCAATCAAGTAGGACATCAGAAAAATCGACCTCAATGAGCTCCTCAAACAATTTATTTTCTTGTTCTGATATCTTGGGTAGAAAAGAGAACAAATCTGCAAAATAAAAATGCATATATTACTTATGTTCAAACTTTGTATATGGTGTATTCTTAAACAACTTTTTAAGATGTTCCTCTGCCTTTACCAAAGTGAATTGTAACTTGGCTAAACTATGTATCCTTTCATTTGGCATCAATTTCTGCAAGATAAATGTCACACATTATTCTTTCCCATTTCTTAACATGCTACATATGATAAATTTAAAGTCACATAAAACCAAGAGAAAACCATTTTCTACCAAAACAAACAAACAAACAGTGCCTCTAATAAAACTTCATTATAATATTAGCAAATGAAAAGAGAGTGGACCATTTTTTTTGTTTGAATTTGCCTATTTTTGTTATGAAAGTGTCAAGCTTTAGGAACCAACAAATGTGAGGGAAGTTGTAAATGTGAAAAAAATGATGTTGACCTAATTTGTAGACTTCTTCAAAATGACGTGAATGATGTCATTTTCAGATGTGGTAAATCTCATAATAAGAAATGGCCACATTAGATGCAAATAGTAAATATAAAATCTTGTGTGCATGGAATATATTCTAATAAATTACATTGCAATGACTACGATGGGCCTCCACGGATTATAGGTCCTCAATATGTTAGTCTTGATGATGAAAGAGAGATGGCAATGATAAGCATGGTTGGTCCTAGTTTGTATGGTGGATATCTTCAAACCAAGGTCATCATCTCAATGAACCTAGGTTTTAACATGGTAAACATGGATTTGGTCTTCACCCAATTTCATTCCATCATACTTTGTCAAGACTTAAGAGGACATAATGGTCCTTCAGCTTATAATAGGGTTGCTTTTGAGGTTATAGATAAAGCTTATCCAAATCAAATGGATTTTTGGGCTCCAAGAGATATGTATAATTTAAATGATAACAATTATATGTTTTTTTCCCAAGATTCAAATGTAGGGATACATTTTGTGGATTTTACTAATAGATAGAATGAGAAAAATAATCCATGAGGAGAATCTACTGATCATTATGATTAGGGAAAACTTGGAGATAATAAGACTATATAGGTTCAAATCAAAGATGGTGTTGATTCTTGTAGCTTCACAGTTGCTAGTAGTTTTTAAGGTAGGAATTATGGTTCTTCAAGGGTAGGGCCCTTCAGCTTAATTGCATCTGCTTTGGTCCTATCACCCAAAAGAAAAACATAATCAACAAAGAGTAGAAAAAAATTACAAACCTAACGAGCACCTTGTATCAATCGCATGTTGTCTCGAGAAGACTCAACAACCAAGCTAGAATTTTGTGATGTTCATGTTGTTCTTTTTAGGGTCCTTTTCTTCCTGAACCAAGTTACCATTTTGCTGAAATGGACCTTCTCTTCTACGCTTCCTTTGAAATGTAAACCTAGTAAGTCTTATGTGTGCCTTTTAATCAGGAGCCTTCACATTGATTTCTAGACCCTGGCCCATATTGATATCTGTCATCTCACCATGAATTTTTTTTGAGCCCTTTGTCACAGAAGGCATGCTAGATAAAATTTCTCGCTCACATTCCTGTCTAGTAAGATCCAATCCAACTGATAGCCCTACTTTATTTCCATCACTTTGAACTATACTTGTCAGAGCTTCACCTCCACCATCATTCCTATTATCTATAGTCTCCAAGGTTATGCATATACTTTCTTGAGATGAATTCATGGTTGAGCTATATAGTGTAAACTATACACTTACTCCATCCTTAACAATAATCTTGCTAGAGGTATTGAAATCAACTTTTGGATTTCCCTTCTCTTCAACATGCTTATTGGTATCATGTCCACAACTATTTGCATATTTGTTTTCAACTTTCATGCCTAGACTCCCCCTTGTAAAAGATGCATCTTTCTCATCTCCACCAGAAGTCTGAGCAGATTCAGCTTCTCGTGCACTTGCTTCTCTATCTTGTGGAAGAAATGTTGCACTATATACATCTGGACTAGACACAATATTTTTTCTTTTCTACATTTCTAACTTGAATAGAACTTGTATTAGTCATAGCTAATTTTCTCTCAACACCTAGGGAGGCATCAGACTCTGAAGTTGGAGATGCTTTTCTATCCAAATGGACTGAACCTCCATCAAGTGTACAACTTTTCCTTATAGAGATGACTAAGATTGTGATTTTAGAAAGAAAACACCCAACATTTTCTTTTTGCACAGAATTCATGTCTTCGAAATCAACATTTACATTGGTATTTTCAAAATTGGCACAAGGATATGCCATTGCAATAGAAACATGTTGTCCACTTGCATGTGTATAGTAATCATACGTTAAATTTGCAGCAGTATTTACAAGTATATTTGTTTGGCCTTTAAAACATACATTGCTTGCCATCTATCTTTCCTCAACTGACCATGACCTTAAATCATTAATAATAGACATGCATTTTGTGTTCTCATTTCCTTCTGATAAAGGAAACACATATGCAGTTGATTCATTAGCAATTTATCTATATCTTCCCTAGTTATCTCCATTTGTCGGTATATGTCGTTCTTTGCACTTCATGATTACATATGGAAAACTAGGTTTTTCCAGTAAGCATGCTATCCTTGGTGTTTCTGTGTTGGATTACTGATAATATTTTATCCACTATTTTTCATAAGGATAGCACATGTGATTTTTCATCATTCATCCAGGTAGCATAGTGATTCTAGCTTTCCAACGCTTGGGAATATGAAAATATCTATTGGGAAAGGACACTTTTGTGCACAATTTTCAAGGCATCATGCCATAGTAAATGATATACTCAAATGAATATTGCATCTTGTAAACCCACAAGAAAACCATCATCTATGGTATCTATGGCACTAAAGAAAGTTAAGGAGGGGAAATTTAAATACATATATACTTGATATATAAATTGTGATGAGTGTAGGAATGAAGCGAGTAGCAGTATGAAGGATAGTTTCAGAAGTTGAACAAAATATTTCAAAATGGTTTTACTCAAGTTCATTCCCATCATGATGGCATTGATTGGACAATTGAGGATGCAAAGGACAAAATCAACAAATTGTTGGAGGAAAATGAGACAAGAATAGATATTGGAGAAGCATTCCAATGTATATGGGACCATAATATGCCATTCTCCCACCATGAGGTTGTGAAAAAATATTTGGTTATGGAAGTGGAGAAAAATGAGAATAATCCTTATGTAGAAGAGGAGGTAGCAAGCCATACAATAGAGCTTGATCATGAAGATTTCAACCCAAAAGATAAGATCCATAATAATGTGCATTTAGACAGAAAAAAAACTTCTAATGCAAATTTTTGATAGTGGCAACCTCACCGAATCAGTGGATGATAGCTGCAGTTTGAAAATTTATAAAGAAATTTGCAGTACCATGTTTCAAGAAAAAAATATCAGATTTGGGCAGCAATGTTGATAATTTCAGCCTTCTAGTAAGCTAAACCATTGTATATCTTACTAGGAGTAGAGTTGAAAGTGAATATTTTATATATGACTTTGCAACTTGCAGCCCTTTATGTGAAGAAGAAATCAGGATTTTCAACCATCTGGAAAGTGGAAGGATAGTTGTCCAAACAAGAAATAAAGAATAGCACAATGGTGTTACAAAGACATTTATTTCAGATCTACAATATCATGTTGATGACTTGCGATTTTTAGATCTAGGTAACAGCTATATCAACCAACTTCAAGAATATGTTGATAGATCTTGTGGAAGCTCCGTTCTATTTACAATTTCACTAGAAGACATGGTTGTTACGCAGGTGACAAGATGCATATTTAGCATGATGGTCATAGAAATCTTAGCGCACAAGCCACAAATTTCTAGTGTGCCTTTGTTTTACATGATGATCAAATACAGAGGACGAAAGAATGGACTGATGCATTCTTTAGGTGGTTACATTGGATTCGTTTTATTCACCTATCATTGTCACTTCAAGCAAGCCAAAGTAGGGAAGTCCACTTGGATAGTAGTAGCACCATTTTAATTTTTTTAAGTTGTTGCTCATGTATAGTGTTGAGATTATAGGGTTCTCACATCATTCCAAATGGAGCATGTGTCCCATAATTGGAGCTAGTTAAATTTCACTTTGCTTCAACAGGGTAGACTGGAGATATTACTATTTTTGGCTATTCTCACAGATCCTGATGCATAGGGCTCCCAGTGACAGAATAACAAGGGCTCATTTTCTTCAACATCATGCACGCTTGACATGCCATGTTGAAATCTTGGAAAAAGAAATATTCTTCAAGCAAAATTTTCCATGCTAAGGGGAACATGGTCGTAGTAATGCATGAGAAAAAGGTGGAAAAGTACATTTAAGTTGCATGCAAGATGTTTTACATTGCATGTCATGCATAGATCCTTCTATCACATATGCCAGCCTCCTAGAGCCTAAAAATAGCAAAAATTTGGAGTTATAGCACCCATGCAATCAAAACATGCAGCCTGTAGCTCACAAGTGCAAGTTATTCAAGTGGGCCTACAGAAAATTCCCTAGCTTCAAATTGTGCATGTGATATCTCTGTAGAATCCTTGTGATGTGCCCACATTCCTCAACCAAGACTTGTGTGACTCCAAAGAAAAAGAATATGTCATATGATTTGTTATGCAAGCCATCCAACAACACCTACTAAACCAGCAGTGTCTCAAAAGAACATGCATATTGCATACAAAATGACAACAAACTCAGCTTATACCAGTAAAACCCTAAATATAAAATGAATCACCTCTGAATCTCAAACTGCAATAGTAGAAACATCCCCATGTGTGAACTAATCTTTGAAACAAATGATCTCAAACTGCTACACCAAAAACCCATATAGGATTGCCCCCAATTAACTATCTTGATAAAGAAATATAGAAGTTAACATGAGAATTGCATGAGTTTGATTTTGGGCATTACTAGTAACTCCATGTGGGTACAGTGTCACCCTGTGAGGTATTGATAATCTCATAAATCTCCACATTAGCAGACCAACAAATTGCAACTAAATCTTCAAACTCCATCTTTGCTTCCACGTGTTCATGAAAATTGGACCAATGTTGATCTTTCCATAGATGTTTCTCATTCCTACAAGGAAAGCATGTATATGTATGAACAATACTTGAACTTCATTGTTTGTCCCTGTATCCAAGAAATGTAAGTGGATACCAATAGTATGACCTCTTATTTTGACCCTACAATGTTTGGATTCCATTGGTAACTTATTATACACCAATACTTTTACATTACATGAGTCAAGGCATACGACTTTTCTAACACTCTTATCATGTCTGTTGTTTTGCTATACATAATACTAAAACAAAAACGAAAAACAACTCCAAGGAACAAAAATAACACTATAAATTCATGAAACATTAATAATTCTAATCCAACCTTCTTAATCCAATAAGATTAAGTTTACTCAAAACTATCATGACTACCATAGACTCAACTAATCAAGCATGATCAAACTTCCAACGTAGTTGTGCAAGAATTTTGTTAATAAAGAGTTGTGGCATAAACCAGTTTGACACAAATTAAGGAATGGTGAATCCGACTAAAAAGAGACTATTTGTTGACATGAAAGACCAAACACATAAATTCAACCATAATGCTTACATGAATCCCACTTCATATACAAGGAATATATCTCTAAATAAATGTAATCAATACTAACTATTATATATCTAAATAATTAGCAGCATCAACTGGAACTAATGCAAGATATTATGAAAGAAAGGATGTTGCTATGTATTTATAAGGTGTTCTGGTTTCCAAAACTTGAACATTTTTCCACATTTCATCCAACTCAGAGCTATACATTTTGCCTCTTCAGCTACTTGCTCTGCAGTCACAAGTAAGCAACAGAAATAATGAATAATTTTGTTACATTCAAAACCAACATCATTCGTCACCTCTTCTGCATGAACAAAGTTTATAATTTCTCTGGTAAAATCTTGGAACCGCTTCTCATCTTCACATGACTTTTCTTCATAATCGGAACTGAGTTAATGGTGTTGCTAATTTGACACTCCTCTATTATTACATTAGGCAAAGAACCCAATGTATCATCAATGTCCTAATGTGTCTCATGTATGCAATGGCAACTATTACCTGATTCATTGGAAGAACACTCTTCCTCATCAAACTTGGGAACATACATTTGACTTCTCATTATTTTCAGAAGGAATAAGTAGGAGCATGTTGAATTTTTTTTCATCACATACCTTTTCTTTGCAAGTTCCTTTAAACAATCTCTCAAAACACTCCCACTCCGTGCAACCATTGTCATAACTACTCTATCAAAAAAAGGATATATCTGTAAACTCACCCAACAAAGGACCCCACCTAAGGCACAAATCTGGAATAACATTTGGAGCGGTAAAGAACTGCTTAAGGTTTTAAACAATTGTTGGTTAATGACCCATAATTAACTCCATACCACCAACAATATCTGTAAAAAAAGTGTAATTGGTACATGCGTATTTGCAACTTGCAGAGTAACCAAAGGAAAACTTGTCCTTTTAACATCACAACTAATTTGGCTTGCATGTAACATGGTGATATTCAAAGACAAACAACCAAATATGCATAGTGATAGAATTTCACCTTCAGTAAAGACACTGCCACATAAGGAAATTATGGCCAAAGGTATAGGGTATATTCAGTGGACACACTACTCTATGCAAAAGAAAGAGTATAATTAACCTCTATTTCAGCATGCCAGCCTAGCCCCTCTAGGTGAACTCACCCATCTTATGAATCTAGTTGGAAATTGATGATTGGTTCTATGCAAATTGAAGAATCAAACATCAATAGCATCACATTCTCTTTTTTGATGGTGCGTCAAGAGAAATTCCATGAGAAGCAGGTGAAAGAGTCATCTTTGAATCCAAAGTAGAAGCAGAAACTGACATTTGCTTTAGGGTGTCAACAAAGTGACAAATAATAAATTTGAAGCCTTGATCTAGGAGTAAGGTTGCATCAAGAGAATTAGCATCATCAACTGGAACTAATGCAATATATTATGAAATAAAGGATGTTTCTATGCATTTATAAGGTGTTCTAGTTTCCAAAACTTGAACATGTTTCCACATTTCATCCAACTCAGAGCTACACATTTTTCCTCTTCACCTAATTTCTCTGCAGTCACAAGTAAGCAAAAAAGAGAATGAATAATGTTGTTACATTCAAAACCAGCATCAGTAACCACCTCTTCTGCATGAAAAAAGTTTATAATGTCTCTGGTAAAATCTTGGAACTGCTTCTCATCTTCACATGAATTTTCTTCATAATCAAAACTGAGTTAATGGTGTTGTTAATTTGACAGTCTTGTATTATTACATCAGGCCAAGAACCCAATGTATCATATAATGTGTCTCATGTCTACGATGGCAATTATTACCTTATTCATTGGAAGAACACTCTTCCTCATCAAACTCGGGAATTTTACATACATTTGACTGCTCATTATTTTCAAAAGGAATAAGTAGGAACATGTTGAAATTGATTTCATCACATACCTTTTATCTGCAAGTTCCTTTAAACAATCTCTCAAAAAAAATCCCACTCTGTGAAACCATGGTCATAACTACTCTTTCAAAAAAAGGATATATCTGTCAACTCACCCAACAGAGGACCCCACCTAAGGCACAAATCTGGAATAACATTTGGGGCGGTAAAGAATTGCTTATGTTTTTAAAAAATTGTTGGTTAATGACCCATAATTAACTTCGTACTGCCAACAATATTTGTAAAAGAGGTGTAATTGGTCGCTGTGTATGTGCAACTTGTAGAGTAGCCAAAGGAAAACTCATCCTTTTAACATCACAACTAATTTGGCTTGCAAGAAACGTGGTGATCTTAGAAGACAAACAACAAAATATGCATAGTGACAGAATTTCACCTTCAGTAAAGACACTGCCACATAAGGAAATTATGGCCAAAGGTATAGGGGATACTCAGTGGACGCACTAATATGTACAAAAGAAAGAGTATAATTTACCTCTATTTCAGCATTCCAGGCTATCCCCTCTAGGTGCACTCACCCATCCTATGAATCTAGTTGGAAATTGAGGATTGGTTTTGTGCAAATTGAAGAATGGATCAAACTTCAACACCATCACATTCTCTTTTTTTATGGTGCTTCGAGAGAAAATCCATGAGAATCAGGTGAAAGAATCATCTTTGAATCCAAATTAGAAGTAGAAACTGAAATTTTATTTAGGGTATCAACAAAATGACAAATAATAAATCTGAAGACTTGATCTAAGAGTAAGGTTGCTTAGGAGAATAACACATGAGGATATTACAATTGTTGAAGAGTATCCCTCTGAATCCCACCCTATAAAGCTTGGTTGGGTAACAAGACCATTCTAGAGACAACTAGAGGAAACCATGGTTCAGTGAGGGTTCACTTGATAACCACACCAAGGACTAGAATCGTGGTATTTGCTGCAACAAGATAGCCCAGTACGGCACCATTGGAACAGGTCTTGGTTGAATAGTTTTTAGTTTACAAGCCAGTTATTTTGTCGGGTTCAATTCCTTCACAATCTACCAGAACTGCTACCCAAAATGCCGCAACTTTTGGTGCCTCCAAGCTGGTTCCTGTGTTAGAGAAACCTCTAGAAAGTGCACCAGCAGAAAAAATGTCCAAAAACGTATTATAACAAGAAAAACATAGCCAACAACCTACAAAAGATGTACAATCAAATGAGGCAAATGATATCTCAGGGAAAAACACCCACATTAATCTGCAGGGCCTCATCCCAATAGGTAACAAGCATGTTTATATGGTTCAATTCCCTCACAATCTACCAGAACTGAAACCCAAAATGCTACAACTTCTGGTGCCTCTAATTTGGTTCCTATGTCAGAGAAACCTCCAGAAAGTGCACCAACAGACAAAATGTCCAAAAACGTATTATTACAAGAAAAACATGGCCAACAACCTACGAAATACGTACAATCAAATGAGACAAATTATAAAAGACAACTAAACAATACGCAACCAATAATATCTATCACTGTCGGATCTATATAAGTAATGGGCATATACAAATTTGTTAGATTATAGGTTAATGATTAATCATAAGAAATCGAACAAATTATATTCACGCAAATGAGAAGGACAAAGGAATCAATTGTTAAGCAAATGACTTCAATTTCCAATAGCATGTAGAGTGCTGAAATATTTGTTGGATAAGCTTAAGGAATTTAGGCAACTCCATTGGGATAAACTAAAATACAACGGCTTCCAGCATTTCAATCTAAATGATAATGTAGCAAGAAAACTTGCTTAATAAATAGCTCACCAAATTATTAAGTGTGCTTAAGTAAAAACTCCTATATACCTAGGAGATCACAAAATGTTGCAATAACCTAAAGAATCTGTCATAAAGAACATATATTGCCTTCAGACAAATATTAGGAAAGTGACTTGAAATGATTAGCTTCTGCAATTTGGAAAATATTTTTATTATCATCTAATTAAGTAGGGGTCTTTACTATTAAACAAGCTGACTCTAGACAATGGGTCTTCATTATTAAGCATGGTGACTAGTAGAAGAATTCAGTCTTGAACTCTATATTTTGTTGCCAATATTTTTTATTTACTGAAAGCTCTAATAGTAACACCATTGCTTGCTTTCATTCCCCTGTATCCCATGCTAGCGCACCCAAGGGAATGCTAGATTTGTTTTCACTTTTCATCAAGAACACTTAGGAGGAACTAGTTTTGATAGGTGGAAACTAGACATTCCTAAGACAGTTGAGGGAAATATGCCCATCTTCAGGAGCATTTACATCACCAATTTTCTGGGATGTGGTTAACATCCCAACAGAAAAAGAGATGTCCCCAATAGTTGCCTTGTACCTCATGGACAAGGAACACTAAAGTCTAAGCCAACCCACCTTCATTTTGCATATGATGGTGGCCGAATCCATTCAGGGTGGGCTGACAATGAGCATAGATCCACTGATTGATCCATCAGTGGATGCATCCCTTAGGGGTGGGACACATCCTTAAAGCAACTAGTTCCCATCCAAGATAAAAGGGAAAAGGATAAAAAAATTCTCATGCATATATGAGAATGGACTATATCATTTATCAGTGACATAAATAGAAGTTAGAACACATAAAATCATAAAAGTATTTCATCTAACACAGTTATGTATGAAGACTTGAATCTTCGACTCTTACAGAAATTGTCACATGTCATTTCTAATGTATTTATGAGAAATTTTCAGGGTAGGAGTCCCCATGTGTGGGTGCACATCTCGCATATTTGGTAGGGGAATGACAACATATCCTCCCAGGCTGGTGGGCATCCCCAACCAATAAATAGATGTATGATTGGTGGGCCCTGTTACCCATCATATGGCATGAGAATTATCTAGTTGAAGACCTCTCCCAAGCAGGTTGCACTTGGAGAATCTTGGCTTTCTGGCTTGTTACCTCTCATGTTATATCAGGCCTACACTTGTGAATATTTTCACTACTATTGTCATTTCCATCACAAAGGGAGCTTTACAGGTTGACCTTTAGATGGCCCTAGAGTCGTGATTGCATTTGATGAGGTTTTGGTGATGGCCTTGTCCTAATAGCCAACAAGCATGTTTGTCTGGCTCAATTCCCTCAAAATATACTAGAACTGCTACCCAAAATGCTGAAAATTTTGGTGCCTCTAAGTTGGTTCCTGTGTTAGAGAAACCTCCACAAAGTGCACCAGCTGGAAAAAATGTCCAAAAATGTTATTACAAGAGAGAAAAACATGGCCAACAACCTACAAAAGACGTACAATCAAATGAGACGAATGATAAATGAGAACTAAACAATATGCAACCAATGCCATCTACTACTGTCAAAACTATTGAAGTAATGGGCATATACAAATTTGTTAGATTTATAGGTTAATGATTAATCATAAGAAACTAAAAAAATTATATTCACAAAAATGAGAAGGACAAAGGAATCAACTGATAAGAAAATGACTTCATTTTCCAATAGCATGTAGAGTGCTAAAATATTTGTTCGATAAGCTTAAGGAATTTAGGTAATTCCATTGGGATAACTAAAATACAACAGCTTCCAACATTTCAATATAAATGATAATGTGGCAAGCAAACTTGCTTAACAAATATCTCACCAAAGTAGTAAGTGTGCTTAAGTAACAACTCCTATATACCTAGGAGATAACAAAATGTTGGAATAACCTGAGACTTTGTTGAAGGTTTTTAAGAATTGCTTCATAAAGAACATATATTGCCTTAAAACAAATATTACAAAAGTGACTTGAAATGATTAGCTTCTGAAATTTGGATGATATTTTGATTGTCATCTAAAAAAGTATTATGAGATTCCCAACAATCCTCCACAGCATGGAGTCTTTACTATTAAGCAAGGTGACTCTAGATAATGGGTCTTCATTATTAGGCATGGTGACTAGTAGAAGAATACAGCCTTGAACTCTATATTTTGTTGTCAATATTTTTTATTTACTGACGGCTCTAATAGTAACATCACTGCTTGATTTCCTTCCTCTGTATCCCATGCTAGTGCACCCAAGGGTATTATAGATTTGTTTTCACTTTTCATCAAGCACACTTAAGAGGAACTAGTTTTGACAGGTAGAAACTAGACATTCTTAAGAGAGTTGAGGGACATCTACCCATCTTCAGGAGCATTTACATCACCAATTTTCTGGGATGTGGGTAACATCCCAAAAGAAAAAGAGATGTCCCCAATAGTTGTCTTGTACATCATGGACATGGAAACACTAAATTCTAAGCCAACACACTTTCATTTTTCATATGATGGTGGCTAGATCCATTCAGGGTGGGCTGAAAATGAGCATAGATCCACTGATTGATCCATCCATCAGTGGATGCATCCCTTAGGGGTGGGACACATCCTTAATGCATCTAGATCCCATCTAAGATAAAAGAAACAAGGATAAAGAAAATTATCATGAATACATGAGAATGGACTAGATCATTTATCAGTGACAGAAATAGAACACATAAAATCATAAAATCATTTCATCTAACACATTTATGTATGAATACTTGAGTCTTAGACTCTTACAAAAATTGTCACATGTCATTTCTGATGTATGTATGAGTAATTTTCAGGGTAGGTGTCCCCATGTGTGGGTGCACATCTCACATATTTTGTAGGGAATTGACAAAATATCCTCCTAGGCTGGTGGGCATCCCCAACCAATAAATAAATGCATGATTGGTGGACCCTGTTACCCATCATATGGCATGAGAATTAATCCAGTAGAAGACTACACCCAAGTAGGTTGCACTTGGAGAATTTTGGCTCTCTGGCTTGTTACCTCTCATGTTATAGCAGGCCTACACTTGTGAATATTTCCACTACTCTTGTCATTTCCATCACAAAGGGAGGTTTACAGGTTGACCTTTAGATGTCCCTAGATTCGCGATTGCATTTTATGAGGTTATTGCTGAAGTAAGCATAGTTGGCTTGATGATGTTGATGTTTGGGTTGCCTTGATGATGATTGTTTTCTTTTCATACTAGCTGACTTAGTTGTGAATCCCTGTGATCATTAGATGGTTAATGATACATGTTGTTGTATGACTCACTTGATGAAATCCCCTTGCATTTTTGGCCTAAGGCAACATCGTTTTCACATAATCATTTCAATAGCTTCATGATGGTGTACAACACTCTAGCATTCTCCCCCTGCTATTACTTGAATTGAAATTGTTCTTGGGGTGATTGAATATGCTCTAGAATGGTTTGATATTCATGAGGTAAACACCCTTGTTCATATTGAAGGATTGTAAGCATATTACGGTATGCCATGATATAGACTACAATCATTTCCTTCTTTACAGTTCTATCTACGTATATCCACTACATATAGGATTGGTTGGCATAATTTGAGGAATGCCCCCACATATTATTGGCACGCATGTTTAGGTCACCCTTTGAGGAGTTGTCATAACAAATATTTGACCATTGCTTGCCCACTTATCCATGAGATCCACTTATGGAGGAGTGTGATAAATTTTTTGGAGGGGCATCCTAGCTCTTGAGCATACACCTTTTGACAAGTAACCAAATTGTTGCCAAATTAGTGTCAATAAATGCAAAATTGTAACATAATTTTAAAATTATAAGGGTCATAATAGAAATTTGGACAAATATTGCTAGGAGCTATGGTGGCTATAAATCCGTCACCTTAAAACCCTCACCACATTTTGATAAACTTTTTGAGAAATTCCCAACCTTTGCTGCTTGATCACTTTGATTATTTGGGAAGATTGTGATTGTAGAATGCACATGGTGGAGAACAACTTCAACATAGGGAACAAATTTATGTGTTATGAGTGTTGATTTTTGTGTAGCTTGGGAGGTACTTCAAGCCCTGGTGTTCAAGGGTTGGAGGTCAAAGCACCACAAATGGGCTTGTGGGCTTGAGATCCAAGCTTGGGGGTTTTGCACCCATCGTTATTTGGACCAAAACTGTGATGGATTTTTGACATGTGATAGATGAGGATGATAATGTTGGGTGAGATGATTCCAACACAATGAGAATCATCCGATTTGGAGTTGTTAGAGAGAAATCAATTTTTGAAGTTGAAAAGTTAATTATTGGTTGTCAAGTCATGTTGGCTTGATGTAAATAACTCCAATAGGTGTGTCTCTTCATAATTCATTGAAGCCCCTCATTATGTCTATAAAAGGAGGGTGAGAAATTGTGTTTTAGGCATCCATTATGTGTAACACATCACAAGAAGATAGCTCGTGGAGGAGAAGCAAACTTATGTTTTGGGCCACAGGCATAAGAGGGTTGATAGCATGGAGAAGAGGGAAGTTCAGGGCACTCTTGGTGACTGTTATGAAGGTCGATTTGCTGTGCTAGAGGGCCGAGGCAGAGGAGAGCATTTATGTATGTTTTTGGGGTATGTTAGGGTGTTTAGACCCTTGGAAGAGATAGTTGCATCCCTAGATGGTTGTTGTGGGAAGGCCGCAGGCCTAAACCAACCTAAACAGAGCTGTGTAGGGTAGTGTTAGGGTTGGTTCATGCCCAAGACAGTAGCATTGAGAAGGAGGGTACTTCGAAAGGGCAGCCACTTTCATATAGAGAAATTCTGGGCAAAATTGAAGGCTATAAAAAGGGATTGTATGATTCCCTAACTAGGCCTAGATTGCAGCAGTGAAGGAAACCTAAAAACAGTGAGCTTAAGGTATGTATTTCAATGCATTCTTGTAGATGTTGGACCCTAACTTGTGGATCATTTTTAAATCGTGATAGGGCGGCAAGTGGAATTCAATGAGGAGGGGGTAAATCTCATGGTTAGATGCCCTAAACTAGTGATAGTTTCCACAGTGATTGGGCAACAAACTTGGAGTGAGATTTTGTCAAGTATTGGGTCAAATTGATGACTATTCTGTGAATCAATTTGATGGGCAGCTTGAGGAGGCCTTAGGAATTGTTTGGAGGAGCCCACATGGATTTTTAGGAGGCCTACCAAGCTGCCAAGGTGACAGCAGGCACATTAGATCAGAAGGCAAGAGTAAAATAGCAAGGTATGTTGTAGATGGACCCTTGTATGATGGTTTGATGGTGTACATGGACTTGGTCTCTCGTGGATTGTTAGAGGGCAACGTGAGAGAGGACCAAGTGTGGATGTGATTTGGAACTTATGTTCTACTTGAGGACAGCGTGATAGTGTCCATGTTGGAGCCGAAGTGCAACACCTTGATGGACAAAGGTGACTACAAGCCTGGAAATTGTGGAGGTCAAGGGTTTGGCCAACCAGGAGAAGGATCGTGGAGCTTGAGAATTGTGTGTGGAGAAGGACTTCTACAGTAGATGATGAGCAATCCTCCTAGCCCGTGTTCATTGTGGGAGATGGACATCTTGCACTGATAGGTGGAAGCCCTTCGTGCCCTATGTTGGTCTTCATCGTTGCAGCACAAGAAGACCATAGTGGGTTGAAGTCCCTGAGTAGTTGAGGAGTAGCAGAGGGCAGATTGAGAGGTGTTCACAAGTGGAGTTGTGAACAACTTGACACGAGTCTCGATGTTTTTTCACCTTGATGGACTAAGGCACAACTAGAGAGAAGATTGGATAGCCAAGATTCAGTGGCTAGATGGACTTGGAGCATTGATAGAGGTAGGAGCTGCAGATTGGGAGCTGAAGGACCGAGCAGGTACAGGGTATGACTGAGAGGGCTAAGAGATTGCACTACATCCAGATGGTTAGAGTATCTTGTTTGTATCTTTTACTAGTGGATGTATGAGGGCCATTATCCCTTATACGGGAGCCTTAGAATATTGTAATATATGTTGTAAATATAATGAAGTTGGGTTGAAAATTTTAAAAGTTTTCTATATTATGTGCATATGTAATTTACTGTTGTTTATATTCTGTTGTGCAAAGTAGTTTTGTTGAGATTATTGGTTTGGAGTGTCAAATATCTTAATACTCTATCCTAGACCCAAGATCATTGAAATTCAACATGGTATCAGATCGTGTCTGAGCTACTTTGGAATACAGTGAATCAGATTTTTCACAATTAATCAATTGTGGGTGTCTAAATCATGGAGTAGAGGGTTCAGCTGAAGACATGGAGATGTGGTCTTGACAAGTTACATGGCGAGATGGGTTGGGAGTTCTAGTGGATTGGTGGTGCGCCTGGTGAACAACAGTTTGTTGTAGGGAAGTTTGTTGATCGTGGACTTCTGTGGATGTGCCATGGTTGGTTGGGACAGCTCAAGGTTTTCTTTGGCATAGATGAGATCAGGATGATCAAGATGGATTCATGTGATGGACTACAGGTTGGCAGGCTAAAGTCTTCATCGGATCGTGTTGTTGCATTTCCGATATTGGTGGGATTTTCACGAGTGTTATTTGATCTAGGAGGATGAGTGCTTACAGGATTGAGCTAGTGGAGATCATGTAGGCTCAAAGGGAGTCTAGCCTCGGAGGGAGCATCCCTATGGAGGTTTGGGATATTTAGGTTCAGGATGATGACTAGTGTTGGATCGGTTGATGAGCAGTTGTAGGAGGCCTTAGGAGATGTTTGCAGGAGCCTAACAAGGACTGTTAGGAAGCCCTAACCAGACATCCAAGGTGACAGCACGCACATCAGTCTAGAAGTGAAGATAGGTAATTGATGAAGAAGAATCTGGATTTTCCACAGTGTCAAAGAATATATGTCATCAATTGATAACCACAAAAGCTTGAAAACTAGAATAAAGGTAAGTTTTTTGGTGCTTTTAATGATCAGTTTGGATCAGGCTACATTGCAGATCATTGGGAGCCATTTGTTGGATTTTCCTTGGGCATGAAGGAACTCCAACTAGGATTAGATCCCGCTATGGAGTGATGTAGGTGCCCTAGTGTGGACAGAGTTGTTGCAGCATGTGGAAGCCAAGGAGGTAGGGTTGACGTGGCATGTTAGAAGCCCTAATCAGTGGGCAGTTTCCACAATGAATATTGGCTCCTACATTTGTGCAATAGCTCCTCTATTGTATAGAAAAGGGAATATTGGTAAAGTCTATTGGCATCCATGTGTAAGGGTCTCCTAGGTGTGGGGATGCCCTAACTAGGTGCAGATGCTACAACGTGGACTTGGTCAATCATGGACAATTGGAGGGCAGCGTGAGAGTGGACCAAGTGTGAATGTGGATTGGGAATTTAGGGTCTATTGGAGGATAGCATGATAGTGTCCATGTTGGAACCCGGTGTGCAACACCTTGATGGACAAAGGTAGTTGCTAGAGAGGAAATTTTTGAATCTCAAGGTTCTAATCAGCCAAGAGCAGTTTTTGGAGCCCAAGACTTATGTGTGGAGAAGGACTTCTACAAAAGATGGTGGGCAGTCTTCCTAGCCCATGTTCATTGTGGGAGATGGAAATCTTACAGTGATAGGTGGAAGCCCTTTTTGCCCTATGTTGGTCTTCATCGGAGCAGCGCAGGAAGACCATATTGGGTTGAAGTCCCTGAGTAGTTGAGGAGAAATCGTGAGCATATTGAGAGTTGTTCACAAGTGGAATTGTGAACAACTCGATCAGAGTCTCGATGTGTTGTGCCCTTGATGGACTAAGGCACAACTAGTGAGTAGATTGACAAATGAGGTTCAGTGGGCAGATGGAATTGGAGCATTGATAGAGGCAGGAGTTGCAGGTCAGGAGCTGAAGGACGGGCAGGTATAAGGTATGACCGAGAGGAGCTGTGAGAGCATCTACAGCCAGATGGTCAGAGTATCTTGTTTTGTATCTTGTAATAGTGGATGTGTGAGGGCCATTATCCCTTGTATGGGAGCCATATACTGTTGTATTATATGTTGTTTAATATAACAGATTTGGGTTGAAAATTTGTAAAAAGTTGTATACATTTTTTTCATATGTGATTTACTGTTGTTTTTATTCCTTTGTGCAAATTATTTCTATTGAGATTCTTGGTTTTGTAGCGTCAGATATTTTTAAGACTCTATCCTATACCCATGGTCGTGAAAAATCAACAAATTCAACAGTTTTTGGCCAAAACCGAACGATCTCTTTCATTGGATATTCACAACTTGGACAACAAACTGTGAGATCCACCTCTGCTCCAAAGGATTCTTCATAGTAAAGTTTGCATCATCTAAGGAACGAGAATATATCTTATGAGAAGGCCCATGGTTTTGGGGATCTACGGGACTTTTTGCTACCCCGTGGTTCCTAGATTTTGATGCAAACACAATGGTAGTCTCAAGAATGTCGGTGTTGGGTCGGGCTGCATAATATTCCCCTACACTTTTGGCATCATAAAGTATTGGAAGGCATTGAGAACCTATTAGGGCGATACATAAAGACAGATACACAAAGAATTGAAGAGCGGATCTACACTTTTTCCAGAATCTGTGTGGAGCTGGACCTCAGCAAAGGATTGCCAGATCGCATCCTTTTGACACACAACAAGCGATGTTGGACAGAGTTCCTTGATTTTGAGAACATGGCCTTCAAATTTTGAATATGTCAACAGACGGGTCATCTTCAAAATACATGTCCTGATGCCAAGAAAGAGCCACAAAGGAAGAAGAAACCCAGAAAACAACCCAAAGGATAGCAATTTCCATTGCATTTGCTCGAGAACGAAGAGAAGGAAGAAGAAATGGATCCCCTTACTAATGAAGAATTCCAAAATCCACAAGAAAGTGTAGAAAAGGAGGAATCAAATCATGAAGCGCAGAATACCCACACCCAACAATGTAGCCGGAGAGGATTCCAAAAGAAAAGGAGCTAGGGGGGTATCAAAAGTAACCATGCATCTGAAAGCTTGGACTTAGATAAGGAAAATCCAAGAAAATATGCAGAGAACCAGCTGGCACTTGTATCAACCACCCCATCTCAAGGAGAATGGCAGAAAGTAGAAAAGAAGAAATGGAGAAAAGGATAACATGTTTCTCTTCATATTAAAGTAGTTTATTTATTGGCTCTATGATCACTATTCTTGACTGGTTTGATGGAATGCTTTGCAAGCATCTACAACATGTAATTTTTTTTTCATTAATAAAATTACAATTTTTCCTGGGGAAAAAATGTATGCCAAGACTTGCATACTAGACAGAAGGTAAAATGCATGGCTTGTTTGTCCTAGGGGCAAGGTTCACAACATGATTCACTTTACCATCATTTTTTTTTGTGCATACTGCACCAAATTGTTCAGCATATGCCACAAAGGGTGAAGATGTGGCTACACTTCTCGAACTGGACAAACCCTATTGAAAACCACTTTACAATTTTTGAAAAAAAATTCTTGTTCAATTGCAAGAAATTCCCAGACATCCACTTCATGCAACTGTTTGTTTGAGAAAAAATTATGGTTAATTTTCTCAATCACCTATGTTTGAATTCAAGGGTATATGTGTTAGAAAAGCAACCATACAATTAAAACTCAAGAAATATCTCTAAATTTTGAGGTGTCACAAACACACTATGTGTTATAGATTATTTTTTAGCATCTCACTACTAAAGAATATGCCAATGTTCTATCCTCTAGCTTCTCATCAACGTCTACTTCTAACAGTGACAACACTAGAAATCCAAATTGGCACCTACTATAGGGAGAACACATGTATTTATACATGGTAGTCTTTAATTTTTAGGAACATTAACATATATCTTTAACCACCACTTTTGAAAGACAAAAATTAACAATTGTAAGGTCTTGATTGGACACTAAAAAGGAATTGAAATGAACTTACCTTTCAACCACAATTAAATTATATCTATGATCAGGTCAAACCCTTGCAGAATCATCAATAATTACTACCACATATTCCATTCCAAAAACACCATCTAGATCTTTACTTTTAGGTGGCCTATCATATCCATATAGATCAGCCTCATCACCCTTCAAAATAATACATTATGCAAGTAAATTTCATGTGGGATCAAGTACTTTGGCCATCTCTGTGGCATAAACTTTGTTGCCTATTGTTCACAGGAAGTGCTTCTAGAATTTTGGACATTTTTTAATTCTATCTAGGAGGAGAACTTGATTCATATGCCATGGTAGTTTTAGGTTCGATGGAGAACTAGTATTGTAAAGAGAGGATTTTGTGTTTATTTGTGCACTAACTTTCCTGAGTCGGTTTTGGGGCTTGGGTTATTCATTGTGTTGGATTCATGAAATAATTTGAACCTATGCTAAAATATTGCATTGTAATCCTTAAATTGGCCAAATTCAAGTTGTGCTAGTATTTTCCACCCTATTGTGCTTGATTCATTATATTTTCTTACATATATTCATATGGATTGGAAAATCTTTAGCATGTGTGAAATGTCTTTGCATGATTGTGATCATTGTAAGAGGATGAGTTGTTACCATGTTGTTGAAAACTTGTTGCATGATTTGTTTTGAATTTCTTCATAGGATTGTAGCTTTAAACATAGTATTTACTTCTCACATCCTAATATTCTTAAAAATTTCTTCTCAAACTCTGTTTAATCAAATAATTGCATCCCAACTAAATGGGTACATAGTCATTATCTCGAATTCATTTGTTATCACTTTGAAAGGTTGGCACAAAAAACTTGATGAATAGATGGGTCATTTTAGATACATCTTAAGAGAAGAAACAATGGATTCAATAGCCATTAGATAAAATCAAAATAAACAGCATCTTGTGAATTGCTGAAAGGCTAGACACACCACTAAATCTAATAAAATTCCTTGTGATAGAGATCAGCAATAAGTACCGTGTTCCACTGTAATTGCTATTTCATTTGGTAGCCCGTGGAAATTAATGTGAACATCATCAGGATTACCAATAGATATTCCCACATCAAGTGTTCTAAGTATCTGCCCAAGGATAGAATATAGTCAGAGATTTATGCATTGCAAGAGAACATTTTGGTGGACAGATAGAAGTTGAACATAGCCAGTCTCTTTAATTTCAAGAGATGTACATGTTTCGGGGATGGATTAATAACTTACTGAAATGTTGGTTGTGTACCATTCACCTATAAGCAGAGTTATATCACCATCAGGTGGAGGCAATGGAACAAGTATAAAGGCCCTGCAAACTACACTTAGTCCTCCAATAACCAATCCTCAACCCTGAAAGCCCTAACGGCCATTGCTCTTACTATGGACTTGCCAAAATGATTTGCAATGGGTGATTTCGTTGTACCATTTAGTCTCATCAGTTCTTTAGCAGAAGAAAATTAGTCTTCTCAAATACCACTGCGTTGTCTCCTGAACTACGCATCGTAGGCATGCCATTGCCCTCATTCTTCTCGCCACTCTCCATAGAGGTAGTGGGTTGAACCTTCCTCAAATTTTTAAATGTGATTATGGCTTCATAAGGCACAAATTAAGGCGTGGTTTTATCAGTTCTTTAGCAGAATGAAAAATATTCTTCTCAAATACCACTGTGTCATCTCCTGAATTGTGGATCATGGGCATGCCATTGCCCTCATTCTTCCCGCCACTCTCCATAGAGATAGTGGGTTGAACCTTCCTCGAATTTTTGAATGTGATTGTGGCTTCATAAGGCACAAAGTAGGGTGTTAATTTTGAAAGTTGTTAAACTCTATGTGTGATGGTGTGATTGCGACTTCATAAGGTACGAATTAGGGTGCGAGTTCTGAAAGTTGTTAAACTCTCAGTGTGATGGTGTGATTGTGGCTTCATAAGGCACTGAGGGCGCCAATTTTGAAATCCATTAAACTCTCTAGTGGCTTTGACAAATAATTTTGACGGTCTTTATTTGTCCCAATTTCAAATATGTCAAATATGGTTATGATTTATTGTTTTCTTGAACAAAATTTGAATGTGCATTTTAATTTTAACTGACATGGAAAAATAAAATTTATATGTGTAAAGAGAGACAATCACTTTACATATTAGGAAGGGGTAATATAAAATATTTATAATAGAAAATTTTTCATGATAAAGGGGTTTTCTAAGAGAATTTTGTGGAGAAATGTTGATAAGAGGGGTAATAAATTAGGGTAAAAATAAGTATTAAGGGAAAAAGAGTAAGTTGGTTGGTTTAATTGGTTATTATTAATGTTATAATATTTGTTTAGATTTACAGTTCTTCTACCTAGGTTAAATGGTTGATAAAAAAAATTTCATATCTGTATAACACTTGAAACGTAGAAGCCTCCAAGGAGTAGGACCACCCCACAAGTGTATGTCCAAACATCTTGACCAATCTTACTAAATCACTTGTTATTAGTATATACTATCAGCATATTTGATATACTTTTGAGTTATAGTGGCAATCATTCCATTTCATCTCAAGTGTACCTCAAATCACTTTGATTAATTACTTTCAATATAGAAGGGTAGTTTCCCCAAGCAGTGTGACCACCCCACATGTGTAATTAGAGATGTCTTGGCCCTTGCTAAATTGTATGTTATCATTATGGACTTGCAACATATTGAATATACTCTTGGGTTACAATGGAAATCATTTCAGTTCATCTCAAGTGTAGCTCAAGTCACTCTAATGAGTTGTCGATGTCAAGTTTCTCCATAAAGTTTTCCTTGAAATAAAAAAAGAGCATGTCTTTCAATATTTAATTGGATGAAATACATATATTCCTTGTGAATATTTTCTTAACTTCATTAAGTAAGGGTTGATAAGTATCTTCTTGGTTTCATTGGCTTCATCAAAGAATTGACATTTTATTCATCAACTCTTGACTATGAGAGGATGAATTCTAGTGTGAATTATCACATGTGTGTTAATTTTATTTATTAAATTGTAGTTTTAACCTCCGCGATTAATTTGGTTTAAGTCCTCTAGGTGGTCATCAATCACCCAGTCGGTGCCACGGTACTTCTTGTTGTTGTTTTGCACCTTGATTGTTGCTCTTGTCATGCTACCCTTTCTCACTCTTCAGAAAATTAGATCATGCATTAAGTCTTACCTTGATGAATATATAATACCTGCAAAAATTCTTCAAGGAAATACCCATGACATGATAATAGCAAAACTTACCTCATCCTACAGAGCATATTTCAATGCTAAAAAAAGATAGAATACAAAGAACCTTATGCAATTAAGAGATGAACATGCATATACAAAATATAATTACCTGGAGCTTACCTCTGTTGCACCTTGCTTTGCTTTGCTACCCTAGGAATTCTGGTCCTTTGCAGCCCTTGATAGCACGTGATCTAGCTTTTTCTTGCCTTCCAGGAGCTCGATATTTAATCTGGTGTATCTATGTTATTTCAGATCCCCAATATGTGATTTTTGGTCCTATAGTATTCCTCTAAGTCTTATTTCCAATGCCATAGGTCTTAACCAATTTGGATTCTTCAAGACAAAGTTATGCCCAATCTCTCACAATGACCTAATTATGGATTAGTTCAGTAGAGTGAAATTGTACGGCGTGCCACATGTCATTGTTTTCTCATTCGGCTCTGAAATTGATACTCAGAAAATTACAATCTGTGCGCTATCCACCAATTTTTACATAATTCCAATCCGATACTCAGAGAGAGAGTTATGACGATTTTCCCAAGGTCACCTCTTTAAGATGAAGTTCAGGAGCCTACAAAAACCTTAACTTCCACAGATCATATCTTCGAAAATATTGCGCCCCGTGATCTGAAATTTTTACAAGAGCTTCCTCACGATTTCGGCTTCACCTCATAAACATTTCAGCTTCTAAACCTTTGTAGAAACAAATTTATAGTGAAAATTCCACGATGACCTATTTCAAGTAGCGAAATCCCTACATGAGGAGGATGTGAGGATCATAATTTATATAAATGCTTAGTTTGAGAGGGACTTCAACAAGTGAATGTGGGAGGGATTTTAGGAGCTTAAAAATTATTAATTATTGACTTTTCAATGACCACAACCAATTATTAGTGTCATGCCACAACCCCATGGGGTTTTATCTAGCCCACTAACTGGGGTTACTAACTTCAAACATGAATATCTCTCAAACCGTGAAGAATTACATGACGTGCCATATATCAATGGAAACATCTCCACAAGTAGAAACCATAAAATATATCCTTGATTCGGAATATAGTAATTTGGTAGGTCAAACTTCCCATGCAAGATCAGGGTATCCCCTAGTGCTGCTTGGGTTGACATCATTGACAACCACTGATCAACAAATGAGTCTATTTGAGGCATTATATGTGTGAAATTTCAACACTCCCATCAGTTGGAACGTTCTAGTTAATAGGGTATTGATTGGGTCAGACATGTTGGTAGAGATGGAACAAGAAATGCAAGTAATCAAGAAGAATTTGAAAGCAACACAGGATAGGCAGAAGGTTTTTGCAGACCGGAACAGGTTGTTTAAGGAGTTTCAGGTTGGGTAACATGTGTACATCCACATCAAGACCAAGAAGAGCTCCTTGCGGTTTGGATCATTTTCTAAGCTAGGACAACAATTTTGTGGAGCCTTCAAGATTATTGAGAGGATGGGACCAGTATCCTATCGACTTGCACTACCTTCCACTGTGAAATTCCATGATGTTTTTCATATATCATGGCTTAAAAAGTATGTTAAATATGTTGATCATGTGATTGACTGGTTTGTATTTCAGGTGGAGCCAAATGGATAATTCTAGCTGAAGCCTCAGTGTATATTGCAGAAAAGGTTGCTCATGCTTTAGAATCAAGCAATAGAGCTAGTTAAAGTGCAGTGGTAGCACTTTGGGCCCAATGAAGCGACATGGGAGATGGCGGATCAGATGCGGGCTATGTATCCTTCCTTGTTTTCCAGTTAAGGCAAAGCAATTTTGGTTTGATGTTGGTATATGTTTGGCATATGTTTTGGTGATGTTTGGTATATGTTTTGGCGTATGTTTTAGTGTGATGTTTTGATATATGTACATATGTATGTGGATGTAAATACTACCATTAGATATGTTATAAATCTCCAATAAGCGGTATGGGTGTCATGTCATTATAGTTGTCATGTTGTTGTGTTGTCATGATGGTTTGCTTTCAACAAGGTGATCATTGTAAATACTGCATCATGCTAAGATATAAAGCTCCATGAGAAGTATGTTTTCTTCTAGCAATTTTGCTGAGGTATATGTGTGATTGAACACCGAGGATGGTGTCCCCCAAGGGGGAGGGTTCTGTAATAGCCCTCATGAAAATTCCATGAATTAAAATTAATAAAGGCAAAATAGTAACCACGATTGATGAGACACTTATTCCAAGATAAATGTTGGGCAAGACATCCTAGTGGGTGTTAATTTGGTTTATTATGGATAAGGAAATTGGCAAAGGAAATGGAAAAGGCTTTGGAAAGGAAAAATGGAATTTTTGGCACATTTATTTATGAACATAACGGAAATTAGGAGAAAAGGGAAGTGAAAGGTCACATGTTGCATGTGAGGAGGAAAATGAAGGAAAATAATGGAAAATTAATAACATAGAGGCCTCATTGATAAAAATGATTATGAGGATCAATTGGTACCTTTGTCAGTTCAATTTTGGAGCTCTCTCATTCACTCTTGGACACTTGGAGTTTTTCTTGGAGCACTTTGGCATTGGATCAAGGAAGTCAAAGAAGGCAAGAGGAAGAAAGGAGCAAGGGGGGAAGAGCGGGATCAAGTAGCTAAAATAGGATTAGTTGTAGGTATTGATTTTCATATGTGATTTCCTTTCTATATTTGGCATGCATGTGGTTATTTTCTGTCATGGCATGGGTTTTTCCAGGCGTGACAATGTTTTCAGCCTAGCCTTGCCATTTTCGGATAACCTTGATGAGATGGGTTCTCATGATTTGGTTGAGTTGGATTTCCGTATGGATTCGAAGCTAAGTGAGGTGGATCTAAAAAATGAAAAACACATGGCCTAGTGACCCCTGAACTAGACTATGGATTATGATAAAGTCACTGGCCTAGTGACCCCTGAACCGAACTATGGGTTATGTTAAAGTGAGGATTGTGTACCTCGGTGGGCTTAGGAATCCTTGCTGATGAATGACAGGATATATGGTAAAGCCAAGAGGTGGATTGCTCTCTGTTGAGCATAGTAGTCCCGAGATGGGATGTACGGTAAAGCCTGGAGAGTGGGTCTCATTGTAGGCCCTAGTGATCCTTAGATCACACTGTGGATTACGGTAAAGTCTAAGAGACTAAGAGGCAGTAAAATTCATGACATTGTAGGTGGAGAACTCTGGCAGCATCCATGCTTGTTTGGTTATTTTTATTTGGTTATGAGTCCCACATTCATGCAGCTTGGAATATGGCACGGGGGTGATTGGTTGAAGAGAGATTTGGCTCAACCAATCTATGGTCGGGTGGAACATGGTAGTCCCATCTCCGGTTAATTTTTACATTCATTAATGAGAAGCTCATTTCCTTAGCATTTGATGTGTAAATGTATTGGCTTATATGTGGGTCTTGTGGCTGATGTAACCATGATATTTTTGTTGTTGTTATGTTGGTTATGAGCATGTATTCTGAAATTGATGATGTATGGCTCTCTCTGGGAAGTAACCTGAGCTCTGGGCCTAAAAAAGTGGCTCAAAACCCGGGGACGTTGGCACGGGTCTAGACAATTCAGTCCCTGGACGCATGCTTGCATATTATGTGGAAGCATTCAGAGCCTCCCAGATGCACCCATGCATATACTATGGGAGATTTTGGGGGTTTGCAGGACTAAAACCTCATTGGGACCCAGGTTTTGGATGTATGAGTGGTTGGGTTGGCTTCTGGAGGTCTTGTTGCTAATGTGGAAGGTTTGTGTGATGTGTTTCCGTCAATTCTACTTCCTTAAGGTTACCTAGGAGGTTGAATATGATCATAGTAACTCTTCGTCACATGTTTACCCTGGTTGGTCGGTTACTTGGGTAGATGTGGGATGAGGGTGTTACAAAGGACTTGACTGGATCCCTACTAGCCATGACAGGAATTTCGTCAAACATGCCACAAATATGTAATCTCTATGTTTAAACAACAAATCTGAGCATAGGGGTCTCATACTTATCTGAGAATCGCTAAGAAGAAATTTTTCCTCATCACATTACTGCATTATCATTTATTAGGTCATAGATACATTGTTCATTAATTTACAAATCAAAACATGATGAGAACCATACATCATCACTATCATAGAACACACTCATAACCAACATATAAACAAAAAAAATGACAAGCATAGAACAACTATATAAGGCACATAATAACAAGCATATTTACCCATCAATACAAGAGGAAAAGAGCTCTTATTGCCATAAGCAAAATAAAACTAAGCTTGGGACTTCCATGTACCACCCGACCATAGACAAGTCCAAGCCAAATATGTCTTCAGCCAGTCACCCCCATGCCATATTCCAAGCATGAATGTGGGATATCATAAAACACATCAATCAAAACCAAACAAGGGCTTCCAAATGGAAAACCACCTCAACCCTCGACTAGCGATTCCACCTCACGGTAGAACATCACAAATCATCACCAGATTGGTCTCTACCCAAGTTTTCCAAGGTTTTAGAGCATTTGTTCCAACCAAGGCTCCATGACTAGTAACTCAACTCACAGCTGTTGTCGGGCTCCAAAGTGTTTGTCCAACCAAGGCTCTAAGACTAATAACTCAACCCACCAAGGGCTCGAGAGCATTTTCCCAACCAAATCTCCAGGACTAGTAATTCAACCCAAGTTGTTACAAGGATCTAGAGTGTTTTTCCAACCAAGGCTCCAGGAACTATTCACTCAACCCACAGGTAAAGGAACATGAGAACCAACCAAAAACAAACAATGAAATGAACCCACAACACCATGGTTATCCAGTAAATGGAAAGGCAAGGCAAATCCACTGTCAATCTAGGAATTTATCTGTGTCAATCACAGATCATGACTAATAAACCACATGCATATGCCATGCATGCCAAAACTAGTGAGGAAAACATACATGCAACTCGGTACCTACCACAAAACTCATTGTAGTTTTTGATCCTGATGTCCTCTTGCGCTTTCCTGTTACGTGGATTAATCCCTCTTGCGGACAAGAGCGAACTCCCTAGTACTCAACGAGTAACTAGAAACAAACATCCATTCGGAAACCTTTTTCTCTAGATTAATTGCATTTCAGAATTATTATAAGAAAGTAGAAAGGACATGCCCCTACCTTGAAATCCAAACCTTTGATGTAGTCTTTTATCCCGTCGCTCCAAAGTGGTTTCTCCAATAAGTATAACCTGCAATCAAAGACAAGACAGAAGGATCAAAGCATCTGCAACATATAATAATCAAGAAAAGCTAATCCAACTTAGTGATTGAGAAGTCTAAGTATTGATGTTATTTCAATAAGCATAAGAACAACTCAATGAGAAAAAGAGATCCATATGTATTATCTTCAATAAAAGGAGTAATCTTACAACTTGATGCCTTGATGTCGCACAGATTTCTCCCGGGGTCCTGAACAATCGTTTCTCCTTAATTTTGATAAGCCTTCCTCTCTGAATACCAGCATGGATTTATAGACACAAGGGTGTGATCATTCTCATTCCAACAACAACTCACTAGTGTAGAAAGTATGCACTCTTAATAATTATCTTCAGCAATTCTTTTACAATCTATGTGTGTCTACCCTTCAACCTGAAACTTGAGCTCAATTTATAGGGAAATGGAGATAGTTTCAGTTCCATGAAGAGGGGGATGGATTCCTATCATGAAGGTATTTGAGCTCCATGAACCAAGGGATAAGCTCCATAAGTGGAGGGATAAAGCTCGAACTGATCGTGACTCTAGAAGCTTCCAGTTGGGAGAATATTCGACCAGCTAGGCTTCTAGAACTTACTATTTATTTTATTTACTTTTCGCGGGGGTGTGCAGGTAATAGTATCAAAAAGTGCGGGGGTTGCCACAATTTATTGACCAAACAGCAGTGCATGCACATGGAAAGGCTAGAAAAACCGCTCATGTATACTTTTAAGGGTTTTACAGAGATTTTCTCCAATTCCAAGACTTGATTTAGGAACATTACGATTTTTGACTTCTAAGGGAACATGATATAGGTGGTGATAGACCCATATGAACAGTCAAATGTCATGGTGACAAAATGACATGTAACAGATTGCCCCCTAAAGTGCGAAACCTAAGGTTATTCTGAAGAGTGAAATGCTTTATCATTTTGAGGATTGGATTGGAGACACCGGTCGAAAACTTGTAAAAACATTCAATGCATATATATATATATATATATATATATATATATATATATATATATATATCATCATTTGGGAATTCAGGCATTCCCATACTCAGATCAAAACTAACTAAATGTTCTGGTACAGATATGGTTTCAATATTACATCAAAATTAGACACAGTATGGGCGCAACCATTTGTCATGAGTAGTATACTGTATCAGGAATAATAAAAATCCTCGCAACCTGGATGGTGGAAACTAGATCCAGGGTCTTGATTTCTGCTTCCCGAACTAGTACAAATATATCCATGCGATTGACTGAGTCGAAGTCAAACATGGTAGAAACCACTTGATTACCGATCAATGATGTGAACCGTTAACAAGTGTGATAGAAACCACCAATAGTGAAAATGGCTCTCAAAGTAGTTTACTACAATCTATGAAGTGCGAATGAATGATTTGCAATCGAAGACTCATAGAATTGTTCGATCGAAGGTCAATTATGCAACCTGTCATCGAAGGCGAGAAACCTGCCATTAGGGCATGCAGATCTTAAGGTACTGATAGGATTCTAGGTCATATTTCTAGATAATGAGCTGACTTCGATAGAAAGTGACCCATCGTAGGAAAGCCCACAACACGAAACCATTAGATCAAGTTTTGAAGAAATATTTGCAAAGACTAACTCAGGGATAGTCAACGTGAATGGAGACAATGTTTGCAATGAATGTTTTATTTGAACTCTCTCTTGAACACATAACGACGCTACAGATGGCTTGACAGAATTTGACCTAAAGCTAATACCCATAAACCAGATGAAGACTTTCAGTGTGGTTTGATTAAATTTTAGACAAAGGATTTCCAAACCCAGGTACAAGTGTGACAAAATGTCGTGTTCAAGAGTGGAATGTTGCTTTTTAAACAAGGGTGACAATTGGATTATTTTTCTCTCTTTTTCCCCCACCATTAATTGCAAGTACCTCTTTATTTTTGTCAAGCTTAAGGAGGATAACATTTACTTGTTTGTGTAAGCTCATCCTTCGGATGAGTCTATCTTAGTATTAAAATCAAACCCTAAGAAGGAGTGGTTCAGTCATGTTTGTAATCAACGGGTCCTTTACTATTAAATTTTAATGAGTCCAGTATAGGAGAAACTCGACGTTTTACGTTTTAGGGAGTCAGAATAAAAACATAAGTAAACTCCGTGGTTGTTCTTTTTCGTAAATTTAGTCTCTCAGGCCCGAAAAAGGATATAATAATTCGGGAGAGAACTCTATTGACCATGATTAGTCAACGCATACCTTTTTTTGTAATTAGTCCATTTCAATTCAGAAAAGGAGTAAACTTATACTGAAGGGATGATTGTTCATTTACTTTAACGAGTTCGAATAGTCAAGTACTCAGCGATATTTTCATATTTCGAGAGTCTGAAAAGGGATAAAAAGAGAACTCTAGTTTTTCGCTTTTTCATAATTTTACAGAGCCCAAAAAAAGTGATAAAAGTATACTTAATATGGTTGAATTTCAATTGAATTTACGAGCAGGAAAAGATGGAAAGAACTCGGCATTTTCATGTACGTTTTACGAGCATGAAAAGAATAGAAAAAGAAGCTCGAGATTTGCATGAGTTTAACGAGTCTTGAAAATAATGGGATTTGTAATCGACAAGTCCTTTACTATTAAATTTTAATGAGTCCAGTATAGGATAAACTCAGTGTTTTTAGTTTTAGGGAATCAGAAGAAAAACATAAGTAAACTCCATGGTTGTTCTTTTTCGTAAATTTAGTCTCTCAGGCCCGAAAAAAGGATAAAATAATGCAGGAAGAACTCTATTGACCATGATTATTCAACATATACCTTTTTCGTAATTATTCCATTTCATTTAGGAAAAGGGGTAAACTTATACTGAAGGGACAATTGTTCATTTACTTTAACGAGTTCAAATAGTCAAGTACTCGGCGATATTTTCATATTTCGAGTGTCTGAAAAGGGCTTAAAAGAGAACTCTAGGGTTTCACTTTTTCATAATTTTACAGAGCCCAAAAAAGTGATAAAAGTATACTCAATATGGTCGACTTTCAATTTAATTTACGAGTAGGAAAAGAAGGAAAGAACTCGGAATTTTCATGTACGTTTTACGACCATGAAAATAATAGCAAAAGAAGCTCGGGATTTTCATGAGTTTAACGAGTCTTGAAAATAATAACCGAAATGGACTCAAGATAGGTTTCATTTTTATACAAGCTTGAAACAGAGGAAAACTATGCTTGAAAGTGGTTTCATTTTTACATGAGCTTGAAACAGAGAAAACTATGCTTGAGAGTGGTTTCATTTTTACACAAGCTTGAAACAGAGAAAATTGTGCTTAAGATAGGTTTGTTTCATTTTTACACAAGCTTGAAACAAAGGAAAAAATCATGCTTGAGAATGGTTTCAATGCCCCCTAAGCGTAACTTGCTAGAGCACATGCCCCCAAAGATTCATTTCATTCAACTAAGTAGACTACTGGTTACTAATAGCTGGATGGAATGAAGGTTCATTTACGAGATAGTATGAAAGACTGGATGGAGAGGATTTGTTTCATTTTTTAATGAACTTGACATGGGAAAAGAACTATGCTCATTATCTTATTCATTATTTAACTAGGTTGACACAGTAACAGGAACTCTCCTCATGACCTGATTCATTTTTTAATGAGGTTGGCACAGTAACAGGAACTCTCCTCATATACATGTTTCATTTTTTAACGAGGTTGACACAGTAAAAGGAACTCTCCTCAAAGGAACCTGTTTCATTTTTTAACGAGTTTGAAACAGTAAAAGAACCATCCTCATATACATGTTTCATTTTTTAAATGAGGTTGACACAGTAAAAGGAACTCTCCTCATAGGTATATGTTTCATTTTTTAACAAGGTTGACACAAGAAAGGAACTATCCTCAAGATGAACTTATTCGTTTTTTAACGAGGTTGACATAGTAAAAGGAACTCTCCTCATGGACATGTTTCATTTTTTAACGAAGTTGACACAAGAAAATAATTATCCTCATTGACCTGATCATAGCTTCTGACTGGAAGAAACACATGTCAAGGGACACACCTCGATCATGGCTTCCAAGTGGTCTTCATCAAATGGAAGAACAGTTCTTTAGAAGGAACACATGTCAAGGGACTCAATAGGGATAAGAACATTGTGTTCAAATACCCCCATAGAATTCACCATGTCAATTACCGGATCTAAGTCAAAGGAATTTGAGCAAACATTGAGAGGCTCGTTTGCATCGGTAACTAAAAACATGGGACTGGTTGCCACATAATTAACCCGTGGCGAGGTAGATACCACTTCCATATAAGGAAAATTCAGGGTTTTCGGATTGTTAGTTGTCGAATCAAGACTAATGAACGAAATTGTTCAACATTCACAATGTTTCCATTGTGAGGGAAAGACATCACGCGAAAGAGTGTTGATACGATAGCTTTGATTGCATAGACATAGTCTCGCCCAAGGAGTAAATTGAAATCCAAGGGGCCTCCGACTACCATAATATCAATACAGATAGTCTTACCTTCCAAGGTAATAGGAAACTTAGGAAGGATCCCTAAAGCTTCACTAATGGGTCTGTTAAAAGCTGAAAAATTCTGTGTAACAGGCACAAGCTGAGGGGAACCCAAAGCTTGCCAAGAAGTTGAGGATAAAATAATAAAAGAAGCACCTTCATCTACATTTGTGTTGTGCACATTCTTACCACAAGCCTTCACAATAATTTGAAAAGGGATGGAGGAAGGAAGACGAGGTTATGTCAATCTATTCCAATCAAAGGAAAATACCTCAGTGCTTGGAGGGGGTCTGTAGGAACATGTGAAATGCCCCCTGGCTTTGAATGATCTAATGTAACAAGAAGAACTTGAGCGGTATGAATTTCACTCTCTTCAGGGAGAGTGGGATCGACTGATTGTGAAATCGAGTCAACCACTTGATCAACTAATGGATCATCAACCTGAGTGATATGAGTTTCACTCTTCAATGGAAGAGTGGGATTAACTGTACTTGGAATTAGATCAATCACTTTGTTAATTGACGGTAGGTTGGGAGAAATTTTACGGTAACCAGTTGGAATTTGTTCTTGTGGAACAATAATGTTTTCCAACAATTTTGAGGCTTATTCCATGTGAGGGAAAATGTGAGTTTGATGACTTCCTTTGCATAACCTACAAGAAAACCTAATTTTAACCTTTTTCCCAGGAACCTGAGAATCACTGGTTGATGGATCAACAGTTTGTTGATAGGATTTTTCTGACCATACTTCCAAGACCTTAGGAATACCAGGACAACTGATAAGGAAGTGGTAACCCTTACGAAGCTTGCAAGGGTATTTTGGTTTACGATGCATGTTGTAGGTTTCCTCAACACTACCAACACTTGTAGCCATGGTTGGTTGGTTGACTTCTTTCTTATCTTGCTTCTTCTTCTTCTTCCCTTTCTTCTTCTTCTCAGTGACCTGGTTACTAGCATCAAGGCTTTTACCAAGCGAAGAATAAGAAAGGGAGGAAGACATGTTGGGGGGAGAAAGTAAAGGGTCAACACTAGGTTGATGATGTTGAGATGTTGAACTCTGTTGAGGTGAAGCATTCGGTTGAGGTGAAACAATTTGAGTATTCAAGGCCAACAAAGTTGAAAATAACCATACCGGTAAACCTATTGTAAATCCAGGTAATGACAATGTAGCCATACAAGGAGGACTAACATTTCCAAAGCAAGGAAACATACTAGGATTCTCGTTAAGAGAGGTTCCTTGGTTGGTAAATTCTGGAACAATTGCCATTAGATTCAACTTCAGTGAATTTTATTAACAGCTTAACATATTAACAATTCAAATTCACAATCCACAGCTAAGGTCTCTAAAAAGTAAAAACAAACAAATGAACACGCGCTATTAAATCTAAGAGTCAAACCACACACAAACAGTATGTTTCCACAATAAAACCACTAGTTGGTGATGAAATCCAACGTCGCAGAAATTAATGTGGAAAACTGGCGGTTGGAACAGTTACCTTGACAACTTGCTTAATGAAACAGTCTGGTGCAAGTAACTTCACTATTCCATCTCAAAGTCAAGATTACCCTCCGGAAATTCCAAGTGATTCTAGTCAACGTATGCTCCAGGTACAGTTGGACCTTCCCCCCAACCGTCACCTTGGGAAAAATCCTAAATATTATGGCCAATAAGGTCACCAATGGAGACAAATCCACTTGGGGGAACATTTTA
Organism: Pinus albicaulis; assembly: GCA_034641835.2. Classification (NCBI taxonomy): domain Eukaryota; kingdom Viridiplantae; phylum Streptophyta; class Pinopsida; order Pinales; family Pinaceae; genus Pinus; species Pinus albicaulis. Next base: position 1,265,781,579 of record CM076584.1, on the reverse strand, counting down.
CGATCTGATATACACGCAAGGGCAGAGTATCAAGCTTAATCCCCTTGAAGGCTCCTTGACATGGTAAATCCGAGGTTTGCCAACAAGTAACCCCAGGCTTCTCTACAATGGCTAATCCGAGGTTTACCATTTGTATTACGTGCACATCTTCTATCTTTTCCAATGAGATAGGTACGATTACCTCACTGGGCCCGACATGATCTCGTGCTTGACTCTTTTAAGAAGAGCTTCCCAGAGCACAAATGTAACAATTGGAAGTTTTCCTTACAGCAAGATACTATTTGTTTGTTTTAATTGCTTTGGAATGTTAATTTCAACCTATTCCAAAGCACTAGCCTAAGCTAGATTGGTGGAAAGATCCCTAGAAAATGTAAAAATTTCTAGATTGATTTTATTTAGCACTGTGTTATTTTGGTCGTTATTTACTCAAAGGGTAAATGGACATGAAACCAGTGGTGTTATGACCTGACCCAAAACTGAATGAAATCGAATATGATAATGTAATCTTTTCAAGTCGATGAATCCTAACTAAAGTAAGGAGAGAGGTTCCATTCACTTCCAACAATGCAAAAATTGATAAATAAGAGAAAATATAACAAATTCTCTAATGCACTAATTTCATCAAGAAAAAGTAATTCTAATCAGTTAAAAACAAATTTTATGTTTTATGTTTTAAAACAAGCATAAAAACTTGTAAATAAATTGATCTAAATCTATGGTTGACTATTTCAGAATGTAAACTATACAGTTGTAATATATTCACAATTCACATGAAAAATATGCAAATGTAATCTATGCACATTTTTCGTTCATATTCTGAAAATGAGAATTCTAACTATGCAAATTTAATCTATGCAAGAGAATTCTCAAACACAAGATGATTCCAAATTAGCGAAAGAAAAACAAGAGTAACCTCCTTCACTAATGTAATATAAGGAACCAATCAAGTGTAAGTAAAGAAATTTGGGTGAGAATTCCAAAGGTCATAAATAAAAACACTCAAAGGCGATTAACACTCAAAGGGAATTTTTTTCGCAAAAAGATGCAAAAATTGTTAAGAAATAGATCCAAACCTCCAAGTAAGGACCAAAGGAAATCAAATTAAGAACTTTTCAAAAAATAATATTCAAAACACAAAATTAACTTAACAGAGACTGACGAGACTATAAATGGATCAGGGAAAACTTGAGGAATAGGTTATCTGGCTCTGAAAAAGAGAAATTTAAATTTTTAAAAAATTTCCAGGGGATGTGTAGCTTACAGTGGAATACAGTGCACATGCGCACTGAATTGAACTAAAAGTTGCGCAGGTTGTCGCATTGTTTTTTGCCAAAACTACGCAGGCAAGGAAAAACTTGGAAAAAAATAAATAACAAGATTCCTTTTTCAAGGATTCTTAAAAGTTATCTACCCAACCAAACTCAAAGAAGTCAAAATCAGAAAACTTAAAATTTCAAATTGAAAATAAATAAAGAAAACTAAGCTCTAGATCCCCAGTATGGTCGCCATTTTGTTACGTGGATTAATCCCTCTTGCGGACAAGGGCGATCTCCCTAGTACTCAGCAAGTAACTAGAAACAAACATCCATTTGGAAACCTTTTTTTCTAGATTAATTGCATTTCAGAATTATTATAAGAAGGTAGAGAAGACATGCCCCTATCTTGAAATCCAAACGTTCAATGTAGTCTTTTATCATGTCGCTCCAAAGTGGTTTCTCCAATAAGTAGAACCTCCAATCAAAGACAAGACAAAAGCATCAAAGCATCTGCAACATGTAATAATCAAGAAAATCTAATCCAACTTAGTGATCAAGGAATCTAAGTATTGATGTTATTTCAATAAGCATAACTCAATGAGAAAAAGAGATCCATATGTATTATCTTGAATAAACAGATTAATCTTACAACATGATGCCTTGATGTCGTACAGATTTCTCCCGGGGTCTTGAACAATCGTTTCTCCTTCAGTTTGATAAGCCTTCCTCTCTAAATACCAGCATGGAGTTATAGACACCAAGGTGTGATCAATCTCATGCCAACAACAACTCACTAGTGTAGAAATTATGCACTCTTAAGAATTCTCTTCAGCAATTCATTTACAATATATGTGTGTCTACCCTTCAACCTAAAACTTGAGCTCAATTTATAGGGAAATGGAGATAGTTTCAGTTCCATGAAGAGGGGGATGGGCTCCTCTCATGAAGGGATTTGAGCTCCATGGACCAGGGGATAAGCTCCATGAGTGGATGGATAAAGCTTGAACTGATTGCTACTCTAGAAACTTCTAGTTGGGAGAATATTCGACCAGCTAGGCTTCTAGAACTTACTTTTTCTTTTATTTTATTTTCACGGGGGTGCACAGGTAATAGTATCAAAAAGTGCGGGGGTTGTCGCAGTTTATTGACCAAATAGCAGTGCATGCGCAGGGAAAGGATATAAAAACTGCGCAAGTAAACTTTTAAGGGTTTTACAGAGCTTCTCTCCAATTCCAAGACTTGATTCAGGAACATTAAGGTTTTTGACTTCTAAGGGAACATGATATAGGTGGTGATAGACCCATATGAATAGTCAAATATCATGGTGACAAAATGACGTGTAACATTCCTGATTTTCCTTTTCCTTCTTGTTCCAAAATTCCAAGTATGCCGCACTCTCCAAGAGTGCTCCAAGAAACTCTAAGTGTCCAAGAGTATGAGAGAGAGAGATAATAGAATGAGAGCTCCTAAACTAAACTAATAAAAGTTTGTGAATTTATCCTCAAAATAATTTTTATTAATGAGGCCTCTAATTTCTTCAATTTTCCATTATTTTCCCTCTTTTTCCTCCTCACATGCAATTTGTGACCTTTCACCTTCCTTTTCTCCTATTTTCCATTATTTTAATAATAATTGCCACTTTTCCTTTCCAAATTCCTAGCCATTTCCTTTGCCAATTTCCATAGCCATAATAAACCATATGAACACCCACACTAGGATGTTTTTCCCAACATTCATCTTGGAATACTTGTCCTAGGACCATGGTTATTATTTTTCCTTTAATAACTTTTATTAAATGGAATTTTCACCAGGGTTGTTACAAAACCCTCCCCCTTGGGGGAACACCGCCCTTGGTGTTCAACGACACCTATAACCAACAAGACTACTGAAAAAAAACATACTTCTCATGGATATTTATAACTTAGCTCGTTGCAAAATTTACAATGATCAACCTATTGAAAATCAAACCAACATGACAATAATGACATGACACCATACCACTTATTGGAGTTTTATAACATAGCTCCTGGCAGTATTTACATCCATATGCATATGTACATATACCAAAACATCATACCAACATATACCAAAACATATGCCAAAACATTCGCTCAACCAACGAACAAGGAAGGATACATAGCTTGCATCTAATCTGCCATCTCTCATGTAGCTTCATCGGGCCCAAAGTGCTTCCATTTCACTTTAACCTGCTCAATTGCTCAGTTCCTGGGCATGAGTTTCTTTCTCTGCAATATGCACTATGGTTCTGGATGGAATTCTCCTTCTGGCTCCACCTGCAATACATACCAGTCAATCACATGGTCTACATATTTAACATACTTCTTAAGAAATGACACATGGAAAACATCACTGACTTTCATTGTCGAAGGTAGTGAAAGTCGGTAGGCTACTGGGCCAATCCTCTCAAGAATATTGAAAGGTCCACAAAACAGAGGTGTCGTCTTGGCACATGATCCAATCTGCAAGGAGCTCTTCTTGGGCTTGATTCGCAAGTACATTTGTTCCCCAACCTGAAATTCCTTAAACAATCTGTTCTAAGCTGCATATCCCTTCTGCCTATCATGTGTTTCTTTCAAATTCTTCTTGATTACCTGCATTTCCTGTTCCATTTCCCCCAACATGTCTGGTCTAATCAACACCCTATTAACTGGATCACTCCAACTAATGTGGATATTGCAACTCTGCCCATACAATGCCTCAAACTGACTCATCTTCAATGATTCTTGACACCCATCATTGTTGATGCATCACATACATCCTCAACATGTCCTCCAATATCATGTTGACCCTCTTTTTCTTTCCATCTGTCTACGAATGATAAGCTGTACGAAATGCCAAATCTATTCCTAATCCTGCAAACAACTCCTTCCAAAACTTGGACGTGAATTTTTCATCCTTGTCTGACACAATATTCTGTAGAACACCATGCAATCTAACCACATCCCTGATGAAGACCTGTGCTACATCATTTGCTGAGTATGTAGACTTCACTAGAATGAAGTGCACAACCTTCGCCAACTTTTCCACCACAACCATGATGGAATCATGTTCTCTAGATGTCCTCGGCAAACCTGTGATAAAGTCCATGGAAATGACCTCCCATTTCCACTCTAGAATCGAAATCGGTTGCAGTATTCCACTTGGATGCTTACATTATGCCTTGATCCATTGAAAATACAAGCACCTAGCCACAAACTCTGCTATGTCTCTATTAAAATTCAACCAACAGTAAAAATTCTTTATTGTAATCAACGTCTTCTGATAGCCTGGGTGACTTGAATATGGTTTCACATGAAACTCCCTCAAGATCACCTTCTTGAGTTCACTGTTTTCTAGCACATATACCCTGTCTGTAAACCTGATCAAGCCATATGTTGTGAAATGATAGTCCACATCATGTGCACATGTACCTGTACCACTACATGTACATGTACTTGTACCACTACTTGTACATGTACCGGTACTCTATTGTAATTTGTGCCTAAGCTGCATATACCTAAAATCCTGCTGACTTGTCTGCAAGATCCTATCTTGTAGATCTGTCCCATAAGAACTCATAGTTGTTATATTATTCATTTGTATCTGCCTACTAAGAGCATCTGCAACCTTGTTATCTTTACCTTTAATATACTTTATTTCAAAGTCAAACTCACTGATCATGGCTAACCATCTAGATTTCCTAGCATTTAGATTCGGTTGGTAAGATATATACCGCAATCCATTGTGATCACTCATCAATACAAATCATCTGCCCAGAAGATAGTGCCTCCACATCTTCAATGCATGAATAATCGCTACCAACTCAAGATCATGTGTCAAATAGTTCTACTCGTGCTCATTTAGTTTATGTGACTCATAACATACCACATGTCCTTCTTGCATAAGGACTACACCAAACCATCTCTTTCAAGCATCTATACATACCACAAACTCTTTGTTTGGATCTGAAACCTTTAACACTGGAGAATGTCTCAGCAACTACTGTAATTGTTCAAAATTGGCTGCACATTCCTCTGCCCATTCAAACTTCTTACCTTTCCTTTGCAATGATGTGATTGGATAATAAATTTGTGAGAAGTTCCTGATGAACCTCCTGTAATAACCCGCTAACCCCATATATGATCTTACCTCATCCACATTCCTATGAGTTTCCCACTCCATTATAGCCCTTATCTTTTATGGATCCACTCCTATGCCATCCTTGGAAACAACATGTCCCAATCAATATACCTTTGTCTGAAATAAACTAAATTTTCTAAGCTTAGCTTACAACCGATGCACTCTTAATAGTCTCAACATTGCTTCTAAATGCTTAGCATACTTTTCTTCATTTTTAGAATAACCAATATATCATCAATTAATACAATAACAAACTTCTCCAAATAAGGGCACAACACATTATTCATCAAGCACATAAATTTAGTTGGAGCATTAGTTAAACCAAAAGGAACTAAAACAAACTCATAATGCCCATACTTGGTCCGGAAAGTTGTATTGTAAATGTCCTCTTCCTTGATGTGTACCTGATGATATATGTATCTCAGATCAATCTTCGAGAACGTTGTTTCTCTTTTCAAATGATCGAACAAGTCATCAATCATGGGCAATGGATACCTGTTCTTGATTGTCACTTTGTTCAACTGCCTGTAATCAATGCATAGCCTAAGAGTACCAACTTTCTTCTTCATAAATAATATCAGTGCAGCCCCATGGTGATACACTTGGCCTAATGTATACCTTGTCCAACATTTCCTTCAACTACAACTTCAACTCTACCAACTCTAGTGTACTCATCCTGTAAGGTGTTTTTGATGTTGGTGTTGCCCCTGGTACCAACTCAATATAAACGTATACTTCCCTGTGAGGTGGAAAAATTGAAATATTTGCAGGAAATACATCTTCAAACTACTGTAGAACTAGGTACATGATCAAAATAGTTGCATCCTCAACTTCCTTACCTTTGTTACTAGAAATGTGCACTATAAATAACACACGCCCTTTCCTGCGACTATGCTTGGCTTGCATAGTTGTAACCATTCTCACTAATGTTGCTTTATTCTTACCTTATAATACTCTTTGTTCCCCATTATCATCCAAGCACTCAATAGCCTTGTCATAACAATCCACCTTGGTCCTGTGAAGATATAGCGAGTCCATACCCAAAAGCATACTATATGATCCTAATGACAATACATTTAGATGTGTTTAAGTAGGCATACCATTCAAGTCAAATGCACAAGCTCTCACCCAATGATGAACTCTCTTCTTGGTACATGTAGCCAACTGCACTATCGAAGACTCTACATGTACTTCTTTACTCAAACCACACTTATCCACCAAGTCACGATCAACATAACTATAGTTATATCCATGGTCAATAAAAATAGAAACAACTTGATCACAAATTTTATTGCACATCTCAATAATAGACACATGGTGATCTACATGCTTCTTATTAAGCACTACATAGATCCTGGAATACTATGTCCAACATCTTCCACTGCCTGTGCCTCCTTAGCACCGTAGATATGTAATCTACCACCCTGATGTTGTGGAAAATATCTCCTGTGATGATCTCCTCCACAACTCCAACACCGCACGGGATCCCTATTCTCACTCTTATTCTGCTCCTCAGACCAAATTCCCTATCCTTTTCCATATGTATTGAACTTCTTAGGTGGTGCAAAATTATATGTTTTACCTGTATCTCAAGGTCTTACTCACTTCTTATCCTGTTTTCCTTTTTTCTTTGCATTACCTTTCTAGTCCAGCTTACTCTCGGATCTTCGTTTCGATTGCTCATGATAATGCTTTAGTTTCTGGATGGCCTCCTCCAATGAACTAGGCTCATCAAACTCAATCCTATATTTGAATTTTATCAGCAAACCCACTAATGAATATCTAAATCTTGGCCTTCTCCTCCTTGAGGTAATGCACACATCTCAACAAATCCATAAATCTCCTAGTGTAGTCCTCATTCGTTGTAGATCCCATCTTTAGCTCATTGAATTCTTTTGCCCTGTCATCATAGTATCTCTCTGATAGATGGCTTCTCCCGAAATAGCCTCTCAAACTCACTCCAATTTATTTTCTCCTCATGAACACCTCTGACATTCTTCACATCTTCCCACCAAATATATGTTTTACCTTTGAGGCTGAATGTAGTTATTCTAGCTTTCATGTTCTCTAAATAGTCATGCAACCTGAAGAAATTCCTCATACCAAGCAGCCATGATTCTCCATCCTATGATTTCTTCATTTCCCCATCAAATGTAGGTGGTTTTTCTTTCTTGAACTCATCCAACAAGTATCCCCTATCACTCTTCCTATATGGATGATAATGATGAGGATCTTAGTGCCTCTCAGAACCAGAACTAGAATAATAATTATGTCTATCACCTCCCTTATTCAGAGTGCCAAAAAACCTTCCATCTCTGATCGTGTCGTCACTATCAGACTTGTGATCGCCATGAGACCTACTTCCATATGACCCATTAGTCCCATCCTCCTGTCCATAGTTGATCCAGAGTGGCCCCTATCTCTACAATTCTGATAAAATTTGAAGAATCATTGCATTAACCTCTGTTTGTTTCTCCTCTGCATGTATTATTTTGTCATTATCTTGTTTGAAACTCCTTATTTCTTCCTTCAAACTTCTTAATGTGTCTGATAAGTCAGAAAATTTCCCAATACCATGCTTCTCATTTGATTCATAGTGAGAATCTTTGTAGTCTACCATATTGCTATTCATCTTGGTTTATTTCCTACAAGGAATATTATGTCATCTAAACCAAATCACAATAAACTAACTTACTTTAGCATAATTCAGGGAGGATATCTCCTGCAAGATCAACCAATCAACGCAATACATGTATACATAATCATAACAACATGTAAATATATAGCATATAGATCAAACACCATACAAACATCATTATATCCATAACCACGTCATCAATGCACGACCATATCATACATACCATGACCCCATGCTTGAAACCAACAAGCATACCAATGCACACTTGAAAAAATTTAAGCTCTTAACATGCATAAACAACGCATGACCAATCATACACTCATGATGACACTTTCCACAACAACCCCATCAACCTTCACATGGAAAAATCACTACAACCATGACCAACACCATGCATATGCAACAAGCACAGGGACCACAAGCATAAGGAACACATCTGCAATTCACATGAATGCATGACCAACACACCACCCATCCAGTTCAAGGGGTGAACCATGCTATGATACCACTTTGTAACACCTCCTCCTACATCTACTCAAGTAATCAACCAACCGGGGTAAACATGTGACGAAGAGTTACTGTGATGTGATTCAACTCCCTATGTGTTAGTTAAGGAAGTGGAATCAACGGAACACAACAACATAGACCTTCTTCACCTACTTCTGGACACCCAGGATCCATCCCAACCTTCTAGCAGGTTAGCCCTCGAATCAAACTGACGTTTTAATGCATCAATCCCCTATTCGCTCCCTTGATATAGGAAAGGATGCGACTGGAAACTTCCAGTTGCTCGCACATTATGGGCATGTGGACGACTGGGGACTTTTCCAAGTAGTTATGAGCCTGCGACCCTAATTTATGTGCCACTTTTTCAGGCCCAGGTTCAAGTCACTTCCCAGAACTCCGTCACACTTCCAGAAATGAAAGATAACATCAAAATAACGATGTGAATACAGTCACTTGAATAAGTAATTGATTGGGCCCCTACTAGCCATGACAAACATTTCGTCAAACATGTCACAAATAAGTAATCTATAGGTTTAAACAACAAATCTGAGCATTGGGGTCTCATACTTATCTGAGAATAGCTAAGAAGCACTACGCCTCATCACATTAATTACATTATCATCTATTAGGTAATTTATTCATTGTTCATTCATTTAGAAACCAAAACATGATGAGAGCCATACATCATCACTATCATTGGACACATCATAACCAACAAATAAACAACAGAAATGACAATCATATAACACCCATATAAGCCACATAATAACAAGCATATTTACCCATCAATACACGAGGAAAATAACTCTTATTTCTATAAGCAAAATGTAACCAAGTCTATGACTTCCACATACCACCTGACCATAGACAACGTTGAGCCAAACCTCTCTTCAGTCAGTCACCCCTGTGCCATATTTCAAGCATGAATATGGGATCTCATAAAACACGTCAATCAAAACCAAAATAGGGCTTCTAGAGTCCAAACCACCTCAACCCTCAACTAGTGATTCCACCTCATAGTTGAACATCACAAATCATCATCAGCTTCGTCTCCACCCAAGTTGTCCAGGGCTCTAGAGATTTTGTTCCAACCAAGGCTCCAAGACCAATAACTCAACCCACCAAGGGCTCCAGAGTGTTTGTCCAACCAAGGCTCCAAAACTAACTCAACCCAAGTTGTTACAAGGCTCCAAATCATTTGTCCAACCAAGGATCTGGGAACTAGTAACTCAATCCACATATAAAGGAACATGAAAGATAAGATATTTTCTGGAAAGTGTGATCTAATCATAAAGGGTTGATTGGAAGTTTATTTGTGGTAGAAAGGTTTTGTATTGAGTTTTCCACAGCAACAATGTGCCTGTACGTCATTTTTTTGGTATGAGAGCTTTGATTGAAATAGAATTTAATTCAGCAAAATGCCACCTAGAAGCGCAGCTGGAATAGGGAAAGGAAGACCAGTAGCAAATGTGATTCTACTGCAAGAGGTTTCGTGCAAGGATGGAGACATTGGAAGTTGCCCAAAGGAGAGCGCCTAATGAAGGAGATGACAACGTTGTAGAAGAACCTTAAGAAGAAGAAGAAGATGAAGATAACGAGACAACAAAAGTTCTCAAGATGTTGATGAAGGCGAGTGGAAGACCGAAGGTAGAGGTGCCTTTGTATGATGGAAATCTCGATGTGGAAGAATTAATGGACTGGGTCAATTCATTAGACAAGTACTTTGATTTTGAAGAAATTGAAGACAAAATAAAGTGAAATTTGCGACTATTAAATTGAAAGGCCACACAACCATTTGTTGGGAAGAGTTACAGGTATCCAGACAAAGAAAAGGAAAGCCAAAAATCAAGAAATGGGATAAAATGATAATTAAATTAAAGAGTAATTTTATGCCAAACGATTATCAGTTAAATCTTTTTAATTAATTACAAAATTTGAAGCAAAAAGGGATGACAGTTAAAGAATATACATAAGAGTTTTATAGGTTGAATATCAGAGCTGGACATGTGAAAGATGATGTTGAGAAAGTAGCCAGGTACATAAATGACTTGAGGTATGATATCCAGGATGAGATCAATTTATTAAATCTGAAAACAATTGAAGATGCTTCTAAAGCAGCCTTAAAAGTAGAGGAGAAGATACAGAGGAAGCAAAGCTAAAGAAATAGAGGGAAAAATCCAGTAAGAGGAAGAGGAGTATTCAAACCCAGATTTCAGCATTCGCAGAGTGAAGCGGGAGGTTCTAGTAGTAGACCACCACAGAGAGGAGACTCTCGTCGTGGAAGGTTCATACCCAGAGGTAGAGGTCGAGGAAGGGAGTTTCGGTGCGTTACATGTGGTGAATGGGGACATGGGTCGTGCCACTGTCCTCACAATAAGTCAACAACTTAGAGAAATGTGAATATTGCTGAAGCAAAGGAAGAAATTCCTTAGATTGTGGGAAAATAATAACCACCTGAAGCGGGAGAATCCTTGTTGTTGAAAAGGGTATTGCTTAAAGAAGAAAAAGAAGTAGAAGAGCCAGTTTAGAGGAAGAACATATTCAGGACTATATGCAAGTCCAAGGGGAAATGCTGCAAAGTGGTAATTGATAGTGGAAGCACTGATAAACTTGTTTCCACAGAGATGGTGGACAAATTAGAATTGGTAAAAATGGTACACCCTACTCTATAAGGTGTCGTGGCTGCAAAAAGGACACCAACTTTTTGTGACAAAGCAATGCAAGGTAGAGATACAAATTGGTACCTACAAAGATGTTATATTATGTGATGTAATGTCGATGGATGTATGCCACATATTATTGGGAAGACCCTGACAGTTTGACCGAAAAAAATTTCATGATGGTCGAAGAAATACTTATACCCTTGAGAAGGATGGGAATAAACACATATTGCAGCCCTTGAAGAACGAAGCAGACAAAGAAGCGCCTGGAAACAATGTTATGTTGATGAGTGGTAAATAACTACTGCAAGAAGTCGATAAGGACGCAAAATTACAATTCGTTGTTGTGGGTAAACCAAAGGTAATTCCGACTTCTACAAATTTAGATGATCTGTGTCAAGAAATTAAAAATATACCAAATGATTGTGTCGATATTATTGTTGATGAGTTGCTAAATGAATTACCACCAATCACGAGTATTAGTTGTCATATTGATCCAATACCTAGTGCAAGTTTGCCAAATAAAGCAGCATATAGGTTAACTCCTCAGGAAAATGCAGAAGATGGGAGACAAGTGCAGGAATTGATGGATAAGGGGTTAATGAGAGAGAGCTTTGGTACATGTGTTGTACCAGTAGTACTCAGCCCAAATAAAAGTGGAGAATGGCGGATGTGTACAGATTCCAGAGCCATAAACAAAATCACCATCATGTATCGTTTTCCTTTACCACGCATGGATTTAATGGATTTCTTTAGTGGCTCAAAATATTTTACTAAAATAGATCTAAAAATCCGTTATCATCAAACAAGGATAAGAGAGGAGGATGAATGGAATACTGGGTTCAAAACAAACTGTGGTTTGTGTGAATGGTTAGTGATGCCTTTTGGACACACTAATGCACCCCACACATTCATGAGATTAATGAATGAAGTCTTGAAAGAGTATGCTGGAAAGTTTTTAATTGTTTATCTTGATGATATTATGGTTTTTAGTCGTAGTAAAGAGGAGCATCTGGAGCACCTTAAACTAGTTTTAAAAACTTCGAAAAAAGAGAAGCTGCAAATAAATTTGAAGAAATGCAGTTTTATGAAGGAAGAGCTATTTTATTTGGGATTCGTAGTCTCTAAAGAAGGCTTAAAGATGGATCCAGAAAATTCCAAGAAATTTTGAATTGGCTGACTCCAAAGAACATATTTGAGATAATAAGCTTTCATGGTCTTGCAAGTTTCTACATGAAATTTATCAAAAAATTTAGTCAGATTTGTGCACCAATTATCGAAACAATCAAGGAGAACAATCAGCCATTCAAGTGGACGGAAGCAGCAAACTAAAACTTATACTGTTGAAAAAGAAAATCACAGACAAACCAGTTTTGGCCTTGCCGAATGATCCAGGTGGATATTGGTGGTCACCCACCTATTCCACTTGGGGCCCCACCATTGTCTCTTTCAGTTTTTCAGTTTCATCTCAACTTAATATTTTTAGCAGTTTTTCGGGTCCTGAACTTCCGAAGCCATTTTGAGGCCCTAAACGATATTTTTTGGGAAAATGGCAAGCGTCATTAGTCCAAAATTTGTAGTCCTCGGATAGATCTTTCTAACGAGTTATGGTACACATCAAACGAATATCGTATGCCAAAGTTATGCCCCTGGGAAGTTGAAACACCAATTTACCCAAACGGGGCCCATAGTTTTGGTGCTTCATCTCCTAGGTTTAGGGTTTTGGCTGTTGAGGATTTCCCATTGTGTCTAAATAATAAATAGGCCCTCGAGCCTCATTGTAACTCAGTTCAGAGGCCTATAGCCACCACATCTCTTCTTAGAGATAGCTACCAGCGCTCTAGCAACTTTTATTTCCATTCTATCTGTAAGCAAATTTCAGTTCTTTGATATTAATGAAATGAAGTGTTATTTCCACTACATCTTTGTATTTATGGTTATATGTTTATTCTGTTGAGTTCTTGCATAAATCTGTATCATTGGTATCAGAGCAGTCTGCTTTTTCTCGATCTTTCTTTGCATGTCCCCAACGAGGTCGGGGTATAAGGAGTTAGGGCTCGATCTGGTGGAACCTTTGCAAGATCAGCCTCGCAAACCCCGATGGACGCCCATGGGGGATGAAAAGAAAGATGAGGGAGCAGGAGATCCTATCAAAATATTGCTCGAGGAGGCCCTCGAAAAACAAAGGAATGCGATGATGGATAACTTTGCCCAGATCCTTCAACGGTTGTCCACTGGTGGCGCATCTACATCCAGCAGCCACTCTGGAGGTGCGACTCCTTTTAAGGTACAAGTAAATTTTGACATTCCCATATTTTAGGGTCAAATAGATGTAGATGTCGTAGATAGATAGTTGAATCTATTAGAATGATATTTCTCGGTTCATGACTTCTCTGACAGGGAGAAGATTATTTTTGCACTCCTCAAAGTTGCCCCCCATGTCAAGGACTAGTGGGAAACCCACTGTGAGAAAAAGGACGAGACAGAACCCTCTTTGTTCTCGACCGTACCCACTTGGAATTCTTTCCGAGATGCCATCAAGGAACAATATTATCCCATGGGGAGCTATGAGGACAAGTACATACAATGGACCAAGTCACATAACAAAGGACTGACAGTATGAGCCTGACAAATGTTCCATACCTCGCGCACCAAGTTGGGTATCAAAGATTCGTAGAAACATCTGGTGCTAAAGTATCGCAGTTGTCTGCACATATACATTCAGGAGGTAATGGAGTTCCTCGACATCTCCTCGCTTGGTACGGCATACCGGTATGCTGCCAAGATTGAGCAGAAATTCAAACAGAAGAAGCGAGACTTTTGATTTGCGAATCAAAAGCAAGGGAAAGGTGCTCCCAAACCACAGAACAAAGGACAGAGCCAAGGCACGGTGACTCAAGACAACCTGTCGAAGCCAAAAGCAAAGAACAACAATGCAAAGCCAAAGAAGGACACGGGAAAGTGGTGTGAGTTCCATAAGAGCTCCACTCGCAACACAAGTGAGTGTCGGGCCAAGCTGTCGCTAGTGGTCGAGATGCGGGCTTCTGAGTCAGATGCATGCTCTGACTCTGAATCAGAACCTGACAAGGGGAATGACAAAGGGAAATAGATGCACACGGAGCCCACCACAATCACACTATGAATATCAAAAAGGAGGAACTCTAAGATCCGCAGGAGGAGGAACGTCTCTTCCACTCCCGGATGTGGGTAAAGGGCTCCCTAGTATAGTTCATTGTTGAAAATGGGAGCCAAAAGAGCCTCATTTCAGCAGACGCCGTGAAGCGGTTGGGCTTGTCGACCACAGCTCTACCCACATCCGTACACCATCAGGTGGCTTCACCAAGGACGAGATCCCCCGTTGGCCACCAAAATAGCTGTTTACCTTCCCCATAAGATCGAAGTCTCCTTTCACGATGAGGTATTATGTAGACGTGTTCATTGATGTTTCGATGTATTATTAGGACAACCATAATTGTAAAGCATCATGTTTTGTAAGTGAGTTTTGCTTCTCGTTATTGCTATTGTTACTTTGGGAACAAGCTGAAGCAGATACTAGAGGTACCACCTCCTGTCGCTATCTCTTTGGTTACTGCAAAACAATGCAGTAAGCTCATTTCCCAAACTAGGAAATTTGTTTTCCTGATGATCTGCCCCCAGGGCAAGAATAAGACTGTGGCCACGACCTCCAGATAGGGATCCTTTGCACGACAACAACAAATGGATAAGGTTGTGGAGGAATATGGGGACATCTTCACCTTACTCGCAGGGGTTCCTCTGCACTGTTAGGTCAAGAACCCGATTGATCTGACCCCAGGTGTGCCGCTACCCAATGGACCGATCTATCGGCGCTCTGTTCTGGAGAACGATGAAATCAAGAGGCAGATTCAGGAGCTATTGTAGAAAGGTCACATTAGACCAATTTCATCACCCTGTGGGAGCCCGATCGTGTTGGTACAGAAGAAGGATGGGACGTGGAGACTCTGTATTGACTATCGGGCGTTGAACAAGATCACTGTCCGGAATAGGTACCCGATCCCACGGATTTATGACCTTCTGTACCAACTCAAAGGTGCAAAATATTTCAGCAAGATCGACTTGAATTCTGGGTATCACTAGCTACCAATTGAACCCTTCAATGTGTGGAAGACTGTGTTCAAAGCCAAGGAAGGCCTTTTCGAATGGTTTTCCATGCCTTTCAGGTTGACGAATGCTCTCGCAACCTTCATGAGGATGATGGACGACATCTTGCGGCTATTCACCAACTCATTTGTAGTGGTGCACTTGGATGACATTCTGATCTTTAGCAAGACTTAGGAAGAGCACCTTCACCACATCCGACAAGTCCTCCAAACACTACGGCAACACAAGTTGTGTGCCAATTTGGAGAAGTGCACTTTTGGCATGACCCAGGTTCAATATCTGGGATACATTATTGATGAAAGGGGGGTGCATGTGGATCCAACCAAGATCCAAGTCATTCAGGATTGGCCAGCCCCAACCACTGTAACAGAGCTTCGCAGCTTTTTGGGTCTTGCTAATTTCTACCGTAGGTTCATGTTGGGATTCTCTCATATCACTTGGCCCTTGAGTCAAGTTACCAAGGCAGGAGTGAGAGAAAAATTCTTTTGCTAGGAACCTCAACAAAAGGCGTTCACAGAATTGAAAAATCGCCTCTGTTCTGCCCCAGTGCACACATTACCAGACTTGCAACATCCATTTGAGATCGAGACACATGCCTCATGTTAGCCACCTATAAAATTTTGTCATATCAAGTGGTGACTAAATCATTTTTTGAAGCCTTCAAGAAACAATTTTATTGCCAAAAATTTTGGTGCTTAAATTATTTTGAAGATATTCTATCCTTTGCTTAATCGTCACTGCTATTTCCCTTTTAATTCTGAGATTCTTCCATTTTCATGAAGAAAAGACTGCTGCAAAAAAGCCCAATTTTTCCTCATTTTACCCCTCCTTTCACTTCAAAATTAGCCTCCATTTTTATCCCCTTTTTCCTCATAACATTCCTCTATTTTTCATTATTTCCCTTCTTTCCTTCATTAAAATCCCTTTTATAAGGTTTAAGATTCCTTTTTAAACCTTACCGAAACCCCCAAATCCATTGAAAAACCTTGAAAAAATCATAAAAACACTCTTTTTACTATGGGCCTAAGCCCCTTTGGGCTAAGTCCTAAACCACTTCCCCACCATATGCCCTAGCGCTGGAACCAAGTGCTAAACCCATTTGGCGCTTATCGCATCGAAACAAATGATGCACGCAAGTCTATTTGTTATGTTAAGACCTGCAATCCGACTGGCCCCTTTGAATATAAGTCCTGAGCCTATGCGTTCTTTATAGAACCTAGAGCCCACAAATGGGCGCTTAAACTTATCAATAAACCCATCCCGATTGAATTTTCCCTTTGTAAATTCATAAAAACCCACTTTTCCTATGTTTGTATAAAACCCGTCGGTTCAATGTCTTTTATGAAAAGGACCGTTGATCTAAAAGGCCGATCGACGGTCAACAAGATCTCGCATCAGAGATTTTCTATCCGACGTGTTTGAAAAAGCCCCTCCATCATTCCGATTCCGATTGGCTCTTTTAAGTATAAGCCCCCGATCCCTTCATCCTTCTACATAACTCTGAAGCCCCGCAATTGGGTGCTAAATCATAAATAAAACCCTCCCCAACGCATTTTTTCTTTTGTATTTCATTAAAAATTCGTTTTTTATGTTTTAAACATGACCCGCCATTCTTTGGTCGGAGCCCTTCTCCACTGTTAAATCTTGATCCAATCAACGGCCAGTGCCATCTCGCATCGGAGATTTCCATTGGCGCATTTTATTATTTTATTACCCCCTCCTTCGATTGGCTACATCCGATTCATCCTCCACCGCCGACTTGATCCTCAAATCGACAGCCCACAATCAATCGCATCGGCACCCATTCTATTTTGCCCCTGCCGATCTCAGACCTCCGATTGCATCTGGGTCGTCCACGTGTCAAGATCCGACGATCCAGATTACACCCCTCAACCTTTGTTAAATTTCATACACCCCGCTTTATAATGTTTTTCGGCCAAATCTCACCCGTTGATCTCTACAGATCAACGGTCCATACTGACCCATTTTCCGCTTCGTATTTTATTTTATTCAAACTCGAGATTTGATCTGGACCGTTCATTCCTTGATCCAACGGTCCAAATGCATCCCAACAGACCCAACTCCTATGGGTCCTGCCTTCCTCCAGATTTGATCTCCGCCGTTCATTTTTTATCCAACGGCTCAGATTGACACTGCCCCACCTGCTTCCACCCACGCATCTATCCAATATCGTGCTCTCTCCATGACCGTCAGATCTAAGACCCCTGATCTGACGGCTGACGCGCGTTTTCGCGTAAATTAAAGCACAAAGGTTAATTCTTCAATAGCTACGCGATATAAGTGGTTTTGAAAGGCCACGTGTCGGCCGGGAATGCATATCGCGTTCGAAAAGTTAAAACCACCTATCCACCCTTTTGTTGCGCGACACTGCTGGTATCTCCACCCGAAACCGCTTTCCCTTGTTTCCATTGCATTTTATCGCGTTGTTTCCCCGCTGTTGATCTATGCAGATCAATGGCCAGCATTCCATCTCACGTTTCTTAAATCGCCCTTCGCCATTTACCAAGGGACTTCATAAGTGATCTCCGCCGCTGATCTCGGGATCCAATCTAATCCAACATCCCACAATCATCCAAGAAACCCCAAATTTCTTTCAATGCAATTTCCTCCGCCAAAAGTTTTAAAACCTATTTCCTTTGAAAATTCTTCGCATTTTCGCATATGTTATTATAATGTGACCCTATCGCATTATATTATTACCATTTCTCCCGACCATTGATCTCTGCAGATCAACGGCTCTAACTTAATCTCCCACTGTTTGTTCGACTACTTCCCTTTGAACCTCAGCGATAAATCTCCACCGTTGGATGATTTCATCCAACGGTCATGATCCAAACCCGAGCCTATGAAGCAGATAAACCTTAATATGTAGGATTTTTCTAATTTTTATTGTTTTGTGAAAGTTTTAAATGGTTTTTTTCCATTATATTAAAAGAAAACCAAAGGTCGGGGATGACGATCCCCCACGCCTTTGTTCATAAGAGAAATCATTCTACAGGGTTCCCATCAGAGTTTTATCGGTGCATCATGAGCACTGATACCATTAAGAACTCTCTGCGCACCTGCACATCAACAAGACACATCAAAGATTAAATAAATCAAAGAGTATCAGTGTGAAAAGACCCAACCACAGCAGAAACTGAAAAATTGAAGATTGTTTTCACAGTTTTAATGGATTATGGCCTAAATCGACTTTCAAACGCCTAATTCATTCAATTAAACATTGTTTAAAGAACAGAGACAGAATATGGTCCTAATTAAGCCTAACACACAGAGTTAAAACAAATCAAACAATGATTAAAGAAAGACAAAGCAATTCAACAATCCGAGAAGCCTCCACTGCCACATCAAAGGCTAATTGATTCCTCACCAGCTACCAAAAGCCACCTGTAGCCTCAAATCATTCGAAGAGGCCGAGTTATGACCAGAACAGAGGAAATCTGCCTTAATGCAGCTGAACATTTATTTCAGCCAAAGGAACTTATTGCAAAATATCAGCAAAGTTATTACAAAATGACACAGAGCCTTAAAGTCAACAAAATCTCCCCAGCGAGCTTAATACTTAATGTAAAGCCAATTAATACAAAGAAATATCTGTAAACATCTCCATTGAGCTCCTCAAAGGCCAAGAAGCATTAAAAACGTATTAATTGAGCCTGTAGATCTTTTCTCTCTTTTCTACCTCCTCATTCCTTCTATAAAATCTTCTTGAGGAGCTCATTGTAAAGGGTTGATTGATTACTAGTTGTAATACTGAAACTCTCTGAAATAATACATAGTCTGTTGAAGTTGAAGAAGAAATTGAAGTCTTGGAAGCCCTGATGATGTTGTTGCATGCTTGTTCTTGAGAAGACTCTATCATTGGATCCATGAGCTTGGTTGTTGGTGAAGTATTCTGAACTATTTAATGTTTTCTCCTGTTTTCATTTTGTTCCATAATTTCTTACTATAGTAGGATGAAAGTTTTAGGCTAAGAAATGACTCTTGGAAGCACCTTAGACCTTTTTATCCTTCACTATTCTATGTTTTCTTCTGCTGAGGCATTTTAGAGTCTTTAATCTCTCTCTTTAGTCCTCATGCTTGTTTATTTCTCTAATAGTTCGAATAGTTGGTTTCAGCATGATTTATGGTTCTCCCTGCTTGTCTGCTACCACTTAAAGGCTGTTATTGAAGTCTCCCTTTGAAGTATCTTTGTTTATAGTGAGCCAAGGAGGTCTGTTCTGATTATGCCCTTTGTCCTTGCTTTAACAGTTGTCTTAAAGGTCTTTAAAGTTGTGATCATAGATGTATTTAGGTGTTCCCTCTTCTATGACCGTAATTATCAGTGAATCTTTTATGTTTTCTAAGTCATTTGAAATAAAATATTTGAGGAAATAGGGTGTTCCCCGAATCTTAGATTTCATTTTAAAAGTTGTTTTGAAGTCATTATTTTCTTAAAGTGTGGTTTGTAAAATTCATGGTTAGCCCTGTCTATCAAATAACTCTTTATTGTTCAAGTTATGCTTTCAAATTCCCTTTGTTGAGAATTAAATTTCTCTTTTCTAAACCATTAATGTCCATCTCATTCATAAACTAAAGGATCCTGTGGCCAAGTTAGATTTTCCCTTTTATATCCCATATCCATTTATAAGTTTTTCATAACCTCTTTTTGACTCCATTGCCCAATGAAACTGACATTTCCCCTTTCTATCTATCTTTCCTAGACTTTTTATGTTCTGTTGTATCAATTCAACCAAACGAACAAACAAACACTTGCACTTAATAACTAGTCTAAAACTAATACCCAAAGCACACAAGATAAAACCTTTGCAAAAACAAATAATTTGAGAGATCCCTCTCAGAGAGCAGGAGGACTAGATCTTATAACTCTAAAGATTGGTTCTGATGTTGCATTGTCTTTTGATTTGCCAAACTATCAAAACATGGGAGACCTAACATAATGGCGATCACGGTGGGACACTGAGTAAAATCTTTAAAAAATATTCCCTGTCTAGTATAACATAAGTAGCCTTCTTAAAGCACCACCTAACAAAATGGTAATCATGATAGGACTTTTTTGAATCAGTGACAAACTAAGTAACCCTTAGGATTCTCATAGAACCTTATCAAATCTTGAAAGAATCAGTTACCAAACCATAAGAGTGAACTCTGTAGGTTCTTGACACCTTAGCTAATTGTTAAAATCAGATTCAGGACACTCTCTTAACCCATAGGATTAAAAAACTTAGAAAAACCCAAAAAACATTTCAGTTTGGCTTCACAATAAACATGGTGGTGGAACCATCCAATATTTTACCTTCATAAAAGCTAAATAGTTTCCACCTGGCGACTCCACTAGCCCCAGTAGGCCTATTACTCATCTAGGTCTTCAAATCTCTTTAGGACTGTGTTAACCAGCCTCGAAGAAGTTAGAAGCCTAGTCCCATTCTAGATAAAACATCGTGAGAGGAAAAACTCCCAAAAAACGGTCCCTAAAACTTTAACCTCTCTCATTTTTGAAAAACAGTCTGGCTTCACGTAGGATCAACACTAGATCCCATCCAGACCCAAATCCTCCTTTAATCGTTGACAATCCAGAGAGAATTCTGTGGTAGAATTCTAAGTCTGGAAAATTAGCTGCTAATAGGAGCCTCTTAAGAACAAAATATGTCCCTGAAAACCTTGTTGTCTTAGAGGATTCACACTTTGATTTACATCATACAAAGTGTTGAAATTTGGTACCGGAGGACAGGTGGTTCCCTAAGGCTTTGATCTTTGGCCTAGGGAAAAGTGTCCAAAAGAATTTAATTTTTCTCCTAAAGTGACTTTATAAAGTTATAAAGTCAAACCTAATTTAAAAGTGACTTTAAGTGATAAAGTTACTAAAGTCTAATTTTAAAGTGACTTTAATAAAGTCAATGTAAAATTAGAAAGGAAAAGTGACTTTGGAAATAAATGACTAAGTGGGTCTTTATTAAAGTGAGGTGAATTAAAAAATAGAAAGTGAGATTTAAATGAGCATTTAATCTCAGCCCTAGATCTCAATCTATTTCAGCCATTGGATTTAGGGATTCTCCAAAAGTCACTTAGGGTTAGGTTAAAGGAGGAAAAGGTCATTAATTCTTTCATGAGCAGATTGGGAGAAGGAGAGAAAGAGAGCAAGGGAGATTTCTGGGCAGTGAGGAGAAGGAGGCAGCAGCTTGGCACACATTCCAAGGCAGCATTTCAGCAAGACATTTTCAGCAAGACAGTTCAGCAGCTTTGGCACACAGTAAGGCAGATTTTTGGCACGATTTTTGAGAAAGAAGGGCTGTACAGCTAGGCCGTACAGCAGGGCCGTACAGCAGCTGTACAGCAGATTTGCACTGCAGATTTGCACAGATTTCGAGGAGCAAATTTGAGGGAGGCCGTACAGCAAGTGGTTGTACCTTTGGCACGCATTTCAAGGCAGAAATCGTACAGCAGATTTTTGGACAGCTTGCACGCTTTTCTAGGCAGCCGTACAGCAGCATTTAAGGCTGTTATTTGGCACGAAAATCGAGAAATCTGTACAGCATTTATTGCTGTTCCTATTTTGCTGTTTGCACATTTTCCAAGGCGGTGGTTAAGCACGAAAAAGAGATAAGTTGTAAAAGTCTGTTTGCTGATTATTTATTTTGCTGAATATTTCTATCACTGTAAAAAGCATTTTTCCAGAAATAAGAAGGAGCTTTCGAACTGGTTTTCCCCAAGAGTTGTAGGGGGTTTTTCCAGGGTCACCTTGACCAAAAATTACCGAGTTATGATGTGTTGAATGACTGTTTGTTACTGCTGTTATTTTATTTCTGCATTTTCAGCATTCTGAAATTTTTTTCCAGAATTTGTGCTTTCAGCAAATTTATTTTCCAGTTTATTAAATGTATGGATATGGGAAAGGGCATTTAATTATTTTGGAGTAATACGGTGAAAACTGAAAACCGGGGTGGGAAACAGAATTTTCTACATGGTATCAGAGCTTGAGTGCTGAAAGAGCAGTTTGGGACAGCAAGGAGAAAATTACAGCCTGCTGATTTTTCACTCAGAAAATTCCAGCAAGCTGATTTTTCACAAACCACAGACGACCTTTTACTACGCAAAGGTTATTTTTCAGTTATACAGATGCCAGGATGTCTTTGACCGAGGGTGGACGAGCAGGTCCTGATGGGCACACAAATTGTTGTTTGGAAGGAGAGACCGCAGTATCTTTGAGGAGGTTGGGTTCCGGGATATCATGGTTCATACCACACAGCAGCCTGTTAATGTGCCTATTGATCTTGTTCAGTTGGCAGCATATAACAGAAAGAACAACAAGGGTAAGAGACTGATTCTAGATGGAATCAAGGACCATTGCATTCCTCATGTGAGAGGAAAGAGAAATGCCCATGAGATGTGGTCAGCATTGACCAACCTCTACCAGAGTACCAATGAGAACCAGAAAATGGTCCTGAAGGAGAAGCTGAAGAACATTAAGATGGCTAAGACTGATAGTGCAGCTGGATATCTCACAAATATTACTAATGTGAGATATGAGTTGGCAGCGATTGGAGAGGCCATTCCTCCCACTGAGTTGGTGCGGATTGCAGTGAATGGCCTCCCCAGTTCATGGATGAACTTTGCTGATGGGGTTTGTGCACGTGAGACCCTTCCCACATGGGAGAGGTTTTGGGATGATTGCATTCGGACGAGAGATCGGGGAAAGGTCGGCTTGGGGCAGCCAAGCCGAGTTGAAGCCGAGGATGAGGATGTGTTTGTTGGCGGGGGGTGTGAAAGGCAAAGGGAAGAAACGAGGCTTCCTGGCTTGATGGTGGGGGCAAAGCAAGAGAAAGGTAAACGGGATAACACACAGAAGGATTCCAAAGTGAAGTGTTGGAATTGTCAGAAGATGGGACACTATGCAGTTGTGTGTCCGGAGAAGAAGAAGAAGAAGGGGAACAACCAGAGCATAGAAGCTTCAGCAAAGGTTGAGGACTTTGCAAATCATTTTGACCGAGAGTTTGGGTTCACTGTGTGTGAGTCCTCTAGTGCGGGATTATATGCCATAGAAGTTCAAAGGGAGCATGCATTTCCCTCGATTAGCGGAGCATCTTCGGGTATCTGGTATGTGGACGGTGGGGCTTCACGTCACATGACGGGAGGTCGTATTATTCTTGGAGCTTTCGGAAGGTAGCTCGATATAGAGGTAGTACTCGGTGATGACGAGTTTTAGAGCGATCGGTGTGGGAACATTGACATTTCGAGGAGGGAGTCTAAACCTCCCTTGAAGGTGTCGGATGTTCTTTATGTACCCGGATGAGGAATAACCTCATATCGAGTCTCGACTTTGGAGGACGAGAGGATATGAGGTGCGCATTGGGGAGGAAGGTGTTGATGTATCCCGGGGGCACTCCAGGTGAGATTCGGCCCCAGAGTGATAGGTGTACGCCATGCAGGTGTACAAGTTTGCATTTCGATCCCTTTTGGCATTGAGCGATAGTCACAGAAGCGAGCTAGCAGTTCTGAGCTGTGTGAGATTTGGCACCGCAAGATGGGGCACATGTATCATGAGCCTTGAGGACTTTACGAGAGATCACTACAAGTGTGCCAGATTTTAGTACTGATTACTTTGATACTTGCAAAGGATGTGCGATGGGCAAGTTTTCCAAATCCCCTTTTCCCAACAGTGACAACAAAGCGACTGGGATACTTGATTTGATTCATTCCAATGTGAGCGGTCGGATGTCTCATGTTTCCTTGAGTTGATATGAGTATTATGTTCTATTCATTGATGATTACTCTAGGAGGATCTGGATTTATTTCTTGAAGACCAAGAGTGAGGTCTTCAAGCGGTTTCAGGAGTTCAGAGCTCTTATGGAGACTCAGACAGGTCAGAAGATCAAGTCCCTGAGGCCAGACAATGGAGGTGAGTACACCCTTGGAGAAATTGTTGAGTATTGTGTGGAGGCAGGCATTAGGAGGTAATTCACAGTTCCTTACAACCCCTAGTAGAACGGGGTTGCGGAGAGAAAGAACAGATCCATCATTGGGGCTTCCAAAGCCATGTTACATGATCAGGGGTTACCTTTGTTTTTGTGGGCAGACGCCTGCAATACTGTTGTATACTTATAGAATAGGAGTTCGCATCGTGCCTTGGGGCATGTGACTCCAAAGGAGGCTTTTTCTGGGAAGAAGCTTGATGTTGGTCACTTCCATATCTTTGGGTGTATTGCATACTCCTACGTACCCAAGGAGAAGAGGACCAAGCTAGAACCCATGAGAGAAGGGGTATCTTTGTGGGCTACGGTAGGACGAGAGCCTTTCGGATTTACATTCCTGCGCAGAGGAAGGTTGTTGTCAGACGGGATGTGAAGTTCGAGGAGGACAGGGCCTTTAGGAGGTCACGGGAGTTAGAATATCTGGATCAGCCAGACCCTCAGCAGCAGTTGAGTCAGTCGCAGGGATCCAGTGGGCAGGGATCAGGAGGATCCGGAGGTACATCTATGACGATGTCGGGTCCGTCAGTGGGGAGTGGCTCGCAGAGTCAGAGGGGTGGTGCTATGGGCAGCACGCAGAGCAGTCCACAGAGCAGTTCACTGGGGAGTCCACTGATGGACGGTTCACACGGTACCTCAGCATCTACAGGTTCAGGTGCAGGCAGGAGGACAGCAGACAGACAGTCAGGAGTTCAGGCTCCTGATGTTGAGGAGGAGGAGTTTTATTCTCCGGCGGGAGAAGTGCACTCAGGGAAGAGGAAGCCCAAGTGGCTTCAGGACACCTTGAGAGATGCCACATCTGTTGTTGAGCCTAAGAGGCCGGTCAGAGAGAGCAGACCACCTGAGAGGTTTTGTAGCTACATGGCAATGGCTACCAGCATCCTTGACTCTGAGCCTTCTAGCTATGAGGAGGCAGCTAGCCAGCAGGTCTGGAGAGAGGCCATGCAGGAGGAGTATTCTTGTATCATGAAGAATGATGTTTGGGAGGTGGTGCCGAGGCCTGAGGGCAAATCCGTGGTTACTTCCAGATGGCTTTACAAGGTAAAGCATGCTGCAGATGGCGGCATTGAGAAATTCAAAGCGAGGTTTGTGGCTAGAGGGTTCTCCCAGGTAGAGGGAGTTGATTATGAGGAGACCTTCGCTCCCGTGGCTCGATATACTTCGATCCGCTCCATTATATCGATAGCAGCAGAGATGGGTTAGAAGATCCACTAGATGGATGTGAAGACCGCATTTCTCAATGGCTTCATACGGGAGGAGGTGTACATTGAGCAGCCACAGGGCTTTGAGGTGCATGGGAAGGAGTCCCATGTGTGCAGACTGAAGAAGGCCCTTTATGGCCTGAAGCAAGCTCCCAGAGCTTGGTACTCCAGGATAGATACTTACTTGCAGAAGATGGGTTTCACAAAGAGTGAGGCAGATCCAAACCTTTACTATATTGTGATAGGTGAGGAGCCTCTCATTCTGGTGCTGTATGTGGATGACTTGGTCATTATAGGTGCAGAGAGACTCATAGAGCACTGCAAGAGAGATCTTGCGGTGGAGTTTGAGATGAAGGACATCGGCTTGATGCATTATTTTTTGGGTTTGGAGGTGTGGCAGGAGGAGGGGCATTTCTTCCTGGGACAGGGGAAGTATATTGTGGACATCCTTGGCAGATTCCACATGGAGGATTGTAGACCCATGTCGACACCGATGATCACCAACTGGAAGAAGCTTCATGCTTCGGATTCCGAGTTGGTGGATCCCACATTGTACGGACAGCTGATTGGTTCCTTGATGTATTTGGTCAACACTAGACCAGATATTTGTTTTGCAGTCAACACGATGAGTCAGTTTATGTGTGAGCCTAGGAAGGTTCACTGGGTGGCTACAAAACACATTTTGCGATACTTGCAGGGGACAGTGGATTATGGTCTGGACTACAGGCAGGGGGATGGAGTGAGATTGGCAGGTTACACTGATTCTGATTGGGCAGGTTGTGCTTCTGATAGGAAGAGCACTTCAGGGTGCTGTTTTGGGTTGGGTTCGGCAGTTGTGTCTTGGTTCAGCCGAAAGCAGCAGTCAGTAGCATTGAGTTCAGCGGAAGCAGAGTACATGGCAGCCAGTCTAGCTAGTTGTGAGGCCATCTGGCTTCGCAAGATGTTGTTTGGCTTATTTGGTCAGCCGTTGAGACCTTCAGTGATTTACTGTGATAATCAGAGTTGCATTAAACTCACGGAGAATCCGGTATTTCATGACAGGTCAAAGCATATCGGGATCAAATATCACTTCATCAGAGACTATGTTCAGAAAGGAGCTGTGAAGCTTGAGTATATTCCCACTGATGAGCAGGTTGCAGATATTCTTACCAAAGCCTTACCACGGGGCAAGCATGTCTACTTCAGAGACAAGATGGGTGTGGTGAGGAACTCCTTCCTCGGTAAGAGGGAGTGTTGAAATTTGGTTACCGGAGGACAGGTGGTTCCCTAAGGCTTTGATCTTTGGCCTAGGGAAAAGTGTCCAAAAGAATTTAATTTTTCTCCTAAAGTGACTTTATAATTTTTATAAAGTCAAATCTAATTAAAAGTGACTTTATGTGATAAAGTTACTAAAGTCTAATTTTAAAGTGACTTTAATAAAGTCAATGTAAAATTAGAAAGGAAAAGTGACTTTGGAAATAAATGACTAAGTGGGTCTTTATTAAAGTGGGGTGAATTAAAAAATAGAAAGTGAGATTTAAATGAGCATTTAATCTCGGCCCTAGATCTCAATCTATCTCAGCCATTGGATTTAGGGATTCCCCAAAAGTCACTTAGGGTTAGGTTAAAGGAGGAAAAGGAGGAAAAGGTCATTCATTCTTTCATGAGCAGATTGGGAGAAGGAGAGAAAGAGAGCAAGGGAGATTTATGGGCAGTGAGGAGAAGGAGGCAGCAGCTTGGCACGCATTCCAAGGCAGCATTTTAGCAAGACATTTCAGCAGACAAGTGCAGCAGATTTAGCAAACAACAGGCTGATTTTTGCATGGTTTCCTAGGCAGGGAGGCCGTACAGCAAGGCCGTACAGCAGGTCGTACAACAGTATTTGGCACAGAAATCGAGGCAGCTAGTGGCTGTACCGTACAACAGAGTTTTGCTGCATTTTTGGCACGAATTTCGAGGTCCGTACAGCAGCATTTATTGCTGTTTTGGCACAGATTTCAAGGTGGCCGTATAGCTGCATTTATTGCAGATTTCTGGGCACGCAAATCGAGAAATCCGTACAGCATTTATTGCTATTCCTGTTTTGCTGTTTGTGCGTTTTCCGAGGTGGTGGTTAAGCACGGAAAAAGAGATAAGTTGTAAAAGTCTGTTTGCTGATTATTTATTTTGCTGAATATTTCTATCACTGTAAAAAGCATTTTTCCAGAAATAAGAAGGAGCTTTCGAACTGGTTTTCCCCAAGAGTTGTAGGGGGTTTTCCAGGGTCACCTTGACCAAAAATACTGAGTTATGATGTGTTGAATGACTGTTTGTTACTGCTGTTATTTTATTTCTGCATTTTCAGCATTCTGAAAAATTTCCAGAATTTGTGTTTTCAGCAAAATTTATTTTCCAGTTTATTGAATGTATGGATATGGGAAAGGGCATTTAATTATTTTGGAGTAATAAGGAGAAAACTGAAAACCGGGGTGGGAAACAGAATTTTCTACACAAAGAACATATTTAGAACTAGATCTCAAGGTGATTTAAACCAAACTGATCTTGACATTGCAGATTTGCAACAAAGCTTTAGTAAAGAAGCCTCACCTTCCACTCCTCTCGATTCCCATATTCTTCATCACTTTAGCCTTTTCCATAACAAATATGCTCAAAATCAGTTTGTTGGCCCAAGTGTTTCTTCCACTCCAATCCATACTACCACTGTGCAAAACACTCTTGTTCATCCCACTTTCACTCTTGTAAATCCACCCTTATTTCCAGCCATGGCAACATGGTATGCCCCATTAGTGTTACCGCAACCTCTGCTTCCCTTACCGAATGAGTACCAATCCAAAATTCCTCATTTCACTGGAAAAGAGTCTACAACAGCTCAACATAGTGTAGATAGGATGGAAGATGCATTTGATTACATGGAGATAGAAGAAGAAACTGTGAATATGAGGATCTTTGCCCAAAGTTTAGGAGGAGATGTAAAGAAGTGGTTTAAGAACTTACCTCCTAACAGCATCAATGATCTCCCTACTTTGCATCAAACATTCATCAACAAATGGGAACTCAAAAAGAACCCTCTCCAAATACTAGCGGAGTATAGTAGTCTTAAAAGAAATCAAGGGGAGAGTGTTCATGACTACTCCACTAGGCTCAATAGCGTTTACAATGCTCTTCCACCTCACATGAAACCTCCCCAAGGCATGGCCTTAGTAAGATACCCTGAAGGTTTTGATGCTGAAATGGCTTATCAGCTAAGGGAGAGAGATTACTTAACATTAAAAGACATGCAGAAGGGAGCTGTGAGAGTAGAAGAAAACATAATTGAGAAGAGAAATAGGTTGAGATCAGAGAAGAGGGTAACTTATAAAGATGAAATGGTACCCTCAACCTCAACTTCTGACACAAAAATTGACAACCTAGTGAAGGTGATGGAGAGGATGCTTGAGAAGATCAACTTAAATGATAGAGTGCCAACAAGAGAACCTCAAAACAACCAAAATAGAAATAGAAATCAGAATTATAGAAGAGAAAACAATCAAGATAAGAAAAAATAAAGTGACCAACAGGTTAGACCTCCCTTCCAGCAAAAGTGGATCAATATGAGGAAGATAGGGAGATGGAAAGGTTGGGAGAAGCTCATGTAAACTTGATTGGATCAGATAGTGGGGATGATTTTTTCCTCACTGAGGAAGAACAAGGTTTCTTCTCTGATTGAAATACAAACACCTATGAAGATTTTGATGATTATAGACTGGGGTTTGAAAATGCAATCATGGACGTACACAAACAATATGATCTTAGGAGCAAAGGGAACATAGACAATTCAAAAGATAAGAACACTAGTACTACTGTCAAGAAAAACGCAGAAAGTAAGCCTAAGAAGATAGCAGACAAACCCATCATTTTGGCTAAAAAACCATATTTAAACAAAGAGAAAAATAGCCAACCAAATGTTGAACAGAGTACCCCTAGCACTTCAGCAAGTGGTCCTAACAAAACTGTCCCAATTACCAGTCCAAATAAAGTTCAGCAAACCAAAACTGCTGAAAGGAATTCAATTGAAAAAACAGATGTAAATATGAACAAATAAATTGTTCCTTTCAGCCTTGAGGGAGTGATTTCAAAGATAAAAATTACCATCCCCCTAGCTGAACTAGTAACCCAAGAAGTGTACAAAAACCAAGTTTTAAAAGCTTTGAACCTAGGAAGTGATACTGACACCTTAAACTTGACAGATGACAAGCCTGAGTTGTTGTTTGGTCCATAAGTTGAAGGAAAATACCAAGAAGGGGTCTTCCCTCCCTTCTATGTTAGTTTGAACATACATGAGAAAATTTTACAAAATGCCATGTTAGATTCTGGAGCTTCACACAATCTAATGCCCAAGGTAGTAATGGAAAGCTTAGGCTTAGAAATTACTAAACCATACAAATATTTGTATTTCTTTGACTCAAGCAGAGTAAAATGTTTGGGTTTAATCAAATATTTATGTGTTAACTTATCTCAAATCCCTACTAAGAGTCTAGAAATGGACATAGTTGTAGCTGACATTCCCCCTAAGTATGGCATGCTCTTATCAAGATCATGGGGAGCCAAACTTCAAGGAAGATTTCAAATGGACATGTCTTATGCCACCATCCCTATTTTTAACCAAAACAGAAGACTATACAGGGAATCTCACATGAAGTACATGGTGAGAAACATAGATA
Source organism: Pinus albicaulis (assembly GCA_034641835.2). Taxonomy (NCBI): domain Eukaryota; kingdom Viridiplantae; phylum Streptophyta; class Pinopsida; order Pinales; family Pinaceae; genus Pinus; species Pinus albicaulis. The sequence continues at coordinate 1,265,751,370 of CM076584.1, read as the reverse complement.
AACCAAACAACTCTCCATTATATTCTATTCAATCAAGTTTAGATTCCTTTATCTTGTACAACGAAGATGAAATTACTCAACAAGAAAAGGAAAACATAGACCCAACCAGTTTACCAGAACAATCAGAACTTCCCTCAAATCAGATACAAAACATCGGCAATCAACAACAACAAGAAAATGAAAATGAGGAAAATATACTTTCGACAATAAACTTTGATGGATCCTGTAATAAAACAAGTGCAGGGGCAGGTGTTTGGATTCAAAATACGAATCAGAGGTTTTCATATAAATTAGATTTCCCATGCACTAACAATATTGCTGAGTATGAAGCACTTCTTCTAGGCTTACAATTGCTTAAACAATTAGAAGCCCAAAAGATATCAATCTTAGGAGATTCTGAACTTATCATAAGACAAATCAAAGGAGAATACTCAGCTAGAAATCCAAGGCTTAGGGAATATCGGAATGCTGCCCTTGATTTATTGAAAACCTTTGAAAAGTATGAACTTATTTTCATTCCTAGAGCACTAAATCATCTAGCAAATGAACTCGCTTTCAATGCCAGCAACTGCCAAATACCTGAGATAAATGAACAGCTTAGAGTAAAGGTAAAAAAACAGGCCTGCAGTGCCTGATAACGAAGATCACTGGAAAGTGTTTGATTCTGACAAACACATAGATGATTTCTTAAAATCAGAAAATGATTTCGACATACCAATATCAGAAACCAGCCATAAAGAAAAAAATTTGTATATTGAACAAATCCCAGAAGTTGAAATGACATACTCTGCTGATATATATCATTGAGAGAATCCTTTTGAAGCAGATTTAATTGACAACGCAGACCAAGAAGACTTGTAAGTTTTACAATGCAAGAACGATACAATTCCAAGAGGTCTCACACCTTTAGAACACCTTTTCGATTTTAATGATGTAGCTAAAGAACCAAGAATGGAGCCTGTGGAAACAAATGTAGAAGAACATAACATAGGCAGCCTAGAAGAACCTAAGATGATTAAACTGTCCAGCACTCTCCCAGCTCACATAAAATTGCAATACATAGAGTTGTTCAAAGAGTTTAAAGATGTTTTTGCTTGGGGGTACAAAGACCTGAAATCTTATGATACCAGCATCATTCAGCACAAAATCCCTCTCAAAGAAAATCAAAAGCCTTTCAAACAAAAGCTAAGGAGAATAAAACTTGTTTTACTAACTTTAGTTAAGGCGGAAATTAAAAGATGCATGATGTTGGGATCATAGTACCAATTAGATATTCAGAATGGGTATCAAACTTAGTTTCTGTTAGAAAGAAGACAGGGGAAATCAGGCTCTGTATTGACTTCAGAAATTTAAATAGAGCCTCTCTAAAAGACAACTACCCCTTACCCAAGATGGACCATATATTTCAAAGGGTAGTTGGGTCAAAAAGGATATCACTCTTAGATGGGTTCTCGGGTTACAACCAGGTGTTAGTGCTTCCAAGTGATCAAATCAAAACTACTTTTACCACACCTTGGGGCACCTTTATGTATGTCAAAATGCCTTTCGGATTGATGAACGCAGAAGCCACCTTCCAAAGGGCCATGGACATAGCCTTCTCTGAAGATATTGGCTATTTCATAATCATTTACCTTGATGACATAGCCATTTTCTCAAAAACTGATGAAGAACATTTGATTCACTTGAGAAAAGTTTTTGAGAAGTGTAGGAAATTTGGCTTGTCATTGAATCCCAAGAATACACTCTTTGGTCTCCGAGAAGGTAAAATTCTTGGCCATATAATTTCAGAAGAGGGAATCAAAATAGACCTTACAAGGATAGATGGCATATTACAGATCAGCCATCTAAGAAGCCTCAAAGAATTACAATCTTTCATTGAAAAGATTAATTTTTTGAGGAGGTTTATCCCCAACCTTGCTGAGCTATTAAAAAACATTACAAACATGCTTAAGAAAGATGTAGGTGTAAAATGGACTTTACCAGCTAAACAATCATTTGAACTGGTCAAACAAGCTCTTACTCAAACACTAGTCTTAATTAGTCCAGATTTTACCAAAGACTTTTATATATTTTCTTTTGCATCTAAGCATACAATAGCTACAGTGTTACTTCAAAAGAATGACTTGGGGCAAGAACAACCAATATCCTTCTTTAGTAGGGCCTTAAGAGATGCTCCTCTCAAATATAACATCATGGAGAAGCAAGCCTTAGCATTAGTGAAAGCATTAAAGGACTTTAGAGTCTATATTTTACACTCTCACATAATTGCTTTTGTTCCACATACTGTTGTCAAGGACATTCTAAGTCAAGACCCTGATCGTAAAAGGGGAAAATGGATTGCAACTATTCTTGAATATGACTTAGAAATCAGGCCCACCAAATTAGTTAAAGGGCAAGGATTAGCAAAACTTATGGCTGAGTCTAACTTCCAAGCACTAGACATGAATATGGTAGATGTGTTGGAAGAAATAGAAGAATCTACTGCTCCTTTCATTGAAGAAACATTTCTGAATTCTCCTTGGTATGCTGACATTATTTATGTGCTTTTATATTTGAATGCCCCTTCTTCTTTGTCTAAAACTAAAGCTAGATTTTTTAAACAAAAAGCTTTGAGTTATTGTGTTGTGTAACCAGCTCCAAAAAGAGAAGAAAAGAGATATAAATGCCTTAGAAATGAGCCACTTCGAGGGGGCAACCTCCAATACATTACATAAATGAACAATTCTTGGATGATACAATTTACAAAACCTCCTTTCTATATATAGGAGTCCATGGGGCCATAATGTAATCCTAGTGGGCCACAATGTAATCCTCGCCGACCTAACAATAATAATTTAAGGGCACAATAATAACAAAATGGGGGTTACAAGGGTACAATAATAACAATAAGGGGGTTACACTAACAACAATAAGGGACTATACTAGTAATATAGGGACCTAACATACCCCTCTCCTTCAAAAAAGTGTTGTCCTCAATGCTTGAGTAGCTCTGGGTGCTTCTATATAAAATTCTCATCCTCCCATGTAGAATCTTCAGTGGGTAAGTTCTTCCACTTGATGAGATACTCTGAAATTGATCGATTCCGTAGTTGTCGAGTTCTTGTTTCCATGATTGCTTCTGGTTCCAATATGATTTTCCTTCCTCATCAAGTTCTGGAAATATTGTTTGAACTGGAAGATTTTCACCTATAACCTTCTTTAAGCATGAAACATGGAAAGCTGGATGTACTCGCGAAGAAGTAGGAAGCTCCAATTTGTATGCCATAGTACCAATCTTTTGCAACACCTTGTAAGGACCATAGTACTTTGGTGATAATTTATTATCCTTCTTAGCTTGCTTGAGGGATGCTCGATGTGATCTTCCACTGCTTGAACCTTCGAATTTTCTCTTAAAGATGATGTGATGGATGGTGGATGATATCCATAAAGTGCCATAAATGGGGTCATTTTTGCTGCAGTATGGAAGGAAGTGTTATACCACCATTCGACGAGAGGTAACCACTTGACCCATTGTGTTTGTTTATCAGATACAAAACAACGAAGATATCCTTCCAAACATTTATTTACTATCTCAGTTTGACCATCAGATTGAGGATGATAAGATGAACTATGAGCTAATTGAGTACCCAAACAAGAAAATAACTCCATCCAAAAATTTCCAGTAAAAATGGGATCTCTGTCGCTCACAATAACCCTTGGGCTTCCATGTACCTTTTGAATTCTATCCATAAATGTAGTAGCAACTGTACTTGCTTTAAATGGATGAGATAATGCACAAAAGTGTGCATACTTGGTAAGTCTATCAACTACCACCATGATGACACTCTTTCCTTTGGACTTAGGTAAACTTGTGATAAAATCCATTGAAATCTCTTCCCAACGTTGACTTGGAATGGATAAAGGTTGTAGAAGTCCCGGGGTCTTAATTGTTTCCACTTTATTCTGCTGGCAAACCAAACATTCCGCCACAAACTTTCGAATATCAGATTTAAGGCCATCCCAAAAAAATTCTTTCTTCACCCTGTGGTAAGTTTTTAAAAATCCTGAGTGTCCTCCTAAAGGAGAATTGTGCAATTCCAGAAGAATCTTTTGTTTTAGTTGGGAATTCTTACAAAGATATAAGCGATCTTTGTACCATAAGGAATCATTTTTCCAACTAAATGTATCGGATGTACTAGGATCTTGCTGCAACTTTTGAATGAGTGTCCATACATCTTTGTCCTTCTTCCATTCATCTCTTGCTTCGGTTATCCAATGTGGTTGGATAATAGAAATGGCACAAAGCAATGCTTCCACCTCTTCATTCTTTCTTGAGAGTGCATCTGCAACAACATTAAGCTTTCCTTTTTTGTAGATTATTTCAAAGTCATAACCCAACATCTTTGTGACCCATTTTTGCTGCTCTTCTGAAGATAGTCTTTGTTCCAAAAGTGTTTAAGACTATCATGATCAGTTTTTACCTTGAAGTGTCTTCCCATTAGGTAAGTTCGCCATTTCTTTAGTGCATGTAGTATTGCTAACATTTCCTTCTCATAAATAGGTTTCTTTAAATACTTTCCTTTGATTGGACGACTTTCAAAAGCAATGGGTCTTCCTTCCTGCATTAAAACTGCACCAATTCCATTTCCTGAGGCATCACATTCCACAATAAAGGTTTTTGTAAAGTCTGGTGTAGCTAAGACCGGTGCTAGGCACATTGCCTCTTTAAGACGTTCGAAGGCCTTAGTTGCTTCAGGAGTCCATGAAAATGCATCTTTCTTCAATAATGTTGTTAGAGGTGCTGCTATTCTCCCATAATTCTTAACAAACTTGCGATAATACCCTGTTAACCCAAGAAATCCTCGCAACTTCTTTATGGTTGTGGGGACTTTCCATTCCTTAATAGCTTTAATTTTGTTAGGGTCTACTTTAACACCCTCGTGAGATACAATATGACCCAGATATTCCACCTCTTGTACTCCAAAGAAACATTTGGATTTTTTTTGCATATAATTGTTTCTCCTGCAATAGTTTGAGCACCCTGTCAACATGTTCAACATGATCCTTCCAAGACCTACTGTAGATTAGTATATCATCAAAAAAATACTAGCACAAATTTTCTAAGGAAGGGTTTGAAAATGGAATTCATCAACCCTTGAAATGTAGAAGGTGCATTGGTAAGGCCAAAAGGCATGACCAAAAGTTCATAATGACCCTCATGAGTTCGAAATGTTGTTTTTGGAATATCTTCAGTCTTCATTCTAATTTGATGATATCCTGAACGAAGATCCAACTTGGTAAAATAAATTGCTCCATGTAATTCATCCAATCATTCATCAATCACAGGAATGGGAAATTTATCTTTAATGGTGAGCTTATTGAGCTCCCTATAATCTGGACACATTCGCCATGATCCATCCTTCTTGTGTACCAATACTACGGGAGCAGAGAAAGAACTTTGACTAGGTTGAATTATACCCGCCTCTAACATTTCTGCAATCATACGTTCAATTTCGCTCTTTTGTAAGTAAGGATATCTATAAGGCCTGATGTTTGGAGGAACACTTCCTGGAATCAAATGAATAGCATGATCATGATCATGAATAGGTGGGAGTCCTTTGGGAGTTTCAAACACCTTGGAATGATTGTCCAAAACTTGTTGGAGATCTGCAGAAATAGATGATTTTGATGTCGGAACTTCTAGTGAGCATAATTGTGCAATTACGCCTCGTTGTTATTTCTTTAGAAGCTTTGTCATGACATTAGAGCTTATTATCCTTCCCGGATTCCCTTCAATACCCCGTAATTCGACTTCCTTTCCTTCTTAAAAAAATTTCAAGAAAAGTTCTTGAAAATTAAAAGCTACCGTCCCCAAAGATTGTAACCATTGTACTCCTAGTACAACATCAGCACCTCCCATAGGAATGGAAAGCATTGGACTAGTCAATACATATTCCCCCATGGTTAGCTTAATATTATGGCATTTTCGAGAGAAATTTATAGTTCCTCCATTTGCAACCATCACTTGACATTCTGGTGCTAGGTATAGGAAACAATTTAATTCCTTGGCTACCTTACAATGAATAAAATTATGGGTGCTACCTGAATTAATCAACACTATTACCTTTTTCTTCTTGATCTGTCCTGCTATCTTGAGAGTTTGAGGAGTGGTAATTCCTGCCAGTGCATTACATGATATGGTCGGATTCATTTCTTCCTCTTCTATGGCTGGTTTCTGGTGTGTATCCTCTTCTTGTTCATTTTCTTCTTCTTCTTCACAATCTATGTAAAATAATTTCTTTTCAGCACACTTATGACCTTTAGTGTATTTGCTATCACAACTGTAGCAAAGCCCTTTTGCTCTTTTTTATTCCAATTGTTGTGGTGTCAACCTTGTAGGTTGTGGAAATCTAGGCGTAGCAACACTTCCTTCTTTATATAATTGAGTGGTAGGCTTCCTTGTCGCCATTACTTTACATTCAACTTTTCTTGCCAACCTGAATGCCTTCTCCAATGAATCTGGTTCCAAAACGTGAACTTCATGTTGGATATTATCCTTTAAAGTGCCTATGAAGAGATCGATCCTGTGTTCCTCTGGAATATCAGTTACCCTTATATTCAAATTTTGGAATTCCTCAATGTGTTGCCCCACTAAACCCTTTTGTTTGAGATTTATCAATTGGCTAAAGAAGGTGTTGCTCTTTGTATCCTCATAATGTGCTATCATTTCCTCCGTAAAAATTGACCAAGTGACAATTTTTTTACGGGAGCAAAACCATCGATACCATACAAATGTATTTTTTTCTAAATGTAAAGTTGCAATGCGTACCTTTTGTGTGTTTTGCACATTATGGAGATCAAAATATTGCTCCATCTGTAGTATCCATGTTACAGGATCCTTTCCATCAAACTTCCTCATATCCATTTTTGGAATATGGTGCTTCTTCCCGCCAACATTAGAGTTTATGAAATCACGATTAACATTTATTTTGTTCTCATCATGAGTTTCTTCTACTATCTTTTCACCATTATGAAACATTTCTTGTATCAACTTTGTCAAACCTTCCATGTCTGCTTTTAGATCCTTCTTCATGTTTTCCATGTTGTCTTTCATGTCGTCCATCTTAGCTTCCATGCTAGCTTCCATTCCATCCATCTTAGCTTCCACGCCTTTCTTTAAAACTTCCATTTCATTTTTTGTTGCTCTTTGCGAGAGCGAAATTTGGTGCACTTGCTCTTGTAATTTTGATAGATCATGTTGCAATTCTTCATCTTCATGAGTCATAGTAGAGCCTTCTGAAGGCTTAATGGGTGTTGAATTCTTTTTAGGGGCCATTTTAGAATCCAATATTGATATCTATTCTACAAGATGCCCTTGGAATCAATTCAACTTGATTCTTCAAACAAGACTTATGCAATTCGGAAAAAAAAATACACACCTTTTACTTGCTTTAAGGAGCTCGATATTGAAATTGAATTATCTCTGTAATTGAAAATCTTCAATATCTGAAATTCAGCCCTGTAGTAGCCCTCTGAAGCTTCTTTCAAATTTCGTAGGTCTGATCTAATTTTTATTCTCCAAGACAAAGTTGTGTCCAATCTCCCACAATGACCTAATTTTGGACTGGTTCAGTAGAGCTAACTTGTAGGACTTGCCACGTGTCATTGTTTCATCCTTTGTCTCTGAAATTGATAGCCAAGAAACTACAGTCTGTGTACTTGCTGCCACTTTTTACGGCACTCAAATCCAATGCCCAGAGAGAGAGTTATTGAACTTTTCCCACGATCACCTCTTTGAGATGAAATTCAGGAGCCTGAAAAAGCACTACCTTCCACAGATCATATCTCCAAAAATATTGCGAACCAAGCTCTGAAATTTTTTGACGAATTTCCTCAGGATTTCAGCTTCGCACCATATAAATTTCAGACTCTGAACCTTCGTACAAAAAAATTTATAGCGCAAATTCCACGATGACCTGTTTATGAGCCTGAAAAAATACCTAACTTCCACAGATGATATCTCCTCAAATATTGCGAACCAAGATCTGAAATTTTTAGACAACCTTCCTCAAGATTTCATCTTCGCACCCTAAAAATTTCAGCTTCTGAAGCTTCGTAGAAAAAAAGTTATAGCGAAAATGCCACGATGACCTGTTTGGAGCAGCGAAACCCTAGAATCCCAAAGCTCTGATACCAAATGTTGTGTAACCAACTCAAAAAGAGAAGAAAAGAGATATAAACGCCTTAGAAATGAGCCACTTCTAGGGGGAAACCTCCAATACATTACATAAATGAACAATTCTTGGATGATACAATTTACAAAACCTCCTTTCTATATATAGGAGTCCATGGGGCCATAATGTAATCCTAGTGGGCCACAATGTAAGCCTAGCCGACCTAACAATAATAATTTAAGGGCACAATAATAACAAAATGGGGGTTACAAGGGTACAATAATAACAATAAGGGGGTTACACTAACAATAATAAGGGACTATACTAGTGATATAGGGACCTAACATATTGCATCTTAGATGGGGTATTATATTGGAAAAACGTTGTTGGAATTTTGCTTAAATGTTTACTTAAAGATGATCGAGGAAAAATCATGCATGAGTTGCATGACGGAGAATGTGGAGGACACCTCTACTGGAAGGCCACAGCAAACAAAATTCTTAGATCTGGTCACTATTGGCCTACCCTTTTCCCATACACTCGGAAGTTAGTCATTTCTTGCCATAAGTGTCAAATTTTTTATGGCAAAAGAAAACTCCTTCCCTTACCATTACACCCTATCAAAGTTGAGACACTTTTTCAACAATGGGGTTTAGACTTCATTGGGGAAATTCACCCATCTTCCTCAGCCCAACATAAGTGGATCCTCACAGCCACTGACTTCTTTACCAAGCGGATAGAAGCTATACCCTATAGAAATGTTAATGACTCTGTCATTATCAAGTTCCTTGAAACAAATATCCTATCTAGATTTGGTTGTCCTAGAAAAATCATAACAGATAATGTTGTTGCTTTTAAATCTAAGAAAATGGTTGATTTCTGTTAAAAATACCACATAACCTTGGGCCATTCTACTGCCTACTATCCCCAAGGAAATGGATTAGTTGAATCTTCCACCAAGAGCCTCATCAATATCATCAAAAAGCTGTTGGAGCAGAATCATAAATCATGGCACAGTAAGCTAGTTCATGCCTTATGGGCTGATAGGTTAACTACAAAGAAGTCAATAAATATGTCCCCCTATCATCTGGTCTATGGCATGGATGCAGTTTTCCCCACCTCATTAGGAGTTTCAGTCATGAAACTCCTTCAAGAAGTGCAGGTCGAAGAGAATGATATGCAGAGGAGAATCAACCAAACCATCCATTTACAGCAGACCAGAGAAGAAGTCTATGAAAGGAAGCACTTAGTCCAAGAAAATGTAAAGAAACTATTTGATAAGAGGACTAAGGCAAACAATTTCCAGGCTGGAAATGTTTTTCTTAAATGGGATTCAAGAAGAGAAGAGAAGGGAAAACATGGCAAGTTTGAGAACTTGTGGAAAGGCCCCTATATTATTCATGTTGAGAGGGGTCACAATGCATTTTTCTTGAAAGAATTGAATGGAGAAGATCTGTATTGAGGTCCTGTCAATGGCAGGATGCTAAAGCATTACTTCTGCCAAGAGTCATGAGTTTCAAAGTGTTTTATCTTTCATTGTAATTATCATAGTCTGAACGTTGCATTCAAAGTTAGAAAAATAAAAATACAAAAAACAGTAAAAGAAAGAAAAGAGGGCAGATTGTGAAAACAATAAAGGTACAGCCCCATACCACAAAAGAGAAACAAAATCTGAAAGTGTGCAAGCTCAAATGCCACTCCTAAAAAACACGCTCTAGTTAGTCATACAGCTTAATCATGACTAATTAGTTTTAAATTGACTGCAGATAGGTTAGTGAATCAGATTTGCCAAACAACTTAATCTTGGCTTATCAGTTAGGTAGGTTAGGTTAGAAATTAAAGGTTCAAACATGCTTAAAATCTAAACCTTAGTTTGCAAAAGAAGAATGACTCTAATATGTTTAAACCATGAGTCAAAGATAGAGACAAACTGGTTCTGATATGCCCAAAATCTGAACCAGATAACAAGGAAAAAACAACTCGAATGAACTCAAAAGTAGAGCTGAAGAAAGAGAAGGCCGTGCTTAGAACTTTCAGATCTTAAGCCCTCACCATTTTGATTTAACTTTCTGCAAAATAATATCTATGTGCAGCTTGTCTTTTATGCCATAGATCAGCAACAAGTTAGAATGTTCAATCCTGACTTGTATGCTTTTAAATTTCCATTTTAGAAGTTAGAGAATAAAAATTTGTTAGACTATGTAATCCTAACAGATAGTAGATTAAGTAGAGAAGCTTATGAACTCAAATGTTTAATCTGAGTTCATGGAGAAATCAGAAGTAGACTTAGATTAGTTTTTTGCTTTCAAGAGAATAAAATGTTTTGTAAAATAGTTTGCCAATCCAAGTGCTCTCTGAAAGAAGAAAAAATGTTATATCAGTAGGATTGGGTAGGTAGAAAGCTTGTGTTGATGAAGTTCCATTGTTTTTTCATGGTTGTTAACATTGTCAGAGCAAAAGAAGATCATCCAAGTAAGGAAGGTTGCATCCCAAAGGATGAGGCACTGACCAGCCCCCCAGAGAATGCAAGTCTGAAGTTCTTGATGCCTTCAAGAATGCACCATCCCCATGTGGAGCCACTGTTACCCACCTATAAAAAAATTTCATATCAAGTGGTGGCTAAATCATTTTTTGAAGCCTTCAAGAAACAATTTTATTGCCAAAATTGTTGGTGCTTAAAGTCTTCTGAAGATATTATATCATTTTCTTAATCGTCACTGTTGTTTCCCTTTTATTTCTGAGATTCTGCCATTTCCATAAAGAAAAGACTGCTGCAAAAAAGCCCAATTTTCCCTCATTTTACCCCTCCTTTCACTTCAAAATTAACCTCCATTTTTATCCCCTTTTTCCTCATAACATTCCTCTATTTTTCATCATTTCCCTTCTTCCCTTTATTAAAATCCTTTTATAAGGTTTAAGATTCCTTTTTAAACCTTACCGAAACCCCCAAATCCATTGAAAAACCTTGAAAAAATCATTAAAAACACTCTTTTTACTATGGGCCTAAGCCCCTTTGGGCTAAGTCCTAAACCACTTCCCCACCATATGCCCTAGAGCTGGAACCAAGCGCTAAACCCATTTGGCGCTTATCGCATCAAAACAAATGATGCGCACAAGTCTATTTGTTATGTTAAGACCTCTGATCCGATTGGCCCCTTTGAATATAAGCCCCGAGCCTATGTGTTCTTTATAGAACCTAGAGCCTGCAATCGGGCGCTTAAACTATCAATAAACCCATCCCGATCGAATTTTCCCTTTGTAAATTCATAAAAACCCACTTTTCCTATGTTTGTACTAAACCCGCTGGTTCAATGTTTTTTATGAAAAGGACCGTCGATCTAAAAGGCCGATCGATGGTCAAAAAGATCTCGCATCGGATATTTTCTATCAGGCGCGTTTGAAAAGGCCTCTCCATCGTTCCGATTCTGATTGGCTCTTTTAAGTATAAGCCCCCAATCCCTTCATCCTTCCGCATAACCCTTAAGCCCCGCAATCGGGCGCTAAATCATAAATAAAACCCTCCCCGACGCATTTGTTCTTTTGTATTTCATAAAAAAATCTTTTTTATGTTTTAAAAATGACCCGTCGTTCATTGGTCGGAGCCCTTCTCCATCGTTAAATCTTGAGCCAATCAACGGCCAGCGCCATCTCACATCGGAGATTTCCATTGGCGCATTTTATTATTTTATTACCCCCTCCTTCGATTGGCTACCTCCAATTCATCCTCCATCGTCGATCTGATCCTCAGATCGACGGCCCACAATCAATCGCATCGGCGCCCATTCTGTTTTACCCCCGCCGATCTCAGACCTCCGATTGCATCTGGGCCATCCACGTGTCAAGATCCGACGGTCCAAATTGCACCCCTCGACCTTTGTTAAATTTCATACACCCCGCTTTATAATTTTTTTCGGCCAAATCTCAATCGTTGATCTCTGCAGATCAACGGTCCATACTGACCCATTTTCCGCTTCGTATTTTATTTTATTCAAACTTGAGATTTGATCTGGACCGTTCATTCCTTGATCCAACGGTCCAGATGCATCCCGACAGGCCCAACTCCTGTGGGTCTTGCCCTCCTCCAGATTTGATCTCCGCCGTTCATTTTTTATCCAATGGCTCAGATTGAAACCGCCCCACCTGCTTCCGCCCGCGCATCTATCCAATATCACGCTCTCTCCACGACCGTTAGATCTAAGACCCCTGATCTGACGGCTGACGCACGTTTTCGCGTAAATTAAAGCACGAAGGTTAATTCTCCAAGAGCTATGCGATATAAGTGGTTTTGAAAGGCCACATGTCGGCCAGGAACGCATATCGCGTTCGAAAAGTTAAAACCACCTATCTGCCCTTTTGTTGCGCGACACTGCTGGTTTCTCCACTCGAAACCGCTTTCCCTTGTTTCCATTTTGTTTTATCACATTGTTTCCCCACCGTTGATCTCTGCAGATCAACGGCCAGCATTCCATCTCGCGTTTCTTAAATCGCCCTCGGCCATTTACCAAGGGACTTCATAAATGATCTCAGTCATTGATCTCGGGGTCCAATCTGATCCAACGGCCCACGATCATCCAAGAAACCCCAAATTTCCTTTCAATGCAATTTCCTTCGCCAAAGGTTTTAAAACCTATTTCCTTTGTAAATTCTTCGCATTTTCGCATATGTTATTATAATGTGACCCTGTCTCATTATATTATTACCATTGCTCCCGACCATTCATCTCTACAGATCAACGGCTCTAACTTAATCTCCCACCGTTTGTTCGATCGCTTCCCTTTGAACCTCAACAATAAATATCCACCGTTGGATGCTTTCATCCAATGGTCACGATCCAAACCCGAGCCTCTGAAGCAGTTAAACCTTAATATGCAGGATTTTCTAATTTTTATTGTTTTGTGCAGGTTTTTAATGGTTTTTTCCATTATATTAAAAGAAAACCAAAGGTCGGGGATGACGATCCCCCACTCCTTTGTTCATAAGAGAAATCATTCTACAGGGTTCCCATCAGAGTTTTATTGGTGCATCATGACCACTGATACCATTAAGAACACTCTGTGCACCTGCACATCAACAAGACACAGAAAATATTAAATAAATCAAAGAGTATCAGTGTGAAAAGACCCAACCACAGCAGAAACTAAAAAATTGAAGATTGTTTTCACAGTTTTAATGGATTATGACCTAAATCGAATTTCAAACGCCTAATTCATTCAATTAAACATTGTTTAAAGAAAAGAGACAGAATCTGGGCCTAATTAAGCCTAACACACAGAGTTAAAACAAATCAAACAGTGATTAAAGAAAGACAAATCAATTCAACTATCCGAGAAGCCTCCACCGCCACATCAGAGGCTAATTGATTCCTCGCCAGCTACCAAAAGCCACCTGTAGCCTCAAAGCATTCGAAGAGGCTGAGTTATGACCAGAATAGAGGATATCTACCTTAATGCAACTGAACATTTATTTCAACCAAAGGAACTTATTGCAAAATATCAGCAGAGTTATTACAAAATGACACAGAGCCTTAAAGTCAACAAAATCTCCCGAGCGAGCTTAATACTTAATGTAAAGCCAATTAATACAGAGAAATATCTATAAACTTCTCCATTGAGCCCCTCAAAGGCCGAGAAGCATTAAAAACGTATTAATTGAGCCTGTAGATCTTTTCTCTCTTTTCGACCTCCTCATTCCTTCTATAAAATCTTCTTGAGGAGCTCATTGTAAAGGGTTGATTGATTACTAGTTGTAATACTAAAACTCTCTGAAATAATACATAGTCTGTTGAATTTGAAGAAGAAATTGAAGTCTTGGAAGCACTGATGATGTTGTTGCATGTTTGTTCTTGAGAATACTCTATCATTGGATCCATGAGCTTGGCTGTTGGTGAAGTATTCTGAACTGTTTAATGTTTTCTCCTGTTTTCATTTTGTTCCATAATTTCATACTATAGTAGGATGAAAGTTTTAAGCTAAGAAATGACTCTTGGAAGCACCTTAGACCTGTTTATCCTTCATTGTTCTATGTTTTCTTCTGCTGAGGTATTTTAGAGTCTTTAATCTCTCTCTTTAGTCCTCATGCTTGTTTATTTCTCTAATAGTTCGAATAGTTGGTTTTAGCATGATTTATGGTTCTCCCTGCTTGTCTACTACCACTTAAAGGATGTTATTGAAGTCTCCCTTTGAAGTATCTTTGCTTATGGTGAGCCAAGGAAGTTTGTTTTGATCATGCCCTTTGTCCTTGCTTGAACAGTTGTCTTAAAGGTCTTTATAGTTGTGATCATAGATGTATTTATGTGTTCCCTCTTCTATGACCATAATTATCAATGAATCTTTTATGTTTTCTAAGTCATTTGAAATAAAATCTTTGAGGAGATAGGGTGTTCCCCGAATCTTAGATTTCATTTTAAAAGTTGTTTTGAAGTCATTATTTGCTTAAAGTGTGGTTTGTAGAATTCATGGTTAGCCCTGTCTATCAAATAACTCTTTGTTGTTCAAGTTATGATTTCAAATTCCCTTTGTTGAGAATTAAATTTCTCTTTTCTAAACCATTAATGTCCATCTCATTCATAAACTAAAGGATCCTGTGGCCAAGTTAGATTTTCCCTTTGATATCCCATATCCATTTATAAGTTTGTCATAACCTCTTTTTGACTCCATTGCCCAATGAAACTGACATTTCCCTTTTCTATCTATCTTTCCTAGACCTTTTATGTTATGTTGTATCAATTCAACCAAACGAACAAACAAACACTTGCACTTAATAACTAATCTAAAACCAATACCCAAAGCACACAAGATAAAACCTTTGCAAAAACAAATAATTTGAGAGATCCCTCTCTGAGAGCAGGAGGACTAGATCCTGTAACTCTAAAGATTGGTTCTGATGTTGCCTTGTCTTTTTATTTTCCAAACTATCAAAACACGAGAGACTAACACCTCTGACTATGCTATTGGGGCAGTTCTTACTCAACAGGGACATCCAGTGGCATATCACAGCGAGACATTGTCTGACACAGTTCGCAAGTATCCCACTTATGACAAAGAAATGTATTCCATTGTGCAAGTTTGTCGACAATGGAAGCATTACATTTTGGGGAAGGAAAAAATCATCCACACAGACCATCAACCCCTGCAGTTCATACAGACACAAGGGAAGTTGCAGAATGATCGCCATCAGAAGTGGTCCTCATATCTGCAACAGTTTCATTTGAACATCAAGTACAAGAAGGGTAGCACCAATAATGTTGCAGACTGCCTCAGCCGACCACCGATCGTAGCGCTCACCACCGTTCTCAACTCTTGTGGGCACGAGACTTCTGATTGGCTGCTTCTCTACGAGAGTGACCCAGAATTCAACCACACTTACAAGGCACTCTTGGGGGGTAAGCAAGTTCCAAATATTCACCTCCAAGATGCACTTTTATGTCACCTGGGACACCTTTGTGTTCCTTCAAGCGAGTGTGCCAAGATGATATGGGAAGCACACTACAGTCGAGTCACTGGGCATTTCGGGGTCGAGAAAATAGTAGCTATACTACAGAAGTATTTCTATTGGCCGAACCTTCGAAAGGATGTCGAGAAGCACATCAGATCCTGCACTACCTGTGCCATGGCCAAATCGACCATCAAGAAGCAAGGCCTATATACTCCGCTACCTACCCCTAGTCGACCTTGGGAATCCAACTCCATGGATTACATGTCGGGCCTACCTTCTACTAAGCATGGAAATGACTGTGCATTCGTGGTCGTCGACAAATTCTCGAAGATGGCCATTATGGCGGCCTGTAAGAAGAATATCACAGCAGAAGCCACTGCTAAACTCTTCGTTGAACGAGCGTGGGTGCACCTTGGGATCCCACAGTCTATCATATCAGATTGGGATAGCAGGTTCCTCAGCACATTTTGGTCCAGCCTCTTGTCAATTATGGACACCAAGTTCACCAAGTCCACATCTTTCCCTCCCCAAACAGATGGCCAGACAGAGGTCATCAACAAAATGATTATACACATTCTGCGCATGTACAATTCAAAGCATCCACGCACATGGGACGAGAGCCTCCCCTATGTACAACATAGTTATAATTGGGCTCTCCATGGTTCAATCGGCCATAGCCCCTTTCAGGTGGGCTTGGGATTCCAACCACTATGTCCCATTGACGTAGCCATGCCATTTGCAGCTACTCAGGCCGATTCGGCTCATGTCCAGTCTGAAGTTGACAAAGCAAATAGCTTCATCGAGCGCATTCAACACATCCGCCAACAGGTTCATGACATATTAGACAGGGCCAATGCTAAGTACAAGCAACGCCATGATCAACACCGGGTGCCACACAATTTCCAGGTGGGCGACAAAGTATGGCTACATTTGCAGAAGGAGCGCCTCACTGGACCCCACCGCAAGCCTCACCCGCTCTGATACGGGTCGTACACCATCACAAAGGCTGTAGGGAACAATGCCTTCGAGCTCAGTATTCCACCATTCCTTGGTCTGCACCCAGTATTCAATGTAGACTGCCTTTGTCCTTACTTCCCACCTCTACTGGACACCTCTGACATTACAAAACAACTCACACCAACAGAGTTAAACCCAGACTGCATGGAACAGGCCACCACAGATTGTATCATGGACATGCAAATAAAAAACACTCACCAACAGAAGATCCAACTGTATCGAGTTGTCAAAGCTGGCCAACTCCTGCACCAAGGAAAATGGTTCACCAGGGACCAAGTTCAGCAGAAATTTCTTCATCTCATGGAGGAACTTAACGCAATGGGGACCATTACTTCCTACGGGGGGAGGAATGATCCAGGTGGATATTGGTGGTCACCCGCCTATTCCTCCACTTGGGGCCCCACCATTGTCTCTTTCAGTTTTTCAATTTCGGCTCAACTTACTATTTTTAGCAGTTTTTCGGGTCCTGAACTTCCGGAGCCGTTTTGAGGCCCTAACGACGTTTTTTTGGGAAAACGGAGAGCAACATGGGTCCATGGGTCCATGGACTTATTTTTCTCATTCGAAATTTTTAGTCCTCAGAGAGATAATTCTAACGAGGTATGGTACGCGTCAAACGGAGATCGTATGCCAAAGTTACGCCCTTGGGAAGTTGAAACACCAATTTACCCAAACGGGGCCCATAGTTTTGGCGCTTCATCTCCTAGGGTTAGGGTTTTGGCTGTTGAGGATTTCCCATTGTGTCTAAATAATAAATAGGCCCTCGAGCCTCATTGTAACTCAGTTCAGAGGCATGTAGCCAACACATCTCTTCTCAGAGATAGCTACTAGCGCCCTAGCTAGTTTTATTTCCATTCTGTCTGTAAGCAAATTTCAGTTCTTTGATATTAATGAAATGAAGTGTTATTTCCACTGCATCTTTGTATTTATGGTTATATGTTTATTCTGTTGCGTTCCTGCATAAATCCGGATCACCGAACTTTGAAAAAGTTTTTCAAGTTGAAATTGATGCTAGTGGAGCTACAATTGGAGCAGTTTTAAGTCAAAAATAGAGATCAATAGCATATTTCAATGAGAAATTGAATGAAGCTAAGAAGAAATACTCATCCTATCACAAGGAGTTTTATGATATTGTGCAGGCATTGAAAAAATGGAGGCATTATCTGTTACCAAAATAATTTATTTTATATTCTAATAATCATGCATTACATTTCATAAATAACTAGTCGAAATTGATCCAAAAGCATGCCAAGTGGGTGGAGTTTTTGAAAAGTTTTACTTTCATGATTAAGCATACAAGTGGTAAGTTGAACAAAGTCGTAGATGCTTTGAGTAGAGTGAATTTAATTGTGCATGAATTAAAAATTGGTGTTGTGGGTTTTGAAGAGATGGTTGACATGTATAAGGAAGATGCGGAATTTAAAGACATTTATGCAGTTGTACAAAATCCAACAATTCACAATAGAAGCCAGTGGTTGGATTATCTTATCCAAGAAGGTTTGTTGTTTAAAAATAACAAGTTGTGTATTCCCAAATGTTATATGAGGGAAAACTTACTTTAATAAAAACACAACGGAGGCTTATCTGGACACTTTGGATAAGAGAAGACATTTGCTCAGTTAAATGATTTTTACTACTGCCCAAAGGTGCAAACTGATGTTAAGAGATTTGTTGAGAAATGCAATATTTGTCAACACACTAAAGGAGAAGCCAAAATACTGGATTGTACCAGCCATTGCCAATACCAAACCGGCCTTGGGATGCAGTTAGTATGGATTTTGTTTTGGGTTTGCCAAAAACTCAAAGGAAAAATGATTATATCTATGTTGTTATAGATAGATTTTCGAAAATGGTTCATTTTATTGCATGAAAGAAAGACTAGTGATGCAACTCATATTGCTAATCTATTTTTTTTCAGAAATTGTAAGGTTGTATGGGCTACATGTAAGTATTGTGTCTGACAGGGATAATAATTTTGTTGGACATTTCTAGAGAACTCTATGGAAGAAACTAGGTGCAAACCTTAGTTTCAGCTCAGCCTATCATCCTTAAACGGATGGACAGACTGAAGTAGTAAATAGAAGCTTGGAAAATATATTAAGGAGTTTAGTTTATAAAAATCCTAAGCATTGGGATTTAACACTTGCTCAAGCCAAGTTTTCTTATAACGATACTCCTAACCGGAGTACTGGGATGAGTCCATTCCAGATTTTTTTTGGGATGACTCCAAGAGATGTTTATGAGCTCAGAAATTTGGGCAAATAGGAGACAAGGAGCGCAAAGGCGGAAGAGTTTGCAGAGCAAATGCAGAGGCTACAGGAAGATGTCAAAGAAATATTACAAGAAACTAATAGCAAATACAAACAAAGAGCTGATATAAGGAGGAAAGAAAAATAATTCCAAGTGGGTGATATCATCATGGTGTACTTGAGAAAAGAAAGGTTTCCTATTGGGACTTATAACAAATTGAAGATAAAAAAGATAGGGTCGTGCTGAATAGTAAGAAGATTTTCAACCAATGCCTATGAAATTGAGTTTCCAAAAGGAATTCGTATATCTCCAATCTTCAATGTTGCATATTTGTACCCATACAAGGAGCCAGAGGCAGAGCTACAGGATGAACCTACAAAAGACGAAGTTCAAACTTTGAATTGGAAAGAACAAATGCCGAAGATGATTAAGAAAGAGATGGAAGTTGTTTTGTAGAGGAGAGTAGCTAAAAGAAACAGAGGATAGATTTATTTTCAATATCTAGTCAAATCGAAGGGACAGCCAGTGGAGGATGCCAGTTGGTTGACAGTGGCAGAATTATAGAAGTAGAGTAAATCCCAAAATTTTTATGAATGATTCATTTCTTCCCTGGGAATCTGATGCAGGAGCATCACATGAGATGAATTCACCGACTTATGTGGTCAAATTATCTTTTAGTAGAGAGGGTTGGATCTCTCGAATTTATTTTTATTTATTTATTGTAATAATTTTCCTTTATTTCATTTATCGTAATAATTAGAGCAATTCTAAATTAGGAGGAAAAAGATAAGACTATTAGAATGAAATACATTGAACCTTGGAATAAGGATTTATTTGTTAGTTTGTTAAAAAGAGTGAGTGAATTTAGTATAAAGGAAGGATAGAGCGAGAGGAAGGAGAGAGTGAGAGACAGAGAGGACAGAGAGATTTAATATTGATGTAATCAAGCCGAGAAGGGCAAAAGAACTCTGTAATTTTTATTTTCTGAGTAATTTATTGAAGTATGGATGTGCAAGTAATTGTTCCCGTGCATGTGCATTCATCCAAAACCTGTTAAGGATCACTTACGGCAGGAGTTAAAATATGGGTACTATCCTTCTGTTTTTATGATTTATTGTCTTCGCATCATAAATCCTAATTTAAAATTGTTTTAGTGCATTTTCATGTGATAAATCAAGTTTCAAGGCTTAGAAAAAAAACTTAGACAAATTAATGTGGTTATCGCAAAATTGTTGTGTTGTAATTTCGGTCGAAACTCAATTTTCTTTGTTTGCATTACAATTCTCAAACTTAATTCAAATATCACATCGCGCTGATATAATATTTTGCCACATCGTTATCGGTGATTTTTATATTTATATGTTAAAGTTATCATAAGTTAATTATAGTAAGTGTGATATTCGATAAGGTTTTCGCAGTGATTTGTGAAATCACAAAATATCAAACATTGCGATATATGTTATATGCAATCTGCGATATGGTTAAAATCGCAAAGTTGCAATATTTTCTCGAAAGTGAGATATAATTATAAAGGGTCGATTGGAAGTTTATTTGCGATAGAAAGGTTTTGTATTTGAGTTTGCCACAGGAACTGTGTGCTTGTACGTCAGAACCCATAACCTCATGGCTATCTAGGAAATGGAAAGTATAGGAAAATACATTATCAATCGAGGAATTTCTCCATGCCAATGATAGATCATGACCAAGAAACCACATGCATATGCCATGCATGCCAAAACTAGTGAGGAAATCATGCATGCAACTCGTTACCTTTAAGCAAAACCCGATGTAACTGTTGATCTTGATGTCCTCTTGAGCTTTCCTGCTTTTCCTTTGCCTTCTTGCTCCAAAATTCCAATTATGCCACACTCTCCAAGAGTGCTTCAAGAATCTCTAAGTGTCCAAGAGTATGAGAGAGAGAAATAATAGAATGAGAGCTCAAAAACTAAACTGAAAAAATCTGTGAACTGATCCTCATAAGACTTTTTATTAATGAGGCCTTTAATTTCTTCAATTTTTCATTATTTTCCTTCATTTTCCTCCTCACATGAAACCTCTGACCTTTGACCTTCCTTTCCTCATATTTTCCATTAATTTCATGAATAAATTCCAATAAATGCCACTTTGTCCTTCCAAAGCCTTAGCCATTGCCAATTTCCATAACCACAATAAACCATATGAACACCCACACTAGGATATTTTTCCCAACACTCAGCTTGGAATACGTGTCCTGTGACCATGGTTATTATTTTGTCTTTATTAACTTTTATTACATGGAATTTTCACCAAAAAAACCTCCTAGTGATGTACATCTTCTCCTCTAAAATTCAATTTGGTTGTGGAAAAACACCTTGAACCTACAATTTTTTTAAGTTTGCATCTTTGTAACCACCCTCCTGCCACATTTACCCAAGCTAATCGGCCCACTAGGGTAAACATGTGACGAGAGGCTACTATAATGTGATTCAACTCCCCATGTACAGTTAAGGAAGTGGAACCAACATTTCTAAACCAAATTGACCTTCCACACATGTTATAGAACCTTTAAGAGACAACCAACCCTTCCAGGTGGCCAACCCTTGAGACAACTGGAGTTTTCACTGGTCTAGACCCTAAGCCACTCCCATCACAAGCCATGCATGCAACTGAGGCCTTCCAGTCGCTCCCAAAACAAGGCATGTCAATGAATATGGACATTTTCAGGTAGTTTGGTGCCAGTGACCCTAGATTCTAAGCCAATTTTTCAGAGCCGGGTCTCAGGCCACTGCCCAAAACTTCATGAAACCTTCAGAAATGGATAATAACAATGGAACAAATATATTGATGCAATCAATGGTGCAAGTACTTGATATAACCCCTACTAGCCATGATAGACATTTCGTCAAACATGTCACAAATATGCAATCTACGGGTCATAACAACATATCTGAGCATAGGGGTCTCATACTTATCTGAGATTTGTAAAGAAGAATTGATGCCTTATCATAATAGCTGCAATATTATCTATTAAGTCATACATTCATTTTCTAACATGATGAGAACCATACATATAACCAACAGAGATAACATAGGTATAACATCCATAAAATCCACATATAATCCAATACATTTACACATGAAATACCAAGGAGAAGAAACTATTATTAATGAGCGCAAAATCCAACCAGGTTTGGAACTTCCACGAACCACCCGACCATAGATTGGTTGAACCAAATCTTTCTTTCAATCAATCACCCCCATGCCATATTCCAAGAATGAGCGTGAGACCCAAACCAAACCAAACCAGGTTTCCTCGGGCTTTACCGCAATCCCCACCAGATAATTAGGCCCCAAACAAGCATGGATGCCACTAGATTTCTCCACCTACATCGTGAGGAATTTTCCTTCCTCCTAGTCTCTAGGCTTTACTGTATATCCTGACATTCACCAATCGAGGATTCCTAGGACTAATCGAGACTCTGCCCTCTAAATTTTATCATATATCTTGTCATACACCAGTTGAGGATTCCTAGGCCTTATCGAGGGCACACACCACTAGGATTTACCGTATATCCCACCATTCACCAGTTGAGGATTCCTAGGCCTACTAAGGCACATAAAATTCTTCTTTACCACAATCCCACCTTCTCTGTTCCAAGGATTCCTAGGATTTGTGTTATTTCTTTCAGAGACCACCTCTCTCAGTTTTGAAACCATCCAGCAATCCAGCTCAACCTAATACAAGAGAACCCATCACACCATGGATATCCGAAAATGGCAAGTCTAGGTCGAAGAACACTGTCACACTTGGAAAATCTCATGCTAATGACAACAAGAGGACCAAATATACACATGCATGTACCATGCATGCCAAATATAGCAAGTAAATCACACATGAAAATTGATACTTGCAAGTAATCATGTTGTAGCTGCTTGATCATGCTCTTCATTGCTTGATATTTTCTTTTTTTGCCTTCTTGGTCCTTCCTTTGCTTTTATTGATCCAATGCTAGAGTTCTCTAAGAAAACTCTAAGCATCCAAGAGTGTGAGAGAGAGAATAGAGAGAGAGCTCCAAAACTAAACTCACAAAAATGTTACACTGACAAAAGGTTAAAATGACAAAAAGCTACCAACTGATCCTTAAAAGCCTTTTTGTCAATGAGACCTCTATTTTCTTCAATTTCCATCATTTTCCTTCAATTTTCTCCTCACATGCATCTTGTGACCTTTCACCTTCCTTTTCTCCTAATTTCCATTATTTTCATAAATAAAACTCCAAAAATGTCATTTTGCCTTTCCAAAGCCTTCGTCATTGCCTCGGCCGATTTCCTTGGCCATAATAAACCAAATGAACACCCACACTAGGGTGTTTTTCCCAACATTCATCTTTTAATATGTGTCCCATGACCTTGGTCTCATTTTTCCTTTATTAACTTCATTACATGTATTTTTTACCAGGGTTGTTACAAAACCCTCCCCCTTGGGGGAACATGGTCCTTGGTGTTCAATGACACCTACAACCAGCAAAACCGTTGAAAACCAAAACATATTTCCCATGGAGCTTTATCACACAGCTCATTGCAACATTTACAATGACATCCTGCTGAAAACATGAAAATCATACCATTTACTAGAGCTTTATAACACAACTCATTACGGTATTTACAATAATAACCACATTTTCTTCAACTAGCAAAAAACTATATTGTCTATGGAGCTTTATAAATCCATCTCGATGCAGTATCTACAATAATATACACATATGCACATTTTCTCTAACCAACAAATAAAAGGATACAAGGACTACATCTGCAACAAGGGAATCCAGAGGCTCACACCTCCACCCTCAAAGTAATCCCAGGATTCGCCTCCTTCCCAAGAAGTCCAGAATCCACTGTCAAATTCAAAGTTGCATCTAATGTCCAGTGCCACAATCCTACGCCACTTGTCCTCTCAATGAACAGTTATCAGCTCATTATTCCAGTGCACACTTTGAATGTGAATCTGATTCCATCTGGTAATATTAATGACCAAAACAATCCATCCCCTGACCTTCGCTTCTCTGCTACACAGTCCCTCGGGAAATCCGGTCATCTCCTTTCGTGTAATCACTCACCTTCCATGTTCATCAACGTCCCCTTTCCTAGGCGATCCATGCTTTGGAAAGGCTCCCTCGCATCGGAAGTTCAAAAAACCAAGGCATATACATACCTTAAACCATCATACCAATCATAGCATCCATATAGTAATAAATGGATATTATTGGGTACCAGTGTCCCATAATGGCCCTGCTCCTTAAATTCTTTACCTGCATATTGTTGCTTGTTCCAACTCCTTTCATTGTTGCTGTTAATTATTGCAGTCAATTTCAACCACCCAACCGTGCATGTTCATGCGTTCTTGTAACAAGCACATAATTTCCATTAGATTCAAAATAAATCGAAATAAATTCACAACATAGCTCATCGGTAGCTCGTCAACAAGTTACACTTGCAATTTTGTTTACTTCTTGTCACAACAAGTCAAACTAGCTATTTGATCAAATCATCCTATATAAACATACCACATCCGATTATCTAAAAGCACAACCATCATAAATCATAATCATAAATCACATATAACTATCATAAACCAGAATCATAGATCACATGTAATCATCATAAACCAAAATCATAGATCACATGCATAATTAAAACTGAAATAGAATATTGATACTTATCTTTTAATCGATCCTTAGCTTCTACCTTTATCCTTTCCATATGCACACCGGCACAATTGCCACACCTAAAAAACACCCAATGCCTTCTCTTCAACCACGTACACATACACATAGCGTGCATCACACACATAAAACCACACATGGCATACAACACCATACAATACATGCACCTACACCTGACATACAACACATACACCTACACCCAGTGTACAACACAACACATGCACTTGCACCCCATGTACAACACAACACATACACTTACACATTTTGTACGACATAACACATACATACACCTACACCCAACATACAACACAACACAATACATACACCTACATCTGGTGTACAACACAACACAATACATACACCTACATCCAGTGTACAACACAACACAATAAAGTTACATACACAGAGTACAACACAACGAATACACATGTCACGATGCCATGACTACACAATGCACATACACAGTACCACACATACAAAAAACAACATGTACAACATGCACACAATACCACATGCGCACAACACAACATGTATGCGCTGCACATAATACCACATGTACATGGTACCACCTGTACACAGCACCACCTACACAACAAGTACACAACACCACATACACAACTTGTACACAAGACGACATGTACACAACACCACCTGCACAACCTATACACAACACCACATGCACGACATGTACACAACACCCCATGTACAACATGTACACGACACCACATGTACAATCATACACACAACACTACATGTACATAGCACCATATGTACAACATGCACACCACTACATATGTACACAACACCACGTATGCAACATGCACAAAGAATTGTATGTACACAACACTGCATATCCAACATGTGCACAACACCATATGTACACAACACTGCATATCCAACATGCACACAACACCATATGTACAAAACACTGCATAAAAAACATGTACACAACACCATCTATACACAAAATTGCATAAACAACACATACACAACACCATCTATACATAACATTGCATAAAAAACATGTATAGAACACCATTTGTACATATCATTGCATAAACAACATGTACACAACATCATATATACATAACACCGCATGCACACAACATCAGGGGTACAACATGTACAACATATTCAAAATAATAGTACCACACATCCAGAGACCACAATGTCTCTACCAAGCAACCTTGCTTCCAGTGTTTTTCTACTATCCAATCTTGCCCCAACATGTCGCAAATCACACTGCTTTCATTTGTTGATGTATCCCTCAACATTACCTGCCATAGCATAAACATAGACATAGTATAAACATATAATATCAATTCATATCCGCATGATATTGACCTCATAGATCTTCCAGGGCTACTCTTCCCACTTGATTCCTTATAACCAAGAACCTTTTCATGCCATTCACCTACATAAATAATCATTCCTCTACGAGTATGATCCTTGACGACCATGTCAAATAGAAACATACGTACATGCATATATACATATAAACATTAGCATAATACAATCATGATCCATGAAAACATAATTACCAGATGTCATAAGGTCTAGGTTAAGAGAACTCCCTTTATCTGTGCACACATGCACAACATTGAGAACAAAAATTCCCAACAAAGCTAAGGCATATGACGCCTCAAATCCATTCACTCACCTTTCCTGTTACCTTTCTCATGACTTTCCCGCCACCGTCCATTTATCCCAATGGACCCAACCAATCCAAATGGTTGTCATATTCTTGAATTCAACTATCCTTATACATGCACCAACTTCATTTGAGTCTTACATTACCTGTGGGGTACCACACAACTCTCCTCGAGCTCCATCAACTCTGTTCTTCCACAACCAATTCTCAATACCCCAAGACATAAAAGACAATAATAAGAACAAACAAGAAGAAAACTAATCAGGGAAAATTTTAAGAACCCCCCTAAATTTATATATATAGTAAATGGGCGAATCCCCATGATACATAGGAAAAATGGAAGGCGATTTTATTAATAATATAATATGTATATATAATTTTTTGGCGAATCTCTCACGAGATTATATTATCTTGTAAAATCATGGCGAATCACTACTACAAAATGGTGAATCATTGTCTAGTGGAGTTCGGGGTGTTGGTTCCAATGAAGATATGGTAGTTGAACCAGGAGTAGAAGGAAGAGAACCACCAAGACCAAGCATGGCACATGGTGACTCGTGAGGGAAGTAGTTCTCGTGCAGTTTGGAAAACGTGTTCTTCTAGTTCTGCTAGGCGTAGTGTTGTTGCTCATGCTACTACTAGCACTATTATATAGGTTGGAGAGGAGTTTGAAGAAGCATGGAAGGTAGCAGTGGTGGAGAATTACAAAGAGTACCCCATGATGGGCTCCATTTTTCCCTTTGGTAATTGTGCCTGCAAGATTTCTGTCCATTGAACCAACAATTAACCGTTCAACCAACAATCAACTTGACTAAGTTGATTAGGTGCGAGTCAACTTAGACTAATCTTCAAAACTATGCTTTGCACTATCCCATATTTGTCACACTAATGCTACACAACATTGTGCATTTGCACTCAACTCTCATGCATGCACACAAAATTTTCATTAACATCTATAACCCTAACCAAGTGAGAATTGATCAACAATTTGCACCAAAGTTTGTTAGTGTTAAAAGTTCATAAGAAATTTAGATCCATGGTACCTTAAATAAATTTTGAGATAACCTCCACAAATTCTACCACAATAGAGAAAACTTGTGATAAATTTTAAACCTACAAAAATTACGATTCATGTTCCTAGGAACGATCATAAGAAGTAGTTGGCATATAGGTCGAGTTTTGAGCCTTGACACGTTTATAATGCAATGGCTTAGGTCAAAACTCACACATTGAAAAGTCATCAATGAAGAGAAGACAAGGTCATTATGAATTACACATACTCCAAACTTCCTACCAAATTCTACTTAGTTGTCCGCAACTCAGCTATACATAATCTTATAGTAAATAAAAATTCCACAAAGCCTTCTTCACATAGCTAATAAATGGTCATTGGAAGAGCACCCCTTATATAATAGTAATAGTAGCAATCAATAGATTATTTCATATTGAACTTCATAGCCATAGCGCTCCTATGTATTGTATGATGTATTCAACTTGCATTATCAAATATAGATAAAATCATACTTTTGATTGATCCATTTAAAACATACTTGTGCACAATGTTGAATGCAATGCCAGTCAAGTAGTAAAGTCGGTTTAACGTGTAATGATCTATAAAATAATGGAACATAGATGGAACATAGAATGATTTCATTTAGATATAGGTAACCCTCGGAATGTAGACCATTCCTTGAAGAACATTTTTACTGATGAGGAATTTAATACAATATTCAATTTTCGAACTAAAAATATTATTTCTATAGATTTGTGTATGGGGTAAACAATAAATAAAAAATTTAACTATCCTTGGGGTGGTCAATATTTATAAATTTTATTTATACTTGCTTTACCATGTATATCATATACCTATCAATCACAAACATGAAAAGTTGTGGAATTCACAGTGATGATCTGCTCTGGAAACACAACCAACCTTTATTATTACCAATATTAACTTTTATATAGTAGCACATATGTAGATAAAATTTCCAGCTTCCAAAGAGACAAACTTGTTTCTCCGACATGATGGCACATTCTTAACTACTAACATTTCTGATTGCTGAATGTAAGAAAGCTTTCTAAGTACATCTAATCTACTGCGAGGCTCAAACTCCTAGACTATGTTCTTTTTTACCATGTATCTATAAGTTGTAGCCTTCTTCTTGTTTGAAGAGGAGTTGTCTATTATCAGAACTACCTTCCCTGCCTCTGATGCCTTGAAGGAATTGCAAATTGACTCATCAGATGAAGACAACTTTTTGTTCTTGTCAATTAGAGTTGAATAGCTTCCCTGTGCACTCAACACAAACTCTGACCGATATGAAACATCCCACCCACCAACTATGAGGTCCCACAGAATTGTTGCTCCCGCCTGAACAATAGACAACTTGAATGTGAGAATTCAAAAACAAAGAAAAATCTCAATCGCATATATCTTGAGGATGAACTCGATCTCAAATCCAAAACCCATAAAATTTATATCCAAAACTAAAACTCATCAAATTTGGAAGTATATTGGAAACAAAACCGAGGCAAAAGAGCTAAATTTGAATGCAAGAACTGACACAAAATCTACAAACTTGAGAAATTTTTGACGTACATTATTTTGTTTGAAAAAATAGATCAGGGAAGAAAGGCCTCAGGGAAGATCACACTAGACTAGGGGTAAGTAAAAACCACCAAGGTGAAGCATGGGAACAATAATACAACCAAAAATGATCTATAATTTTGTTCAATCAGTGATCCATCCATAGGACAAAAATTTTCTCCTAGGGGTTACCCACTTGGGTGTGTAACAAAGCCCATCAAACAGTTTATGAAGTTGTTGACCCTTCTCCTCTAAGAGTGAAAATAAAATGACATAGGAGCGATAGAGGAAAAAGAGATATTTGGTGTAGAGGATTTTGGACGCCCTTAATCTTCTCATTAACCTGAAGAATACCAGAAGTTAGAGATCTGTTTTCAAAGCAGCAGTAAATTTAAAGTGGCCAGCCGAGGATATGATGGCTGCTTAGGTGAAAGATAATTTGGAAAGGATCAAGAAGATAGTAAAGATATGCATGTTTAGCACAGATTCTGCCATAGAAGCTCAACAAGAATAATGGACACTGGCACTTGGTTCTCAAAATGATGACTGGCCTCAGATCCTTCATGCAACATAGCTCAAGTCCATCACGCCAAGCGAGAGAGGGATCCCAACATGGATGATAGGTATAAAACATATCCCTTCTGCATTCGATAGTAGCAATTTCTGCATACTTCCAGATCCTGACCCATTATATTTGGCAAAAGTTGGAGTCAATACACTGACTGTCAATAGGAAGTTTGTGATCCATCCTACAGCAATGGAGAACCAAACACAAGGAGAGCCTGCAGCTCAAGAGTAACTCTGTCCCATGGAAAGATATTCTCTTTTTGAGATTTCATTTTCAGCTAGCAGCAAAAGTAATAACATGGGATAATACAGTAGTAATCTGGTTTACCGGTTTATAGTTTAACAGAAAACAAGCGATTGTCCTTATCAAACCTGTAATGCATTTTAGGTTGTTTAGATGAAAAAGATAGAATCGGAAACATAGATCTTGCTAGAACTGATCCACTTGGGTTTATTTTCAGAAACTTTCAAAATCTCAGTACTTTTTGTTAAAATGGAAAGGTTGATTTATCCTCAAAACCATGTTTTGATGTCCAGATTCTAGGCAGAATTGCATCTTAGGATGAAGTTAAAAATCCTAGTGGATATCTATCTGAAATCCTTGTAATATTGCTTGTATATTAACAGAATATCTTTCTATTTACCCAAAAAAAACGAAAATAGATGTTTTGTTGCATTAGAATTGGTATTGATAAGATACTTCAAGCAAACTAAGTGATCAATATTACTTTTCCCTTTCTTGTGGTTTCTTGACATTACTTTAGTTTTAGGAAACTCGGATGAGATATCAAGATAAGCCGCAGATCATATCCAGCTGTTCTGAATTAAACTTCACAGCATGAAACTAAGTTGTGGACAAAGCCCTTGATCCATGGCAGGCTACTCAAGTACTCAAATATCTTGTAATGACAAAAGGTCCATGTCTTATCAACATTGGCTTTTAAAAAAATCTTTGATTTCACTGAAACTATAAAATTGTCCAGTCCATTAGGTATCTCAAACAAGTATTTCAAGTTTCAACAAGTGGAACAATCCCTGAAATACCTGCTGCTAAGCTTCTAAATGAGTATGGATGTAAAAAAGGCCCTTAAACACTATTTTAGCTTTGCTTGGTTTATGATCCATTTGGTAACATTGTATCAACAAGGAAGTTAATAAACAAAAATTACCAATTAAATTCACTACTGACAAAATATTAATAAAGCAAATACCCAAACCGAACTAAACAAAAGTAACAGATCTCTATAAAGACTTCAAGTCCCATATCATATCATTCAATTCCAAGATGCTTATAGTGAGCAATATACAAAACCAAGGAAGGTTACTGAGAAGAGTTCTGATGCGATCTGGACTTTTGATAATGGAATAGACTGAGATAACAGGTTCATGTTACTCGACAATTTATTTCCTTGTTTTGCAATCCCAAAAGGTTTTTCCGCTTAGCAAGCTGGAAAAGTAAAAAGCACCTAAAAATCAGGTCACATCACCTCAGGTTACCATGCTTCTGTATTCAAAAGTTGTTACATCACCTCCACTCTTACCATGCTTCTGCCTGCAAATATCATAATATATAGTGACAATGTTACCTGTTGAATCCTAACAAATGGAAAAAAAAAGCTGCAATAAAATGTCACTACATCTGCACACTAATTCAACCTTTTCAACACAAGAATAAGTTTGTAAATTTGTATTGAAACTTGTAGATATTTGTTGGAAACCCCACAGAGGGAAGCATCTTCTGGGTTTCCTGGAAAATATAACTTTTGCACAACTAATTTGCAACGTTTCCCACGATTTTATGAAACAAATGCCATGGAAATTAAATGGATTTTAATAATTATTCTTAAATATTAAAGATGGAAATAAGTGAGCATGCTCAAACACCGTTT
Organism: Pinus albicaulis; assembly: GCA_034641835.2. Taxonomy (NCBI): domain Eukaryota; kingdom Viridiplantae; phylum Streptophyta; class Pinopsida; order Pinales; family Pinaceae; genus Pinus; species Pinus albicaulis. The sequence continues at coordinate 1,265,720,120 of CM076584.1, read as the reverse complement.
TGGTTCAGAGATATATGATGTCAAAAGAAATCCCACATTGGTGCATCTTTTGGACTGCAAGAGCATTGGAGAGGCCAGTGAGGATAATGTTGTTGGTGAAAAACTTAACACAAAAGACTCTAGTTTTTAAATTTCCAAGCATAGAACCTAGTGTTACTCCCGCTGATACTTAGAAAAAGTCATATTTTAGGGAAACTAGTGTGCATGGTTCAAGCAATCCAATACAATATGATAAAAATTATTTTTGTAGTCATGGTGTGCAGGTAACTATTTGTGCAGAAGCAACAATACATTTACGGGAGATGAAATATGGACTTATCTCAATAGCAAATGAGTTACTTGGTAATGTTGCTGAAATAATCCCTCAACAATATGAAAAGATTTGTCTAGAACAGTTACAAATTAATAAGAAAGTTCAATACCTAGAACAACAACTTCAATACCCAATTTCAGATGAAGATAGGCACCCACCACATTATATAACATCTGTGGCCCCTGCAAGTTGCTTTTCTACAACCACATTTATGAGGCAGACAAATGGTGATGGAGGGATGAGCACTGTGAATATCTTTAGTTCTCCTTATGCATGTCAAAATTCCAATGTTCCAAACTTTGGTGTAAAAAGTTTTGAATCCAATTTGAATCACTGTAAGAAAATTTTTGGAGAAAGTACAGGGTGCTTTAGGACTCCTCCTCTATATACTTCACATGATTTTGTTGACAATAAAAGCAATCGTTTAAATCAACCAGCCCATAAGGTCCAATATAGCGTTCAATGCATTAAATAAGATTATAAGAAAATGGGATATCTAAAATAGAAAAACACATTTTAGTTTATGAAGGTCTCTTAAAACAACTATTTTGTACTATAATATGTGTATTGTCCTCTCTGAAACAATTCATTTTGATTCAAATTTACCACATTAAAAGACAAAGAATGGAGTATACAGAGATCCATCGGGAAATGGGTGTGTTGTGTCATCACCTTTGATATGGGTAAAAGCTCTTTACCTCATACTGAACAAATTGAAGAAGGAGAATTTAAAGTTTGATAAAATCTGGGCTAAATCTGGAAGTGGGCAGTATCCCGGGAGTGTTTATTGGAGAAATGGTTCCCTGGAATCCATTCTAAAAGGAGTGAATCCAAAAGATCCTTTGGTTTCTAGCTTAAGGATGATTTCTCCACAAATGAATCATCTATTTATATGGACAATAGTACAACATCACAGTGCAGAGAAATTGAGAAGGTTTTTGGCGCAATACTTGAATTGGATTTTCTTACTGGGTCTTGTGCACATGAAAGATACACAGGACCTCAGATACGGAAATTATGTCAGAAAAACAAGGATATCTATGATAACACTGAAATAATTTCTCTTGTAATTTCTTTCATGACATCCCTTTTTATTGGTGGCTATGCCAATATTGATGAAACCGATCGAGCAGGGATGAATTTGATGGATTTAAGAGAAAGAAATTGGTCTAAGGAAGCCTTAGAGGCCACTGCTCCAAACTTGGAAAAGAAACTTGGACCATGGGCTCCATCATATGCTATTGCTAGTAATTTAAGGTCATATTTTGTAGACAAATTCATGTTTGACAAAAATTGTTTGGTTATCCAGTGGTTTGGAGACAATCCAAATAGATTGGCAGGTTTAGCTTTGAATCATCCTGGAGACCTTGCAATCAATTTGGGTACAAGTGATGTGGTTTTTTGAATTAGACCTAAAGCAAACCTTGGCCTAAAAGGACATGTTTTACCCAATCCTGTTGATCCAAATTTCTATATGGTTATGCTGGTTGAAAAAAGGGTCCTCTCCCGGAGTTTCTAGGGAACGACCCCATCTTGGATCTCTTAAAACGTTAATGTTAGGACTCCAATATGTCAAGCCTGCCAAGCCAACGTTGTGCATGGCTCGTGCTTCAGTGGACATCACCTGAATTCAATGCTATTCTATTCAATTCAAGGTCTTAATTGTCATCCCATAGATCCTTTCAAAAATAGTCTAGAATTGAAATTTTTGATTGGGAACTGGGTGTTGAAATGTATACTAATTAATAAACAATTAGTACTTACCTCTCCAATGGTTCTCCATAGAGTTTCATTAAAAGAAGCAGCTGTTAAAATGACAAGAGGAAATCTCGTTGCAGCAGACACAGGGCGTTCGAATTTGACACCGGGACCAACGTTAGACACTCCATGCAATGCCTCGGACCACCATTCATATTTGGGAACTCCGAGCCTCTGTATTCCAGTAGCAGTGTTTCCCATCTGGTTAGCTTTCTCAGCCAAATTCAACCTACTTGCCAAGTCTTTTGCACGCTCTGCAAATGGCAATGATTTATCACAACATGCCAGATCCTTCATATTCAATCCCAAAGCTTGAAATCTCAAAGGATCACACACATATTCGGCAGACGCTGCTGTGGCATGTTCAGCCCATCCGAGTACAACAATAATTGCTAAGAACGCAGCCATATAACTTCGATCCATTGTCAAACTGAATGACTAGCTTTTTCAAAGATCAAGTAATAGATTCAAACACACGCCCAATAAACAATAAATTCCTAGCCACTAGCTCAAAATTGGCTAGGCCTCAAAGATCAAGCAAGGCCCAGGGTCTTGAAACCCATGGTCCAGGCCCCCAGTTCTATCTCTGAAATTAGCAGCTTTTAACTTTCTTGCTGCATGTCAATGTGTTTAATTCTCGTTTTTACATGTTCGTTCTAACAGCTGCCACTATTCAACCAAAATGTCTGAAAGTGATTTTTCTTGTTAGCAGTGATCATCGACCTAAGTGCAATAACTTTAATCTTTACAGTCCATTATAAACTGATTTTGGGGCTCTCAAATTAAAATTATACCTCTGAACAACATAGAAGAAACTTGCTGATTATTTGTTACTTCCTTGTACACTACAATGCCATAGTGGCTCTAAAGTTGATTTCTCATTGTGATGTATTATTATTTGACAGATTCCTGCAATGATGTCTGCATAGAAGATTGTTACATCAACACTGGTGATGATTCAATTGCTATAGAGAGTGGCTGGGATGAGTATGGTATTGTTGTTGGCCGTCCCAGTTTCAACATTATTATCCGCCACATAGTCAATCAAAGCCATACAAGTGCAGGACTTGCATTGGGTAGTGAAATGTATGGAGGGATCATAGATGTTCATGTAGAAGATATTCTTGTAATCAACATAGAAACAGCCATCAGTGTAAATACGTCTGTAGGTAGAGGAGGTTATGTGAAGGGCATATTTATATCCAATGTGACCACGAAAAATGTGAAGCGTGCCATTGGTTTTACTGGGTTCTATGGTGACCATCCCAATGATCGCTATAATCCTAATGCTCTCCCTGTCATAGATAGGATCATCTTCAAGGACATTGTGGGTGAGAATATCACTATTGTGGGTTACTTTAATGGGATCCAGAAAGCTCCCTTCAGTAATATTTGTATGTCAAACATTTCCTTCAATGTCACCTCAGAAGCTGCATGGAGCTGTTCAAATGTGAAAGGATTTTTAGAGTTAGTTTATCCTTAGCCTTGTGCAGATCTTCAACATCGTATCTCCAATGAGTCCTCAGTTTGTTCATTTTCATCAGGGAGAAATTCATTCAAAGACCTCTAGGATGAAACCCATGGTCCAGGCCCCCATCCGGCAGGAGGAGGAGGAGGAAAGTAGGATCCAGGAACCATGGGCCAAGACAAACAAAACGGTCGTGTGCACATGAAAGATACACAGGACCTCAGATTCGAAAATTATTTCAGAAAAACAAGGATATCTTTGATAACACTGAAATAATTTCTCTTGTAATTTCTTTCATGACATCCCTTTTTATTGGTGGCTATGCCAATATTGATGAAACCGATGGAGCAGGGATGAATTTGATGGATCTAAGAGAAATAAATTGGTCTAAGGAAGCCTTAGAGGCCACTGCTCCAAACTTGGAAAAGAAACTTGGACCATTGGCTCCATCATATGCTATTGCTGGTAATTTAAGGTCATATTTTGTAGACAAATTCATGTTTGACAAAAATTGTTTGGTTATCCAGTGGTTTGGAGACAATCCAAATAGATTGGCAGGTTTAGCTTTGAATTATCCTAGAGACCTTGCAATCAATTTGGGTACAAGTGATGTGGTTTTTTGAATTAGACCTGAACCAAACCTTGGGCTAAAAGGACATGTTTTACCCAATCCTCTTGATCCAAATTTCTATATGGTGATGCTGGTTCAAAAAATGGGTCACTAACACGAGAAGAGGTTTGAAACTGATGTGAAAATGGATCATGGGACATGTTCAAGAAATTTTTATATCAAAATCCTCCTCTGAATGGACACTCCACCTCCAGACATGATGACCATTATAACTGGTCCTTTGGAAGCACTGGCCACTGAAGTTACAAGTTCCATTTGATATCCAGGTAACAATAGACTCTGTCTATCATGTGATTCTGCCTCTTGATTTAGATCTAATCCCACATTGGTGCATCTTTTGGTGATTTAGATCATTTTTCAATGAATGAAGGTGAAAAATACCCAACCACATTTATATATTCGCACTGGGCTGCCAAGCTGATTTGATCTGGAATCAATTAGTCACCTCTAAGATTTCTCATCACTGCCAACATCTCTGTTCCCATCTGTATTGGAACTATACTCTATTCGTGCTTCTCAATAAATCAATATATTACAGGCTATCCATAGGCAATCTCCAAAAACAGGAAACAAACAATTCATCCACGGATTCCTCACTTGTCTTACACAAAATACATATTCCTACATGTTTGTCTTCTGGAAATTATCCCAAATTAAAATTTTGTTGTCGAAAGTTAACCAGAGAAAGATTTATCTTTAAGAGGAATTTCTAACTTTCAGACTAAGTGCCACCACAAGGATCTTTCCCTCGTCATTTCTTCTTCCATCTTTAGCATGTATTTTACTATAGAAATATATTCGTCAGACCCCTCATTTTTTACCATTTAAACTAGCTTATCTTGTTCAAAAAGTTTAATTGCACTAGAATTTAAGCTATGGTTCCTTTCCTCGGTTTTTACTCCTTGAAATTTCAAATCCCATGCTAACTTCAAGCCATGAGATCAAATATTCCTGCCATCATTTGTTCATGCATTTTCCATGGAATAAATCCCTAAGAGATAGAGATTTCTTATTAGCTCCTTACACAGTTTTAAATTGTCTTTACAGCCAATCTAGGGGTCTTCCCCTATGTCCTTTCCATAGAAGAAAAATGCATACCTTTTCAAGTTCGGTCCCTTGCAACCCTAAGTGCTTCAATCACTGCTCTAACTGTTTCTTGCCAAGATGGAGCCTGAACTGCATTGAATGAAATCCCATATGCATATATGGCTTGGGAAACTCTAAAATTTGTCTATTCCCCTCTCACACACGTCAAACATTTTTTTCCAAACTTCTAATGTTGAATCTCCTCCTGGCATCTTCAACAACTAGGGAAACTTGTTGTACCATTCTTGACTATGTTAGAGTATTTCTCAGTTCAGACTTGTTTCTCCGCCTTTGTTCCTTGGATAATTGTGCTTCACCACGTTGCTTTTGAAATTATGCCTCCTCCTTTTGGCTCATACGCATACAAAAATAAAATGAATCATTAAGAATCCAAAAACCCTTGTATATGACTCTGTTAACATTTTTTTCCACTTGCTTCAATTCCATAAGCAGATTCCACCCGATATTTCATCCTTGTTCCCTATATTTGTGAGATATTTCTAGAAAGAAGAGTCAGTAGTATAATTTTTTCTATTTTCTCTCCCATTTCAAGTTCCAAACCTCAAAATAGAATGGCTTGAGAGTCAAATCGATCAGACCAGCTGGTTCCACCAGTTTTGATAACATTGGTCTTCCCCCATCATCTTTCCCTTCAAATACCCGTGCTTGAGATTTTTCCTGCTATTTATCCTTGCCAGGAACCTTTTTCTGCTGTGGGAAATATTTCTCAGGTTTCCTGGAATGAATTTGGTAGAAAACTCTATGTTAAAATTGGACAACTAGGTCCAAACTCCATGTTGTGATGCTCAGATGAAGATACCAATATTTTTATTGGGTTCCTCTTTCACAGAAGTGTAAGATCGATCTAAAATTGTTCTTAATCCGATGAGAAAAACATTTATTTTGAATTTATTTTAATACTTTCAAAATATGTGCAGTTCGGCCTTAAGGTTTTACACCCCCAGCAAATGTGTCACACGCCCTCAGTGATTGGTATAAATAGAGTCAACGTTGGAGGACATTTAACTCATCTCATCCTCACACAACATCTCCTCTTCTGATTTAGTATGAGCTCCTTGGAAGCAGTTTTGTTTCACACGTGGGAAAGAAGGACGCATTTATTGCAGCTAGGGTTTGGACGAATTTACTACAGCTAGGGTTTCCACGCAAGTTTGACCAGCGTTGACTTTGGTCAACGCATGGTCCAAAGAGGCTGAATTTTGGTGGAGACTTCGATTTTGGAAGGCCGTACATATTGGCACAAGAAACGAGGTCAAAAGGTTGGCCGAAGACCGAGTTGTGTTGACTTTCTTGATGTTGTCATGTGTTGACTTTTCTGGACAACGTTGACTTTTCTGGGGTTGACTTTGAGTTAACCGTGTCGTTGTTTTGAGGGCTATTGTGACACATGCTGGGTTGGCTGATCAAGGAGTCTTTGCTGGTTGAAGCATCCTGTTGATGGTTGTAACGCGCCAACACCTTTATCTATTTCTGACTTGTCTTCTATTGATCTACTGGTATGTTCTATCAGCATTTTACTTGATTGTTTATGTGATTGTTGTTGTAAAAAGTAAATTTGCATCAAGCATAGAACATTTACAAAAATTTGCATGATATCAGAGCTAAGGTGAAGACAAGCCCTAATTTGTAGCAATCACCGAAGAGAAAATGGGTTCCACAAACTATGGCTTCAAGGAGGATGACAAGTTTACTAGGAAGGATGACTTCCATGCTTGGAAGATGATATTGGATATTAAATTAGAAGACCAAGATGTCATGGACTATGTGCAGGGTAAAATCCAAGAACCTGCTTCCACTGCTACTATTGTTGCCAAAACAAAATATAAGAAGAGGGAGATCAAAGCAAAGCTGATGATCAGGGAATCAATTCATAAGAGTCTGGTGGCACATCCAAAGAGATGTATGATAAGTTGATCCAAATGTTCAAGGCCAACAATGCAAACCAAGTGCTATTCTTCAAGAATCAATTGAAGAATCTAAAGAAAGGCAGGGATGAGTCTGTCCAATCATACTTTCTGAAGCTGACTAAGATCAGGAAAAATCTGTTGGCTATTGGGGAGACAATAGCTGATCGAGAGATGGTACTCACCACACTTGGAGGGCTCTCATCTGAATGGAAAGTATTCAACACTACCATTCTCAATAATAATGTCATACCTGACTTTGACGAGGTACTGTCGAGATGCGTTCAAGAAGAGAAAAGAATGAAGGAGTATGAAAAAGAAGGAAATGTTTCCTACGCTGCTCATTCTAGAAAGAAGAACTTTGGTGGTCCAAGGAACAAAGGAAGAGCAGGGGCCCAAGGGAAGAAGGGCAAGTGTTTCACCTATCATAGGTCAGGTCACTATGCCAGAGAATGCCCTTTCAAGAAGGATTCTCCTGATGATGATGACAACAACAACAACCGGAGGGATGGCAATCAAAGGAACAACAGGTTCCAGGGGAAGAGGAGGGATCCCTCGGGCAGAAATGATTAACCTTTAAAAAGGCCAAGAAATTCCAGGTATGAGGAATCAAATGTTGTTGATAAAAGAAATGAATTCATTCTTGTATCTGCCCTCTCTGCTGCATCTCCACTTTATCCGGGATATGGTACAGCGAGGCGTCGTAAGGCTCGATCATATAGGAACAGATGAGCAGGTCGCGGATATTCTCACAATGCCCTTGGGGAAGTTCATGTTCCTACCTTGTATGAGAATTTTGGTATCGTGGAACGACCCTATTCTGAGGGTCTTGTTGGACGATGAGCTCTGGGAGCTCTGGGGGGCTTTGGGGATAGCTTCTCGGACCTATAAGCAACCACAGGGCTAGGCTTGCCGAACCTTGTTGGTGTGCTTGGGCCCCACTGTTATGATGATTGAGTTGGTTTGCCTCTCATGATCTCTGCCCCGTATGCATCCTACCCATTTGAGTTCCAGACTCATGGGAAGTACCTCTCATTTGGCCAATGAGGTGGGAAAAGCTAGATACTAGTAGCAGAGACTGATGGACACATCAGAGATTGCCATAATCTCTATCTAGGATGACACGTGTCCAACCACTTGATCTGGGATCAAGTCTAGTGAGGTTTCGGACCTCCTACTGACTTCAGGTCAGATAAACCAACTTCGAGTTGGTATGTGACTCTTTTGAGTCCATGTGAGGTTTCGGACCTCCAACTGACTTCAAGTTAGTGAGACTAACTTCGGGTTAGTACATATGACTCTCTTGAGTCCAAGCGAGGTTTCAGACCTCCTACTAACTTCGGGTCAGATAAACTAACTTCGAGTTGGTATGAGACTCTTTGGGATTCCTATAGAGGTTTCGGACCTCTGGGCTGAATCTATTAGCTAGGAATGATGTCTTTGTGACTGACCCACTTATGTTCTGAAATAAAGAGGCCAACAAAACAAGTTACGGCGGGATGACGCACAATGTTTGATTGCACTTGTGGATGGAGTTCTCCCTAGTTGAGAGGGAGTGTTAAAATTGGACAACTAGGTCCAAACTCCATGTTGTGATGCTTAGTTGAAGATACCAATATTTTTATTGGGATCCTCTTTCACAGAGGTGTAAGATCGATCTAAACTTGATCTTAATCCGATGAGCAGAACATTTATTTTGAATTTATTTTAATACTTTCAAATATGTGCAAGTCGGCCTTAAGGTTTTACACCCCCAGCAAATGTGTCACACGCCCTCAGTGATTGGTATAAATAGAGTCAACGTTGGAGGACATTTAACTCATCTCATCCTCACACAACATCTCCTCTTCTCATTTAGTACGAGCTCCTTGGAAGCAGTTTCGATTCACACGTGGGAAAGAAGGACAAATTTATTGCAGCTAGGGTTTGGACGAATTTACTACAGCTAGGGTTTCCACGCAAGTTTGACCAGTGTTGACTTTGGTCAACGCATGGTCCAAGAGGCTAAATTTTGGTGGAGACTTCAATTTTGGAAGGCCGTACACATTGGCACAAGAACCGAGGTAAAAAGGTTGACCGAAGACCGATTTGCATTGACTTTTTTGCTGCTGTCCTGCGTTGACTTTTCTGGACAACATTGACTTTTATGGGGTTGACTTTGAGTTGACAGTGTCGTTGTTTTGAGGGCTATTGTGACACACGCTAAGTTGGTTGATCAAGGAGTCTTTGCTGGTTGAAGCATCCTGTTGACTGTCGTAACGCGGCAACACCTTTATCTGTTTCTGACTTGTCTTCAATTGATCTACTGGTATGTTCTATCAACATTTTACTCGATTGTTTATGTGACTGCTATTGTAAAAAGTAAAGTTGCATCAAGCATAGAACATCTACAAGCATAGAATTTCTCAGGTTTCCAGGAACGAATTTGGTAGAAAACTCTAGCATCCTAGCGAACTGGTGTGGATTCGAAAATCTGAAATTTTGATCCTAACCAGAAACTGGTTTGATGCCCTAGTGTGGAAAATCTGGTAATTATGTCTAGAGTGATTTTCAACATTCTCCAGACTGAGGTGGGGTTTCCTCATTTTGTACAGCTACTTCTCTAATAAGATGGGTTGCTTCTGGATTTTTTTCTGCAATACCAGAGACTTGGAGTGTGCACCATGGTTGTACCTTCATCCTGGAGTACATCGAACTGTAATTTTTTGCAGAAATAGTGAAAGTGTTAAGGGGACTATCTATATTTTCTTCAGTATTCCCATCCACCACTTGATCATCTCCTATATCTATATCTTGTTCTTCACAGTCCAGATATTCCTTGCCTAATTATGAAATTAATATTATTTCCTTTCTATTTGTGTTGGGTTTCTCATCAGATTTCATATATAATTTTCACCACTTGTAGATGTGAAATGGTTAGAAACTGTTGGGTCAAAGGAATTCAAAGAATAATCTATCAACATCTGAATTAAATAAGAGGATTTCAATCCTTCATATCTTGACATATGGAATTTTTTAGAAACTTTACCAAATTTACTACCAGACTCTTCTTCCACATTGTAAGAAGTCTAAGAGATGGGATAAAAATTGAGGAGAGGTGCTTCTTACTCAGAATCAATGTTGATGTCACCCTAGCTACCTCTTTCTAGTTAGTCAGTACTTTAGATGTTTATAACTACTTCTGTTTCGGAATTCACCCTTTATAGAAATGTTTCTGCCAACGATTTCACAACATAACTCATCCAAATCATTTGTCCATTTCTTTAATCCCATTTTTTTCTTTCTTTTCGGACCTTTGTTGCTACCACTAACATCTCCTCATCTATAATTATTTTATTTATTTATTGTTTTCCTATCCTACAAAAAATGTTTTGCAAACTGAAGAAGTTGAGGGAAACAATATCTTGTGGCACTTTGCATAACTATCCAAGGCCTACTCTAACAGTAACAAGTAGTTTCACTGTCCTAATGAATTCATCATAATCCTTCTATAATTTTTCTATAGGGATATGAGAAGTTTAGGTTCAACCTAAAAATCTGTTGCTAATGATCTCCTAGGAACATTGACTGATATTTTAATACCCTTCTTGTATGTCTTTCCTCTTTCAAAAATATCTCTTTTGGCTCTCTAGTCATCTCTTGAAATGTATTAAATCCTCCTAAATTCCATGTTGGCTGAACTGTTATACCAAGGTCTATAGGATGCTAAAACAACTGGAAATTGCAGAGGTTCTGCTATCATTAGGTAATTTCCAGATATTAATGCTACCCTTGTTGCCTGTATTCTCCTCTGGTGGGAAATTATCCCCTAGTCTTTTCTTCTCGGGATAGGAAATAGTTAAATGTCTTGTGTTGTTGCTTTAGTGGTACTTTAGCCTATAAACATGGCCATACCAAGTTTCCCCTTTTGATGGTTTTCAGTAGTGTAGAGTGGAGCCTTTATAGAAAATAGATACAGGTGCAGGAATAAGTAATTTAGAGAAATAATAGTGAAATTTTTTGGATTTGAATTTTGAAGTATAGAAACATCAAAATTTAAAAATACTTAAAGTAAATGGTTGCAGCCTAATGTCAATGTGCTTGAATCTGGTACTCTAGATGTGCTACTGGTATGCCTCCAAAGGGTTTAGTTTGTCCAATATTGGTCACCTAGGGATAGAAAAGGTAGAGGGTGGTATGAAGGAAAGTTCATGAGGCTTTGTAAATATAACACTCCTAGTCTTTAATTCCCCATAGATACCATAACTGTCATTAAATATGTTAACGATTACCGTAGGGTCAAGTAAATGTAAATGGATCAAAAGGTCCTAGAACAACTGTAATATGCATTTTTTGAAATATATTTCCAAAGACTAAAGAAGAGAGAAGCTAACACGGATCTTAATTCCTGTGATAGAAGCTTTCTTGAGGGGAAAAGCTATAATGTGGATTCGGAAAGTTTCTTGCCTTACCTGAATTAAATGTATTAATTTTCTGATTTGATATTGAACCACCCACCTACCAGCAGTAATGGGAAAGAATGGGAGTAGTATTGAGCTCCTCCAGGAGTATGTCCATGGACCCATTCTGGAGACCTCTGATTTAACACACAACTTGAGGAGGGACCCAAAGAAATTCTCATGTTGAGATCATGTGTGGTGTGTGTGAACAAAGTGAATAGAGAGTAAGAGCAGAGGATGGCAGTGAGTAGTGGAATGGGAATGTGTTAGAAAAGGGTATGCCATTGAACTAGTGGAATCTATGAGGAAAAAATTAAATCACATGTATGGTTGAATGTGTGGCTCTGCTCAGGGTGATAGACCCTCTATGTCACTGAAAACCTGTGTGGCATTGTAGACTACTTGATTGGTGAGGGAATTCAGTGCTAAATCCATTAGCCTGAGCTAGAAGGCTAGATGATAATACTGAGAAATTTTGTTGTATATATGCAGAAAAAGTGTTAAAAAATGGAAGTACTCAGGGATTATTGGGTCAGTGAAGGACTCTTATGTTGTGCAGACCCAGAGTGACCACAAGATGAAAAATAACAGGCCCTAGCTCTACTATTATTTAGATGAAAATTAAATAGTTTTTGACTTGTCTAACAGTTCTTATCAGGTGGTTCAGATTCTGGTTGGCTGGGAGGCATTGAAAAATATAGTGTATTTTTTATATACTAGAGAAATAAGCAGATGCAAGACAGGTTGTTTATGGAATAATAAAAATGCAGAGCAACAATAAGAGGGATTTTCCACACACACACACACACACACACACACACACACACACAAAATCGAGTACAAGGGCTGGGAAATATCTTGCTAGTAGTAGAAATCAGTCCACCTTGCCTCGAATAGGAGTGCATTCAACAAAGGACACACTCACATTGTAGACTTCACACACACGGGCTGTATAATTTACACACCCACAGCTTACACGCCTGCAGCTCAACAATGTTGGGTTACACAGAGAAAAAAATATGACTTCCAAAGTCTCTTGCTCGAATATTTAGACCAAGAGTCCACATTATCTCACCTCACCTTTAAAATAATCTGTGTTCTTCCACAGTCCAACCTGTGCTCTTCCACGCCCTGAATTAAGCTGAAAAATCTGAAAATTGACCAGTGAAAAATCATGATGGTCTCCTCGGTGCTGCTCTGCTCTGATATGGTCTCCTTGGTGTTACTCTGTCTATAGACCAAAGTATTAAGGGCTGAAAGTTTCTATCAAACACCTTTGACTAGGTATGCACCCCTCCTAGGGTAAGGAGACACCAGGTTAAGTGCAGTAGACCTTTATTATGCTCCTTTGTAAAGTGAATAAAAACCCAAGGAGATGATAGGAGGGTCGATGTCTATAAGAAATATTCTCAGTGAAGTGATATCATTAACCAGCGAATAAGGGTCCTCTTTCCCTCTTACCTAAAAAATCATGCTTATCAGGTGATCAGAGGGAATAAAACAGACAGAAAGATCAGCGTTTTCTCTTGCTCAAAAATGACGGAAGGAATCAGCCTTGTATCTTGCTCGAAAATGAAATAAGGATCAGTGCTCTTGCTCGATAATGACCTCTGTTATTGCTCGAAAACGTTCGACCTGTTTATACTCTTTCATGTCAAATTAAAGCTACCAAATGAAAACCGTAATTTATAGACACGAATTTCAACTTGCCCTAGATTTGCAAACCAAGAAATCCAGTGATTGCAACCAAATGGAGGCGAATTTCGACCTTGCCCTCGATCTGCAAACCAAGAAATCCGGCGATTGCAACCAAAACCCAACTTCAAAACATGTAAATCCCGGCGATTGTAACCAAATGCATTGATTCCAACCTCCAAACCAGGCGAATCGAGCCTTTTGCAATGAAAATCGAGGGCGAATGGAGCCTTTGCAATGAAAATGAAGGGTGAATCCGACCTTTGCAGTTTTTATCCGCTTTAATTTTTGGGGCTAAAATATAATAATTATCTATTTTTTAAATAAAATTCAGGCTAACTATATAAAATGGGTAAAATGGGTGCAATATGAAAAATTCGCCTCTCCAAACTATAAAACTCCTTAAATTTCGCCTTTGGGCTAAAATTCGCCCCTAAAATTATCCATGAAACTAATACAATACGACATCACGAACAAAGTGGCATGACCATGCACTAGACATAAACAAAACTGCAATCAAGCGCAACAAATCACAAAAGACCAAAAGCACAAGACTAGAAACAAACACCATGATTCAATCCCCATGGGTTCCCAATGCCTCCAAGGGAAAGCTCAACTTGAGCTTTCTTCAACACTTCATGGAAATATGTTTTTCCATGCAATCCCCTACATCATATTGTCATAAAAACACAATTATAAATGCATAAATAAACATAGCAATATACTAGTTACCTTATCTTGTTATGCCAAGCACGTTTCCTTGTAACTAAACATGTACATATATCATCTCTCATGGAACTCCACTCCGTTGATGGATCTAGCTATAACTAGAAACTAGTTAATATACCTGCCAAAAACATGTTCATGAATATAACACGTATCCACACAATGTCAGACGAAATCAAGGTAAACAATACTTCATGTATGCAAAACACTCATTTATTTAGAATTATGATTTCCAAACATAGCCAAATGAATTCTCACTTCAATTTTCTTTAATATACCAGTTACCTTATCTTACAGTGCCAAGCACGCTTTAATGCCATACATAACACCTTCAGGAACTCCACCTCCCACTTGGATTCAGCTATAACTAGAAACTAATAATATACCGCTAAAAACATGTTTTTATGAATATAACACGATCTGTCAATGTCGCATTTAAATTACAACAATACTTCATGTATGCAAAACACTCATTTATTTAGAATTATGATTTCCAAACATAGCCAAATGAATTCTCACCCAATTCCTTTCTTGTAACTTGTACCTCACTGCAATTGAGTTTTATTATCTACTATCACATCAACCAATTGTTATTTATATAAACAACTCAACTATTACCTTGTCATGCTAATACCAAGGATGTTTCCTTGCAACTATTCACACATGTCAGGCACATGTTCCAAAGATCAAGACATCATATCTATTTATTTTAAATCACCCTTTACCAAGACTAACAATCATGTAATAATCAACTAGTAGTCATAAGTCCTAATACTACAACTAGCACCCACTTGCACTCAAGCGCATATCAGTTTTCTCAACACATATTGAGATAGTACAACCATCTTAAAACAAGATCATTCCTTCAGGAAATCTTATAGACACATAATCATATCATGCAATTAATCAAACATTCAGAAAATAGATAGATGATATAATAGACACTAGACACTAAAACACAAAATAGATGACATAATCAAACACTCAAACACTAATAGACAACATAAGAAAAAGCATATCTAAATGTATCTCAGGGGAGGCTATCACATCTACACAAGTCAATCCAAATTAGTACAACACAATATCACAAATATATCGACACATACTTGAATATCATAACCATGACCATATACACGAGCCAATCTAGATTAACATAATACATAACAACATAAAGATCTTAAATGCAATGACCATACTCATCATGTGTGTGACTGCAATACATATAACAACAAGTTACTATCATTCATTTTTATCCTACGCATGTGCATATAATCATATTAATTAACTAGCATCTATCATACATGTAACCACAACAACAATAGAAAGACAATCATATATGTAACCATAATTCACATAACAACCATTAATTGACATATCTGCATGCTCAAAATACAAACCTACATGATGATTTGCTCTTACCCCGAGGTTCAGTGTTGCAACCTCACACTGGTGGTCTGTATCAACCAAAACATCAACATCATAACATACCAACACCATCATCATGACCTAAAATGCCTACAATGACCTCATGCACGATAACCATGCCCATAATAATGCATGCATAACAACATATGTACAACATGCATGCATAACCAATACATAAAAATGCTGACATGCATTCATGATGAACACATCCTGACATGAACATCATCAACTTCTACATGAAAACACAACTATAACAATGACCATCACCATACATACATAACAAGCACATATATAACCTACATGCATGCATATCAAACACATTCCACCCATCAAGTCCAAGAGTTTAACCATGCTATAATACCACTTTGTAACCACCCCTCCTCCCACATTTACCCAAGCTAACGGGTCCACTGGGGTAAACATTTGTTGAAAGGCTACTATAATTTGATCCAACTCCCCATGTATAATTAAGGAAATGGAACCGACATAACTAAAACAAACTGACCTTTCACACATGCTACAAAACCTCCAGGAGCCAACCAACCCTTCCAGGTGGCCAACCCCTGAGACAACTTGACTTTTTACTGGTCTGGACCCTCAACCACTCCCATGACAAGCCATGCATGCAATTGAGGCCTTCCAATCGCTCCCACAACAAGGCATGTGTAACATCCTCCTCCCACATCTACCCAAGTAACTCGCCAACCGAGGTAAAAATGTGATGAAGAGTTACTATGATCTGATTCAACCTCCTAGGTCACCTAAGGAAGTGGAATCGACACCACACATCAACACAGACCTTCTGCACATGCTACATAACACCCTAGAGCCATCCAAACCTTCTAGGAGGCTAGCCCCTGATCCAACCTGACCTTTTCATGAATCAATCCCCCAGTCGCTCCCTTGACATGGACAAGAGTGCAACTGGGACCCTCCAGTCTTACGCAGAATATGGCACGCATGTGGCTGGGGACTTTTCCCAGTATTTTTGATCCTGTATCCCCGATTTTTGTGCCAATTTTTTAGGCCCAGAGCCCATGTCACTACCCATAACACCATGACAATTTTAGAAACGAAATATAATAGCGAAATAACAATGTAAATGCAAACAGTTGAACAAGGACTTAACTTGACCCCTACTAGAGATGACAGGCATTTCACCAAACATTTCACAAATATGTAATCTACTGGTTTAAATAACATATCTGAACACAGGGGTCTCATACTTATCTGAGAATCACTAAGAAACATTGTTGCCTCATCACATTAACTGCATCGCCATCTATCTGGGCATAGATACATTGTTCATTCATTTGCAAATCAAAACATGATGAGAGCCATACATCATCACTATCATAAAACACATTCATAACAATCATATAAACAACATAAATGATAAGCATAGAATAACCATATAAGCCACATAATAACAAACATATTTACCCATCAATACAAGAGGAAAGATCTCTTATTGCCATAATCAAAATGCAACCAAGTCAGGAACTTCCGCGTTCCACCCGACCATAGACGTGACTGAGCCAAATCTCTCTTCATCCAGTCACCCCCATGCCATATTCCAAGCATGAATGTGGGATCTCATAAAACACATCAATCAAAACCAAACTAGGGCTTCCAAAGGCCAAACTACCTCAACCCTCAACCAATGATTCCACCTCACGATCGAACATCACAACCATCACCAGATTGGTCTCCACCCAAGTTGTCTAGGGCTCCACAACATTTGTTCCAACCAAGGCTCCAAGACTAGTAACTCAACCCACAAATGTTTTCGGGCTCCACAGTGTTTGTCCAACCAAGGCTCCAGGACTAGTAACTCAACCCACCAAGGGCTCTAGAGCATTTTTCCAACCAAGGCTCCAGGACTAGTAACTCAACCCAAATTGTTACAGGGCTCCAGAGCGTCTGTCCAACCAATGCTCCAAGAACTAGTAACTCAACCCATAGCTAAAACATGAGAACTAACCAAAAAAACAAATAATAAAATGAACCCACAACACCATGTCTATCTAGGAAATGGAAAGGCTAGGCAAATCCACTATCAATCCAAGAAATCCTCTATGCTAATGATAGATCATAAACAAGAAACCACATGCATATTCCATGCAT
The DNA here is from genome assembly GCA_034641835.2 of Pinus albicaulis. Classification (NCBI taxonomy): domain Eukaryota; kingdom Viridiplantae; phylum Streptophyta; class Pinopsida; order Pinales; family Pinaceae; genus Pinus; species Pinus albicaulis. The sequence continues at coordinate 1,265,702,527 of CM076584.1, read as the reverse complement.
ACCAAAACTAGTGACGAAAACATACATGCATCTCGGTACCTATAAACAGAATCCAGTTTAGTTGTTGATCCCGATGTCCTCCTTTCCTGCTCTTCCTTTACCTTCTTGTTCCAAAATTCCAAGAGTGCTCCAAGAAAACTATAAGTGTCCAAGGGTATGAGAGAGAGAAAATAGAATGAGAGCTCCAAAACTGAACTGACAAAAGGTTACCAATTGATCCTCATAAGCCTTTTTATTAATGAGGCCTCTAATTTCTTCAATTTTTTTTTTCCTTCATTTTCCTCCTCACATGCAATCTGTAACCTTTCACCTCCCTTTTCTCCTAATTTCCATTATTTTCATAAATAAATGCCAATAAATGTCACTTTGCCTTTCCAAAGCCTTAGCCATTGCCTTTGCCAATTTCCATAACCATAATAAACCATACGAACACCCGCACTAGGATATTTTTGCCCAACATTCAGCTTAGAATACGTGTCCCATGATCTTGGTTATTATTTTTCCTTTATTAACTTTTATTACATGGAATTTTCACAAGGGTTGTTACAGCATGCCATCGACTTTTCCAGGTAGATTTGTGTCAGCAACCTCGATTCATAGCCACTTTTTCAGGGGTAGGTCTCAAGCCACCACCCAAAACTTCTTGAAACCTTCATAAATGAATAATCAAAATGGAAAAAAGCTACTAATACAATCAATGGTGCAAGTACTTGATCTAACCCCTACTAGCCATGAGAGGTATTTCGTCAAACATGTCACAAATATGAAATATACAGGTCATAACAACAGATCTGAGCATAGGGGTCTCATACTTATCTGAAATTCGTAAAGAACCATTGATGCCTTATCACAATAGTTGCAATACAATATACTAGGTCATACATTCATTTGTTAATCAAAAAATGACGAGAACCATACATCAAGTTTGTCATAAAAAATACTCATAACCAACATATAACCAACAAAAATAACAAATATATACTACCATAAAATCCACATATAAGACAATACGTTTACACACGAAACACCAAGGAGAAGAAACTCATATTAATGAGTGAAAAAACCAACTAGGTTTGGGACTTCCATGAACCACCCGACCATAGATTGGTTGAACCAAATATTTCTTTCAACCAATCACCCCAGTTCCATATTCCAAGCATGAATGTGGGGCTCAAAGCAAACCAAACCAGGTTTCCTCAGGCGTTATCACAAACCCATCAGATCACTAAGCCCTAAACAAGAATGGATCCCTTCATATCTCTCCACCTACATCGTGAGGAATTTTCCTGCCTCCTAGTCTCTAGGACTTACCATATATCTCGCCATTCACCAGTCGAGGATTCCTAGGCCTAATCGATACTCCACTCTCCATGATTTACCATATATCTCTCCATACACCGGTCGAGGATTCCTAGGCCTGATCGAGGGTACACACCTTTAGGATTTACTCTATATCTCGCCATTAACCAGTTGAGTATTCTTAGGCCTATCGAGGCACAAAAAATATGACTTTACCACAATCCCACCTTCTTCGGTCCAGAGATTCCCAGGCCTTGTGTTCTTTCTTTCAGAGACCACCCCACTCAGTTTCGAAACCATCCGAAAATCCAACTCAACCAAATACAAGAGAACCCATCAGACCATGGTTATCCAGAAATGGCAAGGCTGGGCTTAAGAACATTGTCACACGTGATAATTCTCATGCCAATGACATCAAGAGAACCAAATACACACATGCATGTACCATGCATGCCAAATATAGCAAGGAAATCACACTTCCAAATCGATAATTGCAAGTAATCCTGTTGTAGTCGCTTGATCCTACCCTTCCTTGCTTGATCTTTGTTTCTTTTTGCCTTCTTAGTCCTTCCTTTTCTTTTCTTGATCCGGTGCTAGAGTGCTCCAAGAAAAGTATAAGTTTCCAAAAATGAGAGAGAGAGAGAGAGCCTCAATTACTCACAAAAGGGTTACACTAACAAAAGGTTAAACTTAAAAAAAACAAAACAAAACAAAACAAAACAAAAACAAAACAAAAAAACAAAACAAAAACAAAACAATACAAAACAAAAAACAAAAAAAAAACAAAACAAAACAAAAACAAAAAAACAAAAAACAAAAAACTACGAACTGGTCCTCATAAGCCTTTTTATCAATGAGACCTATATTTTCTTTAATTTCCATCGTTTTCCTTCAATTCCCTCCTCGCATGCAACCTATGACCTTTCACCTTCCTTTTCTCCTAATTTTCATTATTTTTCATAAATAAAATGCAAAAAATACCATTTTGCCTTTACAAAGCCTTCACCATTTCCTTTTCCAATTTCCTTAGCCATAATAAACCAAATGAACACCCACACTAGGATATGTTTCCCAAAATTTAGCTTAGAATACGTGTCTCATGACGTTGTCTCATTTTTCCTTCATTAACTTTATTACATGGATTTATGACGAGGGTTGTTACAATCTCCTATCTAGAATAGGTAAACACACCCTCTCTCAATAAACTCTTTGATCATTTGAACATGAAGTTTACATGCCCATCCACTGCCAACCCTATGATCTCCCACCCCCCTAACTAGATTATTCCCTATAAGAGGGAAAGCCAAATTACAACTTTCAAAATCATAGACACATTATATGGGATTTTTTGTGGCCTTTGATCCATTTTTAATTGATTCTAGATGTATATATTTTTGTTGTATAGTTAGACACCATAAATTATTACTTTAATGATCCTTTTGGCTGCTAAAGCTTTAAAGAAAATAAAAATGTTTTTCAGTCCCCACCCTTTTAAGTCCTTAAATACCATTAACTTTTGCTAGTTAACCCAAGAAAAAACTATTTTTTCACTACTCCTAAACCAAAGAAATTAGAAGCAAATCCTTCTCATCTTCTCTAAATTCACTTTTGGAACTCATGTTAAGGTTTTTCACTAGACTAGAATGATCTCCAAAATGATCTTGACTAGCACCAACTTTCCACCCTCGATAACCAAAAAAAAATCCAAATGGACATTCTCTTTTCAAATTTTACTAATAATCAATTCCATTCATTCTTCAAATACGCATTATGATTTAAATGTGTTGGGCCATAATTGTGAATTATGGATAAATCATGCTTCCCTAGATAGGTGCTAGTCTAGAACAATAGGTGAAAGACTATACGACTATTTCTCCTAACTCATAACAAATATACAAAGAGGATTGGAGGCTTACTTGTTCAGTTACTTCCAAATGGCTCTGTCTGTCGCCTCTGTTGCAGCTTCAAATTCAAGCAGTTTGTGAGCTGAATGCTTCCTGCAAGAAAGAACACTAGAACAACAGAAGATGAAATAATATAGATATCTATTCAAGCTATTTAGCTAAATCAGTAAAGCATAAACCATATACATCAACCAAGATTTTACAATATGGAAAATCAAAGCCAATACATATGCATATAGGGAAAAATAAGCAGTACTCTTTATTAATGGTAAAAGGAGAGGTTACAACCTAGTGACTAATTCGAAGTGACCTTCCAGCATCGTTCCCAAGCCTCATCACAGTAGAAATCTCTCCAACAGCAACTTCACAAATCTAGCTCTCAATTTAAAATCCTCTAGCATTTCTCTACTCAAATTCTTCCTTCTCAAACACTTAGATCTATGTTCAATTTATAGATGAACTGTAGGTTGTTTTGCAATCAATAACTTTCCAAAAATAGGCAAGACATGTTTCCATTCATGTAGATGTCAAATGGACACTTGGATCGAAAACTTGACACATGTGAACTCTTCTAGAAGGCACTGGCCAAGTAGAGATTCTGAAACAATGAGAATTTCACTCCCAATGTGACCAATGCACTTGTGAATGTCGGGAAGTGATTTGCAGAGCAGCCCTGCATGGGGCTACCTGCATATGCAACGCACTTAGGCCCCTTAGATCCTGCGTTGGTGATCTCTCGTATGCTATATAATAAGCTTCAAACCATGGAAACATTTGCTTAATGAAAGTCTTGCTTGATTTGTCTTGTTTCTTGTCTTAGGGCATGTAGCAACTGAAATGATAGAGAATGACAGACCCTTGATCATTGGTCCTGGAGATGATGCCCAGTTAACCAGGTCATTGGGAATGGTGCCCAAATTGACCTATAACAAGAGACATACTTGAAGGAGCACGATTAGAGGATAGAGCTTCCAAATCCACGATGAGTTCACCATTCCCAATGACCTGGTTAACTGGGCATCATCTCCAGGACCAATGATCAAGGGTCTATCATTCTCTATCATTTCAGTTGCTACATGCCCTAAGACAAGAAACAAGACAAATAATCTTACAATACATTACATCATGATATATCCTCTTTGATCATAATTGCTAAGGGTAGGCATTCCCATGTTCAGCACATAAAACAATCTAATCACATGTACATAATTCAGAAAGTCGTCTACATTGGAATGTTGCCCAGATGCAGACATGCCTACAGATATAGGCCCATGTTTGGATGACAATCTGTATGTAAGGTCATCGTACATATGATGTGTACAACAATCCTGAAATCACAGCCCGGATGGATGAAACTAGATCCGGGGTCTTCTTATCTCGTTCACTTGATCATTCAGGTACAAGTATAGCTATGCAAATATATGATTTGTCGTCGAACATGGAAAGACATCGTTTGATTACCAGCCAATGATGTGAGTTGTTAGCAAATGCGAGAGAACCACCATTAATGTCAATGGCCCTCAAGGTACTGTAATACATTTCGCAAAGCGTGAATAGATGATTTGATGTCGAACGCCAAACAAAATATTTCGGTCAAAGGTCCAGAAGTGAGGATCTTGTCGATGCTGTAACAAGCCTCATGGTACTGGAATTTGATGTTTCTAAGTGAACTTCCTGGATATTGATTTGTCGTCAACAGGAAGTCACCTTATTGCAAAACAGGAGTTACTGATTTCGGACACAAGGGTATGACTTGATATAGAAATTTTCAGGGATGATGGTTATGAAAATGAAGGTTTACGAGTATTGCAGAAGGATGAGTTCTTAATCACTGGATGACTTCTCTTGAACATATCGGCGACACTGTGATGAGTTGGCGGCATTGACCCAAAACCGAAGTGAAGGTATGATGAACCATAGGTGTGAATGAATCGTCAAGATGATTACCCAACCCAAACAGTCACGGACATGGAGTGAAAGAAGTGTCATGTTCAAGAGTGACTTGCTACCAAAAATAAAATTTGCTCACTTTTCCCAAATTTCCCCAGTCATTTGTCGACTAGTACCTGTTTGTTTTTTAACAAGCTCGAGGAGGATAACATTTTATTGATCTATAATTCAACCCTTCGGGTGAATAAAGTATCGCTATTAAATAATTTTACGAGTCTAGAGATTCTTGACACGATCGACAAGCCCGTCGCTATTTTATGTTTTAACGAGCTTAAAGACAGTGATAGCCTAGTCCTTTTTCATATTTAGAGAGTTCGAAAAAGAGGACGAAAGATAACTCCATAAGTAATTTTTCATAAATTTGTCACTCAGATCCGAAATAAAAATTAAAAAAATTAAAAATTAAAAAATAAAAATTAAAAAAATAATAATAAAAAAAAAAATTAAAACAAAATTAAAAAATTAAAAAAAATAAATAAAATAAATAAATAAAATAAAATAAAAAATAAAAAATAAAAAATAAAATAAAATAAAAAATAAATAAAAATAAATAAAAAATAATAAAATTAAAATTAAAAATTAAAAAATAAAAAATCAGAGAGAACCTCTTTGGTCATGTTTAACCAAGGTATTCTTTTTTCGTAAATAATCCATCTCAGTCCGGAAAAGGGTTAAACTTATATTGAGTAGATATCGATTCATTTACTTTAACAAGCTCAAAAAGACAAGTGCTCGGCAATATTTTCACATTATCGGAGTCTGAAAAGAGCTGAAAGAAGACTCCAGGGGTTCCTTTTTCGTTGTTATAGAAGCTCAAAAAAGAGATAAAAGTGTGCTTCAAATCCTTTTTCGTTTTTAACAAAGCTCAAAAAATAAGGAGAAAAAGTATGCTTTGTGGTCAAGTCATTCTTTGAACAAATCTGCACGACTAATCTGTTCATCAGTTGTATTTCCTATTTAGAACAACATCAAATGGATTAAAAATACCTGTTTCATGATAAAAACATAATAAAACTATAGTCATAGCAATAAATTTAACTTGCAAACGATTAAATGACTATAAAAGGTAGTTTCACTATTCATTTTTACCATTCCATAGTTACCATTTGCATTTTGGAGCTCTGAACCTAATTTTTCCCTCGAACCTCAGTCGTTGATTGTGGTCGTTTCTGTGGACGGATTTCATCACCGTTTGGTCTAGGTTAGTGCTATGAACCTCCTCTTCCCTTCAGTATTCATTTCATTTCCATTCTTTGCACATTTTTAGGGTTTTGAGGCCTCTAGGGTAAATTATGCCCAAAATGAGGGCAACGCACCCTTGAATGTCGAAACTTGCATTGCATAGCAGGTATAGTGAAGGGTACATGCATGTGCAACGCACTGTCTCAGCCCAGGGAGTGCGTTGGGCGCAGTTCAAGTTTTTTGTTTTCATGTTGTGTCCAAAATTTGCCTAGTTTTTTGCAATGATTGGAATCTAATGGATCATATGGTTGTATTTCAGTTTTCCATCGGATTATAATGACGATTACAAGGAGGGAAAGAGAACATGAAGAACAAGATATGATTGCCTTGAATGATCCGGGTACTGTAAGAGCCTTAAGAGATTGTGGACTACTTAAGTACTTCAAATTGTCGGGAATGAAGCAACAAATAGAACTCTTGGAGTTCTTAGTTCGAGCATGGGATCCAACAATAGATGCATTTCACATTTTAAAAAAAAGTGGTTCCCATAATAGTTGAGGACATGTATTTTCTCACAGGTTTGTCGAGGAAAGGTTTGCCCATTTCTCTCACAGGGTCTACCGTTGGAGGAGAGACAGTGAGGGATTATGTTATGAAGTATTTCTATCCAGGGTCAAAACCTAGCAAAGATGGAAAAATAAACATCCGGGATGTCAAGGATTTGCCTTTGAGAACCATCCTTTTCACGATCGCTAAACTTGCTGGCACTGTTACACTACATGTAGCAAACCAAACGTATATGTATTATGCGCTAGAGTGGTTAGAGCCAACATTATTCAACTGGTCTGAAGTTGTTCTATCTCAGATAAAGGAACAACTCAATAAACCAAAGGGAGGAGGGAAGGAAAATTCCAGTTATGGTTCAATCCTTATCTCCTTCGTTTTGGAACGAATTCCACTGATGCATCCACAACATGTAACATTGGATATATCTAGTCCTAGAGATCCTCGAATGTAGAGATGGGTAGAACTCATGGGTCAGCATGCAGGCCAATCAACCGTTGTGTTCTCGACTGCATTCTTCGCCTCATTCCGGCGACAGATCGTCGCCATCGATGAGTATGTATACGAAGGTGTCGGCTTCCGAGGAGATCCAGATCTAGTATTACCAGAAGGCGCCCAGTGGGGTGCAATAGGTAAGAATGATTCGACCATGTTTTTTTTATTTTTATAAGTTTATACAATGTTTTTTTGTTTTGATTTCTTTCCAAGACTAACTAAATGTTTGATGTAATGCAGATATTGGTCATGTTCAACCAATAGAGGAACCAGAGCGCGAAGCAGATGTGCCAGCAAGAGAGGGTTGTCGGAAGAGAAATCCTTCAGAACCTTGATATGGCTGAGACTCTGGCTGAGCTTCAGCAAGACATAGAGGGTTTGACCTTCGGGATTCTGAATTTCCGGATCAAAGAGCTTCCCATGCGACTGCAGCGACACACTATTGGGGTTCCTAATCGTTGGATGCGGTTGCTCCGTAGGATTGCTAGATCTATAGCATGTTACCACGAGCACCACTAGCTTACTTTTGACATTTTGCATACATTTTGAGGTCAGATAACCAATGTGTCTTGGGCACAAATTTTGTAAAAAACATATAACTATCTATCTATATGTTTTCATAGTTTTTCCTATGTTTAATGTGCAATCCTATTCAATGATGTGAATGTTTTCTTTACCTATGTCGCAAATGTCTATCTAAAACTTGATTAGCTAATGAATCAGTTAAAGTGCTCAGATTTCTAGAAATGTGTTGATATTGAATGAAATCAAAATGGCTCTCCAAGTCGAACTCTTAGGAACAATCTAAGAAGTGTTGGATTTATAACAGTATAAATACTAGTAATTTGTAGTACCAAGTTGTGAGTCTAACATTATGATTATGCGGTTAATACCAAATGAAATGGCATCAGAGAGAAGTTTGATCAACGCACTATACTCAGCGATACTATTCGTCGATCTACTGATACAAATCCTTTGAAAACTCACCAACTCACCGTTCGGAGCGAAAATGGCCCACGCTGCAGAGGATAGATTCTATGTACTATGACTAGCACCATCAGCATATCCAACAAATGGTTCTGAAGATTCAGTCATCTGCAATGAAATGTAAAGCGGATTACTAACGTCAAGAAAACTCTAAAAAACAAATTAAGATAGTGAATGAAAATCAATAGCATATAAACAATATAATACAAAAAATTATTAGGTTGTGCCAATGGAATCCCATCATAATCAACTAACTCATAGGTTCCCTTAGCAATAATTCTTTTGACAATATAGGGGCCATGCCATAATGGTTTGAATTTCCATATACCTATTACATCAACTTCTTGATCATAAAGAAGGACCGAGTCGCCCTCTGAGTAGATGCGAGGCTGGACATTTTTGTCGTATTGCGCCTTTATACGTCTCTTATGCGCTTCGTTGGCCAATTGGGCTTCACAACGCATTTCATCTAGATGGATGAGGTTAAGGAGACACGCTTCTTCTTCTGAGGTGTCAGGTAACAAGTCTATCACGAGTTTAAATGATGATATTTCACATTGGATTGGTAAGATAGCTTCCAGACCATACACCAATTGAAAAGGAGTAAATCTGGTTGCATTTCTCACCGAGGTTCGATACGCCCACAAGGCGAAGTACAGGATCAAGTGCCAATTCCTTTTACAGACTCATATCATTCGTTGAAGCATTCGTTTAAGAATTTTGTTAATAGCCTCGACTTTTCCATTTGATTGTGGATAATAAAAAGTATAATTATCATGTGACAATCCTAACTTGGTAGTCAATTCAGACATCATATGGTTGCGAAAATGCTTCCCATGATCCGTAATTATAGCCTATGGGACCCCAAACCATGCAATAACATGGTTGAAGAAAAACAATGCAGTTTTTTGTCCTGTGTTGTTGAATGTAGGCATCGCTTCAGCCCATTTGGTAAAACAGTCGACTGCGACAATAATATAACCATGCCCCCCGCACGAAGGAGGGTTACAGGTCATGAAGTCAATACCCCATTTCGTAAATGGTCCAACAGAGACAACAGGATGCATTGGCACTGGCGGTTTGCAAATTTTACGATAAAAAAATCTAGCATGCATGAGAACTTCTGACTGCGAGGATGCAATCTCGAAAAATAGTAGGCCAAAAGTAACCAGCGTGGAGTATCTTCTGCGCAGTAACATATCCATATAAATGTCCACCACAAGTCCCATCATGACAATCATTTAATATTTTTCAGCCTCCTCATGACTAACTCACCTCCTTAAAATGGTATCGACACCACGACGATAAAGTGTATCGCCGACAATCAGATAATCTTTGGCCTGGTATCGAATACGTCGTTGATCAAAGCAAGAGGTATTAGGTCAAAAAGTTTGGGTTTGGCCATAAATGATGAAATCTCCATACTAGGGATCAGATGATCCGATCAGAAAGAGAGACTCGTCTGGAATAGATGGTTCCGACGTAGTAGCAGTACTATCAGAGGGAAGGTCACAAAGAATCTCACCAAAAACTAAATACTTCTTTGACTTGGATTTGATGAATTCCAAATCAAATTCCTGCAAAATGACAAGCCATTTTGAATATCCCCCCCCCCCCCCCCCCAGCAATTGACGTGATAAGATGTAAGTCATGGGGTTGCAATCCGAAACTATTGTTGTTTTTCGGAGAAGGATATAATGGCGAAATATTTGGACAACTTGAACAGATTCCAAGGTAAGCTTTTCCACATACGAGTATTTAACTTCCGTATCATTGAGATTACGACTCAAATAATAGATCAGATGTTCAATTCCATCTTCTACTTGGACCAAAACCATAGCAATGGTCATTTCAGCCGCGGCGATATATAGGAAATAATCATTTTGATAATTAGGAGGATACGTTAATGACGCTCGGAAAAGATGGTCCTTGACAGCATCAAAAGAAGCTTGCGCAACTTGGTCCCAATGGAAGGGAACCCCCTTTTTCAATATTCAAGTAAATCATTTAGCCATTTTGGCGTAGTTTGGAATGAACCTTCTCACGAAGTTAGCCTTTCCTTGAAGTTTTTGTATCTGAAGTAAGCTTGATGGTGCAGGAAAATCAAGAATGGCATGTACCTTCAGTGGGTCTATTCGAATTCCTTCTTTTGAGACTACGAATCCGAGCAATCGACCAGAACCAACACAAAACACACATTTGTGTGGATTGAGGTGTATCTTGTAGTGTCGGCAGCCTAAGAAAATGGCTCTCAAATGCATCGGGTGATCAGCCCGATTTCTTGAATGCGTTGGTAAATAATCTAGATATGGTTGAACAATGTGCTTGATGTCTTTGAAAGCATAATCCATTGCTCTTTGAAATTTTTCCCCAGCGTTCTTTAAACCAAATGGAAATTTCCTATATGCGAATGTGCCCCAGGGACAGATGAAATATGTCTTATGTTGGTCATCTAGGGCGAATATTGATTTGATTGTAGATGGAAAATCCATCCATGAACGAAAAAAATTTCGCATTCGACACAATCGTCAATAATTCGGTCGATAAAGGGAGTAGGATAGTTGTCTTTTGGACAAGCCTGATTGACATCCCGATAATCGACGCATACTCTAATGGTCCCTTGTTTTTTCATAACAGGAATGTTATTGGAAACCCACTCAGTTAGCGGAACAGGGTAAATGAAACCAGCACGCAAAAGTTTTTCAACTTCTGCTTTGATGGTAGTGGCTTTCTTTGGATGAATAAGACGAAGCCGTTGACGCACCGGTTTGACATCAGGATACATATTAATAGTGTGTTCAACTATACTAGTATCTATGCCTGGCATTTCCTCATAAGACCAAGCGAATAAGTCATGAAATTCATGAAAAAGAGAGCGATATGAATCAAGTTCTGATGGAGAACAAGATACACCGACATGAATATTTTCTACGACGCCAGGTTTGGTCGAAATATCGATAGAAATCATTTCTTCGACATTAGATAAATTTCGCTCAGAGTCAATTTCATTAATCGGTAAAGAATTGGAAAAGAAAGTTTTGATGGATGGGTGATATAGTTCACTGAGATTATTTTCTTCATAATCAGGAAGATGGGAATGATGATGATAATCTTCCCATGGTTCTCCTTCTGACATCATAGCTTCCAAAATATTTCCATCTGTCAAAATTTTTGAGGAAAATGGATCAGATGGAGTACCAAAATATAATGAACGAACAACCCAAACACTCAGCGACGTTGATTTCGGATTTGCCGCCCAAGCCAAATAGATTGATTGATATGCCAGTTTAATATGGTTGGGTGGTAAAACGTCATCCAACGTAGAAATATCAGAATCGCCCGTACTCTCCCTTAATTCAGATAGAGTGGAAGAGATCATGTAGCAGGTCTCTATGCTTGCAATTTCTGCCGACGTCGTAGGCGGTGGTAATGCAACAGTTCCCATACGAGTGGAATCCTTTAAGAGTCCTACACCAATGTTATGAATTTCTACTTGGGGTAAGTGAACAAACAGAACGCTTCCAGTTACCTGCGAAGCGAAGGAAAAAAAGGATAATTGATTAATGATTATGATTGTACCTTTATATGGAAAGGCAATCATTTTAAAGTATGTAGAAACAATGGCATTCATTGCATATACCCATGGTCTTCCGAGTAATATATTATATTCAAGGGGTCCGTCAACAACCTCGACATCAATACTTACTGTTTTTCCCCCTAATCCAACTTGCAGGTTATTAATAATACCAGAAAATTTATATGTTCTTCCATCAAAAGCCTTCAACGTCGTTGATGATTGTGATAATCGTGGCGATCCAAGTGACTTCCAACAGTTTAGAGACATTAGGCATGTAGATGCTCCCTCATCAATAATAGTGCGATTAACAAGGCGATTGAGAACATTTACTTGTATGGAGAATGCCGATTATTATGGTAATTGCGGCACATAGCCCGTATGATTAAAGATGACAAGATTAGAATCAATTAGATCAATTCCACCAATCGTCGACAATAAAGCCTGCTTCTGGGAGGGACAATTTTTTAATACCTCAAGAGCAAACATAGCTGAAGGGGATTGAGCCAAATCTTCAACTATATTATAATTTTGTGCAGATCTTGCTTGAGGATTATATGTCGATTTATGAATTACTCCCTTCGGTGGTTTAATTGTCAATTCAGGGAAAACAGTAGGTGGTATTGATTCATTAGATGGATTTGTTGTCGAGGTAGTAAGTTGATCAATGGCCAGACTACCATAGTCTTTATTCCGCGTCAACACCAAAATATCTTGTGAAGGTTTTTTGGTGAATAACATTAACACTTGGGAACTAGGAGTTGGATCCATAGCAACCAAATTTGTGTCTGGATTTGGAAATGGGTCTGTCAACACAGCTGATGCATGAGAAGTCTTGATGATTTTTAAGACTTCAACATGGTGAGGACAATCCCTAAAAAAGTGTTCCTCGTTACAGATTATGCATGGATAACGAGGTTTCCGTGGTCCAAACGATTGATCAGATGATCTTTCCTGCAGGTTAGAAGCTTAATTTTTCTTTGATTTCCCCTTTTTCTTACCTCCTGGTTGCTTGTCACTTTTGCCTTTGTCAAATGAAATGGCATTAATTTCGGAAGTAGGAGCAGGATCAGATGTAGTAGTGTGGTATGTGTTTGCAGTGCCTATCAAGCCATCTTCAGCATGACTGTCCTTTATTTGAGGAGGAACATTGAAATTAGATTGCGGCACATTAGGGATTTATTCATAGAGTGTGCCAGACTAAGTGTAAATCAAGTCTAAATATTGAGCACGAGCGATAAATTGCTCTTCCTTGACGATGCCGCCTTTAGCTACATCCTCAGTTATAGATGGTAACAGGGACTTAATGAACCATTCAGCAAGAAGTTGATCGGGAACAAATGTCTTAACCATTCATCAACAGCGACGTCACTCATGAATATGATTGGAAATGTGAGTAGCATTAGTCTGTTTGAAGTTAGTCAAGAGTTCCGTTCCAGTTTCGTATCTGATCGGTAACTGGAAATGGGTCAAAAAGACAATAGCTAAAGCAGTGAAATTGTCGAAAGAAACTCTAGGTAACTCAATGTACCATTTAGCAGTCGGACCTGTGAGCGTACGCTGGAAAATACTTAGTCGAACAGAATCATCATTCAAGGAATTCGATGAACTCCATAAATGATAAGTCATGACATGAGTTGACGAATCTTCTCCAGGGTTTCCATTGAATTTAGGAATGTCGGAGGGTAATTTATGAGGTGTCGTCGGCCACCAAGGAGCATAATTGATAGGATCATTGGTTAACCGGTTTAAATCTGGTAATTCAAAGGTTAAAAAAAAGGAAACTGTCTATTGAGGTCAAGTTGAGCATAGCCAAGGTAAGATGGAATTGCTTGGGAAATAGGTCTTTGAGCACCAGCATATGGAATTTGCTGTTGGTAACCCAGATAGGGGTTATTTTGCATAGCAAACGCTTGAGAATTCTGTTGACCAAAACCTGGATATGATACTTTTTGAAATGAAGTTTGATGCATTTGTGCTTGTGGCTGCCAAGGGGTCTGTCCACCAATTTTATAACCCAAATTAGTGTAAGTTGGATTCGGTTGATATGTATAACCAGGTTGCGTTTGGGACATCCCATAAAATGGTACACCAACTTGTGAATAAATTATCCCTGATACAGGTTGTTGTAAATTAACCAAAGGATTTTGAGTTTGTGGACCCAATATTTGATGATATTGAGTCGAAGAACCTGCCTGATAAGGTTGATGTACAATATTTTGATTCTGTAACAGGGGTATAGATGTATTAACAAGTGGTAATGAAGTGGGTGTAACAGGTTGAACCGGTTGATACGAGTGTACAACCGTTTGTGGTTGGACAGGCAGAGTGGGCTGCCATTGACAAACATTCATGTCAACATTAGTTTGACCAAAAAGTGACTGAGTACTATCATATTGGGTGACCAAAGGTTTCCCCCCAACATAAGGATGATAATAAGACAGAAAATCATTTTCTCCAAATGTTGGGAGTCCAGTTGATATGGTACTTAAAGGAATTGACCCAAAATGACCGACTTGATATTGCCCTGATGATGTATGTAATGAATCAATTTGTTCAGTACTAACAATGGACTACCAGTTAAAACATCATATGATGACATTGGTAAATACCATGGTCTTGAAGATGTACCAGAGAAAGTGCCAGATAATGATTTGTAACCAGTTGGGATTGAAGGGCCACCGTGCAAATATGACTCTGGTGAGGTTGTGAACATCGACGGAGTAGCGAGGGTAGGAGCTGATGTAATTGGAACATCATACCCAACCGAAGATGTTGGTTTAGACATGGTTGTGTGACCAAATGTATACTCTCCAAAATCGACGGGAGATTGAATGGAAATAGGATCAACAAAAGCAGATGGAAACGATTGAGGAAAAGACTAGTACAGGTAAAGGTTCCCCCCAAAATGGGTTGGAGTTAAAGGTGTATCGTCTTGTGGGATTTCTTCAATCGCAATTAAACTAGGAGGAAGAACTTCACCGTCAGGCCCAAAATATATTTCAGACAGTTGACTGTGTGATATAGGAGTTTCAGTGGCTACAGAAATTTATGGAGTGACCAAGGTAGGAACAACTTTCGGTTGTTCGACCTTAGGATTCAGATTTTCTGGCAAAGAAGAGACAGGGTCTGGATCAATTTGTGATTGAACAACGTCGGGTCCAGGAGGTATGGTCTCAGCGATTGAATGGATCGTGACCATGGGTAGCTGTGAAGACTCCGTTTCAACAACAGTAAATGAACTGGGATGTGTGGAAATAATTTGAGCTAACTCTGGTTTAAAAGATGATGTTTCGCCAGAGGTACAAATTGTACTTGATTCGGCAGATCGTGATCGCCTTCGCCTACCAGAAGTAACTTCCGGTGGTAAAGGTGGTTTTAAATCTAATCTACGTGAACAACGAGGGATAGGATTTTGTTCTTCCACGATTACTGATTTATTTTAACCAAAAAGACGGTAACGCTAGGCAAAAGGGTTTATCAAGAAACTATGAACTGCAGAATACCTCCTGGCGAACCAAGAAGTATGGGCAGGGAATCTTCCCTAATGTTGTGTTCAGTGTATCACAATTTCAAGGCAGCTGACTTGGTTCACTATGGATGGATAACACCTAAAATTTTTCCTCCCAAATATACCCGAAGGTACGCAAAGGCCCAAGTCCATATTAGCGTTGTCTGATGCGAAACCGCACAGTGAGAGCACCCCTTTATATTTATCGTATTGTAACACCGCCCAATATACCCGAAAGTACGTGGACGAGCTACGATATACTTACGTACGTGGAGTGAGGTATCACACTCGGAATGTATCGCAGACAAGTTAACGATAGCTACTATGTTTTACGATGCCGGAACACGTCTCTAGCCTAGACCTTCTAAATTCTATCATTGTGGTTCCAATGCGTTGTTAAGTAAATTGAGATTTATTTTATGTTGATCTTGCTTAAAAATTTGCCTTTAAGGTTCATCGCGATGATGTATTTGAAATTCCTAAAATGCAAGCTAAGAATGATAAACAAACTTTCACTTCCAGCTTTTTCAATGAAGAACCTAGCTACTAAGGGAAGAGAGAAAATAGTTCGTGAGCAAACAAATCAATGAACAAAAACAAAACCAATCAATAAAAAACTAAATGCATATTTCCTAATGTTCCTTTTTGCAAAACACACACAATCCTACATGCAAATGCAAGTTTTTATTTTCAGTTTCCTTAATGTTATGAATGCAGAAAAGAAACTAGGTGCACTAGATCAATAATTCAAATGCTTTTTACTTTCGAGAAACGAAGAATACAAACAACAATTTATCTTTTGAAGGAAAAACAAGGATTTCAACAACAATTTCTCCTATCAAGGAAATGAAGATTTTACGACAATTTCCTATTTCGAAAGAAAATGATTCTTAATGCGACCATAAAAAATACTTTGAAATCAACTTGTCAATGATAAAGAAAATCTTTTTTAAACAAACATTGAAAAAAATTTCAGCCAAAGGAGGAAGAAGTATATAGAGTCACTGGTCAATTGAGCATCAAAATTTTCAGAATACAGCAGCAAACAAAAATGAAGCAAGTTGCAAAGTCAAATTCAAGGGAATTTGGTCACTTTCAGGAGTCAACGCAGTCTCCAAGGGGAGACAGTGCTCTGCAACGCAGGCTAGGAAGGAAGACAGTGCTTTGCAAAGCACTGTGTCCAGTCTAAGGGTGCGTTGGGCGCAGTAAACAAAGAAAAATGCTACTGTTTAACTCACTGTATTTGCAAATTAAGCTTTGAAAAAAGGTTAATCTTTATGTGTAACAGCTACTAGGTGGATAAACAAAGCAAATCATAGGCTATAACACCTAGAACTAAGAGAAATTCTCCCCAACGGAGTTGCCAATTTGTTGGGCCATAATTGTGAATTACGGATAAATCACGCTTCCCTAGACAGGTGATAGTCTAGAACAACAGGTGAAAGACTATACGAATATTTCTCCTAACTCAGAACAGATATACAAAGAGGATTGGAGGCTTACTTGTTCAGTCACTTCCAAATGGCTCCTTCTGTCGCTTCTGTTGCAGCTTCAAATTCAAGCGGTTTGTGAGCTGAATGCTTCCTGCAAGAAAGAACACTGAAACAATAGAAGATGAAATAATATATATATCTATTCAAGCTAGTTAGCTAAATCAGTAAAGCATAAACCATATACATCAACCAAGATTTTACAATATGTAAAATCAAAGCCAATATAGATGCATATAGGGAAAAATAAGAAGTACTCTTTATTGATGATAGAAGTAGAGGTTACAACCTAGTGACTGATTTGAAGTGACCTTCCAGCATCGTTCCCAAGCCTCATCATAGTAAAAATCTCTTCAGCAGCAGCTTCACAAATCTAGCTCTCAATTGAAAATCCTCCAGCATTTCTCTACTCAAATTCTTCATTCTCAAACACTTAGATCTGTGTTCAATTTATAGATGAACTGTAGGTTGTTTTGCAATCAATAACTTTCCAGAAATAGGCAAGACATGTTTCCATTCATGTAGATGTCAAATGGACACTTGGATCTGAAGCTTGACACATGTGAACTCTTCTAGAAGGCACTGGCCAAGTGCAGATTTCAGAACAATGAGAATTTCGCTCCCAATGTGACTCCCAATGTGACCAACGCACCTGTGAATGTCAGTAAGTTCTTTGCAGAGCAGCCCTCCATGAGGCTACCTGCATATGCAACGCACTTAGGCCCCTTAGAGCCTGCGTTGGTGAGCTCTCATATGCTATATAATAAGCTTCAAACCATGGAAACCTTTGCTTGATGAAAGTCTTGCTTGATTTGTATTGTTTCTTGTCTTAGGGCATGTAACAACTGAAATGATAGGGAATGATAGACCCTTGATCATTGGTCCTGGAGATGATGCCCAGTTAACCAGGTCATTGGGAATGGTGCCCAAATTTACCTATAACAAAATGGAACCCAAAGTACTCCTATTCCTTCATGGATAACTCCTACTTATTTGAAAAGGAAAAAAAATAGAAACTATTCCCCTTTACTATATCTACTTGTATTAGAAACTATTCCTCCTTTGTTATATCTACTTGTACTATTACTAGCAATTACACAGAGAGGTGCAAAGGAACGCCGATAGGAGTAGTGGAGGGAATGTTGAGTAGTAATGAATTGAATTTAGGATAATTATTTTTCAGAAAGAATTTGAGGGAACATAACTTCTTAAGTTGTCTAGACTATACTTATAATGGAAGGCAACAATGCATAAGACAAAATATATGTAACCTCAAAAATTTTGTTGTATATGTATGTGGAACAACCCAAACTTAAAAGACATGAATATAGCAGATCCGTGATGCATAAATACAATGTATTTTTTAGTTGTTTTGATGTGTAAATAAACAACCAAAACTAAATAAATAAGAAGATTGCAGAATTTGGATGCATGAACACAATTCCAGAAAATTGAGAATCAAAAGCAACAATCCAATAGAAATTTTGATCAATTTTAGTCAGAATGAAAGAACTGACTAAATGTTCAAAGATTAGTTAAGTAAACAAATTGCCATACCTAAAAATTGCAAACAAATTTGA
The DNA here is from genome assembly GCA_034641835.2 of Pinus albicaulis. Taxonomy (NCBI): domain Eukaryota; kingdom Viridiplantae; phylum Streptophyta; class Pinopsida; order Pinales; family Pinaceae; genus Pinus; species Pinus albicaulis. The sequence goes on along the minus strand of CM076584.1, from coordinate 1,265,683,991 downwards.
GATAGAATCATTTGGAGAGCAAAAAGGCACGAGCAATGACAATGCTATGTCGCAAACTGTCTTGTACAATTTAAGAAATATTAGATAGGCATTCCCATATAGTTAGAGGAGCCATTGCAAGAAGTCGAAACAGTCTTGTACACATTTTTGTAAAAAAAATTGAGATGATAGTTTACCATTTTGTAGAATATGGACCCATATTACATCTTTTAAATTGTACACAACATAGACATCAATATCCTTAACAACTATGTACAATAACCCTTGGAACAAGTTTTCAACAATCTTTGTGAAAATCACCCCATAATGTAAACAATGAAATATAATTCCCCTCCCTTTGTCAATAAGAGAAATCTTAATCAAGGAGGTAAGTGGCATAATTGTTAAATCAATCTTTGATCATCTACGTTACTTTAAATATAAAGGGAACAACCTGATACTTTTTGAACACAGAATGCACATTCACATGTTTGGACAAGTTAAAAATGAAAATAGACTACCTATATAAACAAACAAAAAAATATTGAATATAACAATCTAGTCAAGTATAGCATTACTTGTTTAGAGAAGGAACATAAGTTATTTGTTTGAAATCACCCCATCATGTAAACTATGAATTTTAATTCCCCTCTCTTTGTCAAGAAGAGAAATCTTAATGAAGGAGGTAAGTGTCATAATTGTTAAATCAATATTTGAGCATCTACATTACTATAAATGTAATGGGAACAACCTTATATTTTTTGAACTTGGAATGCACATTCACGTGTGTGGACAAGTTAAAAATGAACATAGACTACTTATATAAAAAGACACAAAAACATTGAATCTAGTGAACCATAGCAATATTTGTTTAGAGATGCTACATAAGTTATTTGTTTGTAAATCTTGGAAACATGTGAGAACATACAAAGGCATAATAGAAAACAAACATGTTTGAACAGAGTGAAAAGCAACAAATGTGCATGTATGTACAGGATTTTTTTTTAAGACATTGTAAAGCGAGCAACAACTAACCAAAAAAAAATGTTTGTTTGCATTTAAAGCAGAAGCTTGTAGTGGACTAAGATTAAAAATGTTTTAAGGTGTTCAACAAAAGTGATTTTTTTGCTTGTAGGGATGATTTATAGACGTAAATACAAGATGATGTGTGGCATCTACAACACCAATTGAGATCTAGATTTGGAACACGATTGAGATAATATGCTTAAAGTTTCCTGTTCGCATCCCTTTCATGTGTATCGATGAGGACATGCATGAAATATTTAATCCTTTGAAGTAGTTTGAGAGTTGGCCTCATCCGGTATAGAGGCAGAGTAGGAGAGTGCAAAAACCGTGCTTGTGTATCCAAAAGAGTAGCCTCCTATTGATGTATTTCACGAAAAAATTTGTATGCATCCATCTGTATGTTCAAAAAAAGCTAAAGTGTATAAGCGAAAATGTATAAATCCATTAACTAAAAAGGAAAGCATAGAAGGCAAGTAATAGCAACCATTGAAAGTGAACAATATATTTGAAATAGAACAGGTAAAAAAAATACACAATCGTTAAGTTTTTTGTAAATAAGAGAAAAGATGAAACATTTTCAAGTGAAATGCAATGGAATGCAAGTTACCTGAAAGGAAATGTCTTCAAGTAGATGGATGCATAGATTTGGAGGCAAGGTAGGCTTCTTCTTTTCTTCGCATTACATAAGGATTTTCTTCCATGCGTGAGTAGCACGAGTAGGAGAAAGTTGGAGAGATGCAAAGATCTCTCAATTATATAACTCTATAAATGGTTGTGAATGTTAGGCCTTGACGATCAATGTTGCCAAAGTCAATTGTTGCCTTCTATAGGGTCATGCCTTATGATTTATGGATTATTAGGGCCCATGCCATGTGAAGGGGCATTTTTGTACGAGAGATCCTTGTTATGGGGGGGATTGGGACACATTTTGGATTTGAAACATCCTAGGGTGGACTTTTGTAGTGAATGAATTTAACAACAACAAACGACAAAAGCTTTGGGGGTCAAGAACTAGTTGCATAAAAAATAGCAACAACTTTTCCAAGTGAGCCATTGACAAGGCCTGCTTAAACCCATAAGTTTCTTCTTAGAATGACTTGTTTTCCAATGCAGAGAAGCACTTTTGGAACGAGTTTCTCATCCTCTTAGTTGGCGAAGGGTAGTTCTTTCCTTTTCTTGGCATAGCAACGTGCAATTCAGAGGTTCAATTTCTTCAGCATGGTTTTATTGTGCAGTGCAACACATTCATTAGTTACATAGAGGTGCATTGAATCAGCGAATGTTGCAGTTTGGCTTGTGTAAGATTGGATTTTGTATGTGCCATGAGAAGTTTCCAATCATCCAATGTCAGGGTTGCATTTCGATGGATTGAGAGGAGTTGGCGGAATGTAATTTATTCGGGGCACGTGCCTTGTTGGCGAAATATTGTTGAAAGTGTGACAACTATATCGAAACTTTGCTAAAGAGCATTGTTGCGAGACATGCCTACATACATTGGTGTATCTTTGACAGACGAAAATTGCTCGAAGTCACCCACAAGGATTACAAAGCGACCACGAAATGGGGTGTTTCCATTGGATGGGAATGCCTCTCACAAGCGTTCATCAATTTGAACAAGAATTTCAGGACCAATGAAGCTCGACTCATCAATGAGAATGTATTTTGAATGACAAAGTTGTTCTTGAAGGTTTAGTAGGGATTGACCTTCCAAATTTTGCATAGAGGAGACAGGAATGCAAAGACCATAGTGTATTGTCAATGCATTTATGTGGAGTTGTGCAACATTAGTTGGAGCAAGAAAGAGTAGAGGGTTTTCTCCATTGGTAGAGGTGGTTGGGAAGGATTTTTTAGGCATTCAATTAGGAAAGACTTGTCAGTGCCAACAATGCCTTGGATGAGCATCCGTAGTGGTGTGGTGGAGGAATTGTTGGAGAAGTGGGAAAAAATTATATTGAATGCCATGCTCTGGCCTGAGGACAAGGAGGAATGGGGAGACACATTTGTAGAGGGGAATTGGAAAAGTTGGGTGGAAGAGCGAATGAAGTCGATGAAACAAATGGCCATTTCTTGCAAGTGTGAAGGAATCATAGTATGGCCCCAATTATGGTTTGCATCAAAGTCACGGTTCCCAAGCATTTCAAGCTCATCAAGGAGGAACTTGCTACTTGGGTGGAATTGAGAGAGGAATTTCCATTCCGATCCATGTCCATGGTGGGGTGGGGGATAATTTCTGCAACAGAGTAACTGTAAGAGTCAGAGAGGGGTGTTCCTATAGGCGCTTGGTGGACATGCCATGCACGATACGTGTTGCTAATTTGTTCAGGAAATTATATGGAAAGGGAAGTGTTATGTGGAATTATGGATTACGGATAAGAAAATTCTTCCCTAGATGTATTTCTCATCTAGAAAAATAGGTTAAAGACTTTGAAACTACTTTTCCTAACAGTAAATAGACACACAGAACATATCAAAGAACTTACTTGGAGTCCAAGCGCTTCCTATTCTCCGTTTGTCGCTCTTGTTGTAGCTTCAAATCTGAGCTAGATCGCCAAAATGTTTCCTGCAAATATGAACACTAAACATCAAAAGATAGCAATAATACAGATGTCTATTCAAGTTATTCAGTTAAATCAATGAAACATGAACCATATACATCAGATAAGAATTCATAACATGGAAGAAAGAAGCTTATACATCTACATATGTGGGAAAGTAAGGAGTAATCTTTATTAATGGATAGAAGGGGAGGTTACAACCCAATGATTGATTTAGTGTCACCATCTCCAGCAGCATCCCAACCTCATCACAATGCACATCTCTCCAGCAGCATGTCACTCAAATCAATTCCTCAATTGAAATTCCACTAGCATTTCTCTACTCAAATTCTTCCTCCGCAAGCACTAGGATCTATGCTCAGTTTATAGAGGAGCTTAAGGTATTTTTATAATCAATGAATTTCTAATAATAGGAAATACATGTTCCCAGTCTCATAGATATCAATGGACACATGGATTCGAAGTTTGACACATGTGAACTCTTTTAGAAGGCACTGGACAAGTGGAGATTTCGGAACAATGAGAATTTCGCTCCCAATGTGACCAATGCACCCATGAGTGTTGGGAAGTGCTTTGAAAATCACCCTTGACTGGGGTTACCTGCATATGCAACACACTTAGTCCCTTTAGAGGCAGCGTTGGTGAGCTCTCGTATGATATAAACTTCAAATCTTGGAAACCTTTGTAATGAAAGTCATGTATGATTTGTCTTGTTTTTTGTCTTAGGGCATGTAACAACTGAAATGATAGGGAATGATAGACCCTATTCATTGGTTCTAGAGATGATGTCCAATTAACCAGGTCATTGGGAATGGTGCCCAAATTAACCTATAACAATTCCCCCCTAACTTCATGGAGTCAGAATAATAATAACAATATTTTGATTGAGATGCTTTACACTGTGATGGGCTGGAGATGAAGCGGAGTGGTGACATACATCAATATTACAATACATTACATCATGATACATCCTCTTGATCATAAATGGCTGAGGGAAGGCATTCCCATGCTCATCACATAAACTTTCTAATAACACGTACATAATTCAGAAAGTCGTCTACATTGGAATGTTGCCCAATACAGACATGCCTATAGATATAGGCCCATGTTTAGATGACAATCTGTATGTAAGGTCACCATACAAATTATGTGTACAACAATCCTGAAATCGCAACTCGGATGGCTGAAACTAGATTCAGGGTCTTCTTATCTCGTTCACTCGATCATTCGGATACAAGTCTAACCATGCGAATAAATGATTTGTCGTCGAACATGGGAAGACATCATTTGATTACCAACCAATGATGTGAGTTGTTAACAAACGTGAGATAACCACCAACGATGTCAATGGCCCTCAAGGTACTGCAGTACATTTCATAAGGCGTGAATAGATGATTTGATGTTGAACGAAAAACAAAATATTTCGGTCAAAAGTCCAGAAGCGAGGATATTGTCGATGTTGTAACAAACCTCATGGTACTGGAATATAATGTTTCTAAGTGAACTTCATGGATAATGATTTGTCGTTGACAGGAAGCCACCTTATTGCGAAACGGGAGTTACTGATTTCGGAGACAAAAGTATGACTTGACATAGCAATGTTCAAGGATGACTGTCGTGAGAATGAAGGTTTATGAGTATTGCAGAAGGATGAGTATTCACTGGATGACTTCTCTTGAACATATCGGCGACACTGGTATGAATTGGTAGCATTGACCCAAAACCGAAGTGAAGGTATGATGAACCATAGGCATGAATGAACGGTCAAGAAGATTACCCAACCCAAACAGTCATGGTGATGGAGTGAAGTGTCATGTTCATGAGCGACTTGCTACCGTAAAAATTTCTGTTCACTTTCCCAAATTTTCCCCAGTCATTTATCGACCAGTACCTCTTTATTTTTTAACAAGATTGAGGAGGATAACATTTTCTTTATCTATAATTAAAAGCTTCGAGCAAATAAAGTATCGCTATTTAATAATTTAACGAGTCTAGCGATGAATGAAACTTGATTCTTGCCATGATCGACAAGCCTATCGCTATTTTATGTTTTAACGAGCCTAACGATAGTGATAGCCCAGTCCTTTTTCATATTTAAAGAGTTTGAAGAAGAGGACAAAAAGAAAACTCCATAAGTACTTTTTCGTAAAGTTGTCACTCAGATCTGAAAAAGTGTAACATAATATCTAAGAGAACCTCTTTAGCCATGTTTGACCAAGGTATTCCTTTTTCGTGAATAATCTATCTCAGTCCGGAAAAGGGTTAAACTTATACTAAGTAGATATCAATTCATTTACTGTTACGAGCTCGAAAAGACAAGTGCTCGACAATATTTTCACATTATCGGAGTCTAAAAAGAGCTGAAAGAAGAATCCAGGGGTTCCTTTTTCGTTGTTATCGAAGCTCTAAAAAAGAGATAAAAGTGCACTTCAAATCCTTTTTCTTTTTTAACAAATCTCGAAAAACAAGGAGAAAGAGTATGCTTTGTGGTTAAATCATTCTTGAAATAAATCTGCACGACTAACCTTTTCATCAGTTGTAAGACTTGTTTAGAACAACATCAAATGGATTAAAAATACCTCTTTCACGATAAAAAGATAATAAAACCATAATCATAGCAATAAATATGATTTTCAAACAATTAAATGACTACTAAAAAGAGTTTTACTATTCATTTTTACCATTCCATTGTTACCATTTGCATTTCGGAGATCTGAATGTAATTTTGCCTCCAAACTTTAGCTACTAATTGCAATCATTTATGTGGACTTATTTCATTGTCGTTTGATCCAGGTTAGTACCATGAACCCCCTCTTTCCTTCAATAATCATTTCATTTCCTTTCACTACAATTTTTTAGGGTTTTGGGGGGCCTAGGGTAAATTATGCTCCTAAATAGGGCAATGCACCCTTGGACATCGAAAGGTGCATTGCATAGCAACTAAAATTAAGGCCAGTTGCATATACAACGCACTGTCTCTTGTCCAGGGTTGCGTTGGGCGCAATCTTCATTTTTTAATTTTTGCATCATGCCCAAATTTGCCCAATTTTTTGCATTGAATGGAACCTAATGATTCTTATGGTTATATTTCAGGTTTTCATCGGATTACAATGATGATTACATGGAGGGAAAGAGAGCATGAAGAACAAGATATGATTGCCCTAAATGATCCGGGCAGAGTAAGAGCCTAAAGGGATTGTGGACTGTTAAAGTACTTCCGATTGTCAGGGATGAGGCAACAAATAGAACTCTTGGAGTTCTTAGTTCGAGCATGGGATCCAACTATCAAGACATTTAATATTAAGAACTAAGTGGTTCCCATAACAGTAGAGGATGTATACTTTCTCATAGGTTTGTCGAGGAGAGGCTTGCCTATTTCGTTCTGTTATACGGTACAACAACCCCCCATTTTTAACTTGTTCACATCAAATAATGGGGACCCTTTCTATAAATTTTTTATCTAAACACCTTTTATGATTTTATTAAGTCAATTATCTTAGGATTTTGTTAATTTTTCATTTTCTTTAGATTCTTGTTTTGATTGCTTGGTTGAAATCGTTTTTTATAAGCTTCCTGTTGACGCTTGTTTCGTCTCATTTGGTCAACTGGTTTGTAAATAGCACTCCTTTGAAGTCTAATCAATTATGTCGCTTGGGTTAAAAAATGCGGATTTTAATAATGCATTTAGTTTAAATACTAACCCCTAGATTAATTATTACTAAAAATTTTTATTTTTACTTATACGGCCAAATCATAAAGCATCGGGATTTCAGTCATTTATTCCAATTTTCCAATTTTCAAATAAATTATTAATCTCGAAAAAATCCAAATTGTCAAAATGGTTGTTTTAGGTAAATCATCATTTTTTCGTAGTCTAAAGTAACATCTCTAAAATAAGATCAAAAAACAAAAAAATAATTTTTAACATAAAATTTTGAATTAAATAAATTAATTATTATATTAAATATAATTAATTTAATTAAATTAAAATTTTATATTAAAAACAAATATATAAAAAAAACAAAAAATTAAATTAAATTTTTGCATAAAACACATCGCATCGGAAATATTCATGTGAACATCCTTTTAAAAAACCCTGATGCAATGATTTTTCCCGATGCGATTGAGGCTCATTAGTTTCATCCGATGCGATTGAGCTCATTACCTCCGATCCGATTAAGCTTGTCAGCCCCGATGCGATTGAGCTCATTACTTCCGATCCGATTGAGTCACATTGAACTTATGCGATGCGATGAGGTCAATGTTCAAATCTTCCGATACGATTAAGTCAATGTTCAAATCTTCCGATCCGATTGAGTCACGAGGAGCAACTGAATTTCCAGAATTATATCAGATTTGACTTATCAACTTTGGAGGCTCATAGATTGAGTTTTACTTGGCCAAATGAGGCCCAGGACGGCTCATTGGAAAGAGAAAATCAAGGAGAACATTTCTGAGGAGGTTTCAATAACAGATTTGATCATTTATTGGGTCAAAAATCAGGCAGAAAATCAAGCTCCGAATTTCTAAAAATAAAATTAATTTTCTGAGTTTTGTTTTCTTCATTTTCATTTGTCCAGCCTCTTCTAATTGCAGATTCATGCATCAATAATATCCTTGATTAATTAAAATCATTATGAGTATCAATAAGAAGCTCAAATTTCATTTTTATTTATTTAAATAGAATTTGATTGGGATTTGTTCTAATGATAGAAATAATATTTGGATTTTATTTTTGCTTCTTAAATGATTTTTAATTTCTTTTTGCAGGAAAAACAGTAGAAGAGATATTGAGGAAAAATATTTCAATCAATGAGAAGACTCCAACAATTAAATATTGGAATTTTTGAGCAATTAAAGTTGGATTGGGCAGATTTTTCTTCAAACAAACTCTCTTCTAAAAATAGTTTTGGGAAGATTATAAATTGCAGATTGCAAAATGTAAATAGGGGCTCTCCTCTGCAATTCCAGATTTCTAAAAGCATTTCTGTTATAGGAATTTAGAGTTGTAGATGGGGAGGAGAGAATGTTTCAGATCTGAACATTAATGAGGGTTTATTCTTTATATCTTGAATTATGCATGATGGGCAAAGTTTGCATTTCTGCAGCTCTAATCTTGGAAGCAGAAATTCAAGTAATGTAAAGTACTGTTAGAGACCAGGATTAGAGAAGTAGATTCAATTAACTGGTATTTTTGGCATTTCTGCATCAAATACCAGTTTCATTTTTATTTTAATAAAATTGTTGTTTCATTTTATTCATGTTTTGGCATTTTTGTTGATATGGATAATTTGTCTCAAATTGTTATGTATATCTGTTCTTATAGATTTAACTCTGATTTCTAAGTAACCATTACTCAGAAATCTGTCTTATAACACTGATTTATTAAATAGTAATGTGTTGTGAATTTCTTCCACATGTTATTGTTTAATTATTAGTTTGACTGATATGATAATTGATATCATTTTTTGTGAATTTCTTCCGGAATGTTGTTGATTTATTATTTCAGTCAAATGGTCTCAATAGAATGTGTTTTGGTACTCACAAATGTGAGCTAATTGAATTTCTTCGTTAGCTTAACATTAATTTAAAACCAAACATATTTTAATTCTCATTATTTAATCATCTTGCTCTTAGTTGGGTTAGATTTTCATCTACCTAATTGAGATAGGATTTAGATTAGTTTCTTTTGCTTACATTATAGAATAAGCTTGCATTTAGAGTAAATTCTACATTCTTTTAAGTCCTCTCCTTAAAGAGGCAAAATTTTAGTTGTGGCTTGGTTGAACCCAAATCAGCTTAAGGGTCATTCTCTTGCCTGATCAGCAAGAAGAAGTGATCTGATATCCCTATCTATTGGTAGTTAAAGATACATTATAAACCAATAGCAAATAGGGAGAAGGTAACTGGACCTAGTTAAACCAGTCGGAGCCACCACACCAAACGGAAAAGGAGCTGCTTTAAGGTCCGGACCGGGTGGTTATCCCCCAATGTTGTTGCAGCGATTTTCGAGGCTTCAACACGTTCTCAGGGTCTATTCTTGTAGGAGAGACTGTGAGAGATTATGTTTTGCAACATTGCTATCCAGGGGCAGAGCCAAGAAAATATGGAAAGATAAACATCCGGGATGTTAGAAATTTGCCTTTGAGAATCATCATTTTCACAATCACAAAACTTTCTGGCACCGTTACACTTCATGTAGCAAATAGATCGTATATGCAGTACGCGTTAGAGTGCATGGAGCCAACAACCTTCAACTAGTCTGAAGTTGTACTTTCTCATATAAAAGAACAACTGAACAAAGAAAAGGGATAAAGGAAGAATAACTTCAGTTATGTTTGATCCTCATATCATTTTCCTTAGAACGGATTCCATTGATGCAGCCACAGCATGTGACACTGGATGTGTCTAATCTTAGAGATCTGAGGATGCAGAGATGGGTGAAACTAATGGGTAGGCATGCAAGCCAATCTACCATTGTGTTCTCGACTGCGTTCTTCGCCTGGTTCTGGTGACAGGTTGTCGCCATCGATGAGTATGCATGCGTAGGTGTTGATTTCCGAGGAGATCTAGATTTAGCTTTACCAAAAGGTGCTCAGTGGGATGCAATAGGTAAGAATGTTTTGACCATGTTTTTTATTTTCCTAAGGTTTATACAATTTTTTTGTATTTTTGATATTTTCCCAAGACTAAACTAAATGTTTGATGTAATGAAGATGTTGGTCTAGTTCAACCAGTAGAGGAACCAGAGCGTGTAGCAGATGAGCCAATAGAGAGGGTTGTCGGGAGAGCAGTCCTTCAGGATCTTGATATGGCTGAGACTCTGACTGAGCTTCGGCAGCACATAGAAGGGTTGACCTTCGAGATTCCGGATTGTCGGATCGAAGAGTTACCCATGCGACTGTAGCGTCACACTATAGGTGTTCCTAACCATTGGATGCGGTTACTACGTAGCATAGCTAAATCTATAGCATGTTACCACGAGCACCACTAATTTACTTTTGACATTTTGCATACATTTTGAGGTCAGATGACCAATGTGTCTTGGGCACAATTTTTTGTAAAAACCTATAACTATCTATCTATTTGATTTCAGTGTTTTCCTATGTTTATTGTGCAATATTATTAAATGATTTGAATGTTTTCTTTACATATGCTGCAAATGTCTGTCTAAAACTTGATTAGCCAAAGAATAAGTTAATTTGTTCAAATTTATGGAAATGTGTTGATATTGAATAAAATCAAAGTGTCTTTCCAAAAGTCGAACTCTTAGGAACAAACGATACAGTGTTGAATTTCTAACAGTATAAACACTAGTAAGTTGTAATACCACAAGTTGTGAGTCTAACCTTATGGTGATCCGGTTAATACCAAATTAAATGGCACTAGAGAGAAGTTCGATCAACGCACTATACTCAGCGACATTTTTCGTCGATCTACCAATACAAATCCTTTGAAAAATCACTAACTCGTCGTTCGGAGCAAAAATGGCCCACGCTACAGATGATAGATTATGTGTACTACGACTAGCACCATCAGCATATCCAACAAAAGGTTCTGAAGATTCAGACATCTGCGATGAAATGTAAAGTGGATTACTAACGTTAAGAAAAATCTAAAAACAAATTGAGATAATGAATGCAAATCAACAACATATATATACAATATAATACAAAAAATCACTACACTCATGATTAAGCATAGTAACTGTTAGGTTCCCGTGATTTGGCCGATTGGTGAGCCAAATGACGATGTAACATCAAACCAAGCTTTGGAGCCCAAGGACCTAGCCTTCCTGGACTCAGAGAGGGCTCTCTCTATATATGTAAAAGATATCGGTGTGTTTGCTTATGATGTTCTGATATTAGGCTAGTTATGAAGTAAGTTTTTGATTTTTGGTTTTTTAAGTTGTGAGGGATAAAACTGATCAAAGATATAAAATGGGTAACAAGAAGTTAGATCAACTGGGCTATGGGGTCAAAAAGGTCAAGGAAGCTATGAGATGATGATGCAAGGCTGTTGTAGGGCCGATTTGATTCAAGGTAGAAAGGATCTTTGGGAAAAATGGAGTAAATGGACATCAAGTTTGTGAATAACAAAGAGTTTCAAGCATCATTGGTTTAATAGATAACATAAACATGGTAAAGAAAACCCTTAATCATGCAACATGTAACTATAAACTAATCAACACATTGAAACAAACATTCCAGCCATGCATAGAAGTATAAGACCCCCTAACTTTGGGAAATGGCTATCAGACTTTGGGGAAAAACATATAAGACGGACTAACAACTCAAAATACTATGCCGGAATGCCTAAACACAGTCTTTAAGTTATTGGGCACTTTGACAAACAAGCTTTCATAGTTTTAGGCAAAGGGCTAGATCGGGACTAGGCCTCCTTGGTTCAACAAGATGATAGGCTAATCAGTCAAAGAGATAGTTTTATGGAAAGAACTATGGACAGTCATAGGTAAGCAGGGCACACCATACATCCTACTCAATATGCATAGAACTTATAAATAAAACTAGCAACGATATCCTTAAGTTACTAAAGAGCAGTTAAGAATTCTTTAGTGCAACTAAGGAAGAAGAAAACATAAAAGCTATGAAGATTCAGGAATTTTGAGGTGCCTCCATGGGCATATCTCAAACTTAATCTCTACTGATCTATAGCAGCAAGAAGCATGTATCATGAATGAAAACTAGAAAACAACAACAAAGCAAGAAACACTATACCATTCTACCATGTCATGGAATCCATCAACAATCCTTCATCATTCATCAAAAGCATCCAAGAGGCAGTCCAAAATCATAACAAAAGTATGTTCTTCAAAGCTCATATGACCAATATATTACTTCTTCTCTCAATTTCAGCCTTGTTTACAATGAGAGCTTGTGGAATAAATAGGCTCAAGTGAGGAAAACCTCATGGTTCAACTTCCATCCTCATTGGCCTAATCAAAATATCTAAACTTGTCCTTGAGGCTTTGCAAAGCCCAAGGCACAAAAATATCTCATAAAATATCTAAAAATTGCTAAAAAAGGGAATTTAATTGACTTTGGATCATTTTCCAAGTGTAAAAATAGCTAAACGCACATTTGGGAAAAACAGATTTTTGAGGTTCAAAAATTACAAAAATACTTCAAATTTATATCAGAAAAAGGTCCCCTGTCTTGCTGGAAACAATTGGCAGCCTTCCCGGTGTCGAAACGAGGCTCATGATAGCTCGTTGGAAATATTTATGTGTCTACTTTCTGACGCAACTGAAATCACCTCAATATGATTCCTGGAAGTCATCCAAATCTGTACCTGTGTGTAAAAAGCCAGGAAATAGCAGACTGCTGATATGACGGGCAAAATGTGCAAAAAGTGAGCATTTTTCGCCGTTTTGAGGGGGCGAATGATCTCCAAATGCTCTGAAAATCGCTGAGGACCTGCTCATAGAATTATGGCATCAAATGGTATCATCCTCCTCACTTGAAAAATCCTCAAAATGAAATGGCGCATTTATGAGTTTTTGACCAAAAACTCAAAAAATGCCAAAAAACAAAAAGTTGTCAAAATAGGCCCAAAATTGGTGTGCATGACCCACAAGGGTCCCTAGCAACATGCTCTGAAGCTGAGGCCAAAATATCAAGTGCTGATGTGCCTTTCTCCTCTTTCCGTGCCGGGCGCTTCCCCTTTGCCTTCTTCAGTTTCTCTTGGGCTGCCTTTAGTTTGCGTCGGGCAAATTGATTCAACTTTTGAAAGTGATGTGTCCTCTTCCTTTGCAGCTCCAGATCTCTGTTTGCTCTTTCAAGCTTCATCTCCAAGTGTTTGTTGGCCCTTTCTAACCATGCCTCCTTATTTTCTTCAATTTCCTGCTCAAGTAGTGCAGTGAGGGGAAAAGCTTGAAGCTGTGCCTGTTCTTCTTCTTTCTGTTTTTCCAAGGCTCTTTTAAGCCCTATGGTTCTAGGCCTCTTCCGCCTAGGCTGGTCTCCCTCTTCTTCCTCATCAAACTCACCGATGAGTTCCTCTATCCTAATTTGCGCCTTAGCTACCTCATTCTTGTGTTTGATAGCTCGTGCCTCATGAACTGCTGTGTGAACATTCATCTGTTTATTTTGGATCTCTAAGAAATGGTTTAAGTTCCTTGCCCGTTGAAGATCATTTTCTAATGCCTCAATTTGCCGCTCTCTATGGATTAGGATGTTTTCAAGAATACGGGCTTCATTATCGCTGTCATCACTTTGGATTGGAATGACAGCCAATGCACCTCCATGTTTTTCACTTTCTCCAACCTTGTTTTTCCCTTTGAAGGCCAATCTTGCACTTTTCCTCCTTGGCATGCTAGTGGGTGACCTCTTGGGCAATTTTCTTTTGCTAGGGACAACTTTTGTCACTTTTGGAGTGGCAGCCTTAGGCCCTTTCTCCCTTGCTGTGCTGGGCTGTGTTCTTTTGGGAGGAGGAGACACAACTGCTTTACCCTTGACATCTTCTTGAAACTGATGCTCTCCTTGAGGCTGCTGTGTGTCTTCTTCTTGCTGTTCAATTTGTGTTTCAGCCTGCTGCCCTTTTTCACCAAAATCAAGCTGCTGTTGTGCTTGGATTTCCTGCTCATTTTGTGGCTCAAGCTGTTGCTCAATTTCCTGCCCAAGCTGTTGTTCCTGTCCTTTAATAACAAGTTGTTGCTCTTCTTCTTGTACCTGTTGTTCATCATCTTCTGTTCGCTGCTGACCTTCACCACTGTCCTGCTGTTGTTCCTCATCTTCTGTTTGCTGCTCTTCATCCCTTTCCTCTTGCTCATGACCTTTCTCTTCTTGTTGTCTACTCCCTTCTCCTTCTTCCTGCTGTCTTGACTGTTCAGTTGTAATTTTGAGCCTTCTAGGAGTAGGCCTGCTGGACAAAGGTATAGGGCGATGAATAGGCTGAGTGGGAGATACATGGACAGGAGGAACAGTAGAGAAATCTGGGTGACTGATGAATACATCCCATGGAACTTCTTTTTTCTCTAGCTGGTGTAGGATGATAATTTTGATTAGAGAATGATGGAAAAGGGAAGGTATTTGCAGAGGTGGGGCCTTCTTCTAGACTGTGGATGCCATCTTCTCGATGCTCTTGTATAAAAAGTAAGGGAGATTTAGCTGCCTGGTTCTAGTGAAATGCATCAATAGTCGAACATGGTAGGCATAAACTCGATCAAACCTCCCTTCACAAGTAAAATACTTCATTATGACTTTCATAAGAGGAGCATAGCTGTCAAGAAGATAAGAAAAAGGAAAAATAGCAGTGAAAGTATCTCTATGCCCAGGCTTGATGAAAGGCTTGTAATCTTCCAAGTCAAGATGGGTCTGTTTGAACCATTTCTCGCCATGATATGGAATCTTGGTGGCCTTGGACACTGATCTTGGAGAAAACTTGAAATCGAGATCCGCTACCTGGAAATGCTTGTTCTGGAACCTCAAGGCGCATAGGTGTGTCAATGGCGAGAAACTTTTGACCTCCTGTATCTTCTGGCAGAAGTCTAGACAACCTACTTCATGGAAGTTGAAAAGGATGGATGGATGCGCATTTACCTCCTCTGTAGAGATTGTCTCATATCTTTTATGTGGGCCACTTCTGCTGTCTTGCCTTGGAGGCATTTTGACCTAACTGTGCTTTTGAAGAAACAAACTGCCTCACTGTGTATAAACTGCCTTCTTGGAGCCAAACTGTGTCAATTCACTGTTTTTTATAGAGAAACAATGTGTTTGGATGGTTGCAACAAGTTTCCTTACAAATACAAAACCTCTGCTCTTTCAGAAAGTGGCCTGTCCACCTTTAAAGTATCTCAA
Organism: Pinus albicaulis; assembly: GCA_034641835.2. NCBI lineage: Eukaryota > Viridiplantae > Streptophyta > Pinopsida > Pinales > Pinaceae > Pinus > Pinus albicaulis. Next base: position 1,265,668,615 of record CM076584.1, on the reverse strand, counting down.
CTATCAGATTTTTCAATAAGATATCATATAGTGAAAAGGAGACAACTGTTACGTGAATTTTCTGTGTAAAGTGTCAAAAAATCACTTTGCTTTTGTGAAGTTTGGAGGTTGACAACTCATTTTAATCTTTGTCCAAAGTAGGCTTTCCAATCATTACAAAACCTGCCCTGTCTAATGTGCCAATTCAACAAACTTATGTCTTAAGCAATCAACCCTTAGTGTAATGAGACAGTCAATGTCACAGTCCTGGAACAAAGGTAACAGAGTTTAAAAAAGCTCCAAAGTTTTTAAGCAGAGGCTGTAAGAGTTTTTTCTTTTCAAAATAATCAAGGCCTCTTGTCAATGTAACACCTTTGGCTTTGTTAGAAAAACCTTTGCTCTATATGGATATCAACTTGTCAAATAAGCTCGAGGAATAAAAGACAGTCAAGCAAAATACACAGTGAAAACTGTCTTTTCTGTGAGAAGTATGAGCAACTTTACCCTGTAGCTTTCAACCTATAAACTGCTCTTTGACAAAACCCTTTTTTCTGATTACACTTCACTATTCTCTATTGGTATGTCATTTCCATCAAACAAAATCATACCACATACATAGTCAACCTCCAGTGTGGGCATACAGTCAAACTCACTGTTATGGAACAAGGTGACAGAGTTTTTGAAGAATGCTTTACAAGTTCAACCAAGCCTGTAGGAGTTTATATTGTCAAATAGTTAAAGCACCTTATCAATGTGAAACCTTTGCCTTTGTAGAAGAAACCTTTGCTCTTATATGAATATCCACTTATCAAAATAAACTCGAAGAACAAAAGACAGTCAAGCAAATACACAGTGAGAACTGTCCTTTTCTGTGAGAAATAGGAGTCACTTTTGCCTTTTGAAGTTTGGAAGGTATAGTTGTCCTTTGATAAATAAAGGTGCAAACACACAGCTCCTAGTTCAACACAATTTCTTTCCTGTAGGCGCCTTTAATAACACATTCAGCATTTAACCACAGTTTTACACCTCGGATCACCACACAGCAAAAACACTGTTTTTTCAGATGTGTTGACAAAGTTTGAAAGCTTTGTATGCTGTGGTATGAAAAATTTGTAGCAGTTCAACACACTGTTTTCTTTACACTAATCTGATCCAAACAAACTCCAACTGTATATGGACAGCCTCAACTTTGCTTCACCACGGTAGTGAGGGTGTTTTGATGATCTTTTAATAAAAATACAGCTCACAGGTGTTTTGATATTTCAACAGTCAATCAGAAAAACACTATTTTGCCCTCACACCACAGCTCGAAAACAGAGCTTCTTAACCCTTCGTATCACTTAGCACTTTGTTTCAAAAACTGAGAGGGTTCATGGAAATACCTCGAGAATATGATGAAAAACCTTATTGATGCGTTTAGGCCAGCTCCGGAGGTGTTTTGAATAACTTATGAGGTCAGACAGATGCGCGACGTGCTGGGCTTTCAGAGTGCCGCGCCAAATCAGGTTGTCGTGTGGCTCTGTCGGGTCGGCCGGGCACCGTGTACAGGCGCGTCGCACACACGTACAGGCGCGTCGCGCGGCAGTTGAGCGCCCGTGCAAAAGTCCGCCTAAGCGCGTCGCACACAATTCCAGGCGCGTCGCGCAGCTCCGACTGTTGAAACACAACTTCAAATCGCTCCAATCTTCTTTGTTCGATGCTGAGGGTAGTAAAAGGCTTTGCTCGGGCTCGATGAATTTCAAAATGGAATGACAACGGCTTTGATCTTTGTTTGAAGTATGGAAAACCAACGGTCCCCTTTGATTTTTTTACTTGAGAGGGTTCCTTTCAAAGTTTTGGAAAAGGTTTGTTTTCTTTTTACATCCATATTGGAAACCTGGCTTTTCGCAAATGAACTAAATTTCTTTGTTTAATCAAAACCCAAAGGTGATGATTCCCTCTTTCGAAGCTCATTTTCCCTTGGTGAAATGACATAATCTTTCGGAGAAATATGTCCTTTAGACTTCTGACTGTTCCTTATTTGAAGAAATGCCTCCTCCTGCAGCAGTGGTATGTGGATTCTGTCTTTGATGACTTACAGAACCTGAAGAATTAAGCCAAAGTATTCTTGTATTTGCTGAGCTTGTAAACTTGTAGGAACCTTTGCTTTTTAAACTTGGTTTGACAGACTTCTGTATCTAATTTCTTCATCGACTCTCTCCCTAACTGTAGGTATTAACAACTTTCTGCATTTATTTGGACTTTGTTTATGGTCTATTTACTTAAGAAGGGCGCTCCTTTTCAATACACTTCTCACTTGGATTGTAACAGTGAAGCGCCTCATGGGCTTTGAATGCTGCTCCAGAGTTATGAAACTCATTTCCATAACCTCTGTCTTAATCTGCTGAAGGTTATTTGATGAGCAGGTTTCGACAAAAGCTTTCTCTTATACATGATGATAGGCAAACCAGTTTTGACAAACATTACTGCTTTAACTTCTGTCTTCAAACAACACTTTGCTTCAGAAAACTCTAGTCACTATTTCACTTTTGCACATGGGTCTGAAGGGTGATTCCTGTCAGTTTTGCCTCTCTGGTGACAATTTAACACAACAACTCCAATTTTGAAAAATAACCTAATGACCTTCAGACCATCTTTTGCCACTTTGTTTTATCACTGTTGATGACATTTGTTATGTAACCCCACTATAAAACTGTCAAGAAAATACTGAAGACTACTTTTTTATTTGAAAGGGTGGGGTTTGTATTTTCAACATGTTTTGACAGTTTTTGTCCTCAAATGCTTCTTCAACCTCTTTCCCACTGCAGGCGCCCAAATTTTCTGACCTTATTTGGATTTGGTCATGGCCCTTTGATTATTTCCAGAACCTGAAACACTGTGCTAAAACTCTTTTTTACTTGATGAGCTTGTATACCTGTTTGTAAGAGACAAACTAGATCAAACACATTTTTGCTCTGGGTTTTATGCCATAATCTTGCCTGCAATGTAAATCTAATTAGGTGACAGGTTTGCTCGACTGTAGATGCAACTGTTAGGTGTCTTTGAGCTTTCTTCTTTGACTGTGGGTAGAAGACAAAACAGGGGATGATGCATCAGAGTTATAAAGTGAAACAAAGATAACTGCCCTTTTTGTTGTTGAAAATGCAGCAAGATGATGGAGCTTAGTGAAATGAAGTCTCCTTCACTAAGTGGGCCGGCAGGAAAATTCTGGCGCAAAATCTATTTTTAGACATATGGAGCATGGTTCGGGGATTCTAGTTTGATATTCTTGAAGTATGTGTCATGTTGGTAAAAATAGATGAGACTATATTTTTGAGGTCAAAGAGGTCGAAGTCTATTTTTAGACTGCCTCTCCTTAAAATAGGGAAGTCAAATATTATTTACCCTTAATAATATTTAGACTATAAACAGCAGTTTACTCTCTTGGAGCACTTCAGTTCGAGCTACAGAAGTGGCTCATGCATCTGATAGAGGAATCACGTGGTTCCCAAGGGTTTGATGGCATCATGCATGGTTGACTTCAGTTGGACTTCAGTGGCAGAAGTTTGGAGGAGTTAATGAGACAGATAGTGGAGTTGTATTCTGTTTATTTTAGTTGAACTGATTGAGATTAGTTTAACTAGCTAATCAATTAGTTATGAGTGGAGTGAATTAAATATTATTTAATTCATTAATTAGTAACTCATTATTCAACTCAAGTACACATCAGTTCACTACAGTGCATGATCAGTTCAGTGGAGACCAGTGAAAGAGGTAGATGAAAGGGTGGAGTTAGCTATCAGTTGTGACTATACTGTTTCTATTTGCAACACACAGATAGGTGGAGTAAGCCCATGAGGATTGTGCAGTTCAGGCTGGTGGTTTATCTATATAAAGAGGCCATCCCATAGCATTGAAACATGCAATAGAGGCAAGGAAATTGGCGGTGAGTTTTGAACCAGTAACCTGTTCAAAACTGAGCTAGATTGTGGGTAACTTTATGAGAAAGTACTGAGTACTTGTGAGGAGTATTGTACTGAGTTTGTTACTTGATTTCTCCATTATAATATACACAATAGCCGCGGGGTTTTCAGCTATAAGCTTTCCCCATACATACTGTGTTAATGTGTATGATGATTTGATGTGTTATCGCTTGATTTTATTTCCGCATGTGTGATGATCTGAGTTGATCTGAGTGGAAGAGATTATGTGTTGCATATGAATTCGAATTGTATGTGATCAGGATAGTCTCGGTGGATAATTAATCATTATTCAGCAAATTTCTACATTTGTTTCCTGTGAAGGAGGTCTTCACTGTCTCATTGCACTGCTCTTTGCTGAGGGGAAACTGAAATGTCACCATTTGCCTTGATCAACTTATGACCAGTCATTTTGAAAGATAATCTCTGTGAGTAGGGAGGTTGGCACCCTTTGCAAAACAACCATCTTTTCTTCTGCCTGTGTAATGACATGACTTGTCAATTTTTCTTCAATTTGGTCTTGTTGAAACAGCAGGTTGCTTATAATTAGAATTGTTTTCACTAATGATATGTCTCTCCAAGGGTTTAACAATTCATATGATTGAAAACTTCAAATGAATCCCTTTACAAGACCAAAAACTCTGTTTTCCTTTTCTTGCACATTTCAGATCCTAGCCCTGTTATGATAATCACTTATACTCAGAAACCTAGAGTCACTGTTTTACTGTCTAGTAAAAAGCAAACCTGGGCTTCTGCAATCCTTAAAGTCAATATTGGCTAGCGCCCTCTGCTTGTAGATGAAGGAGGCGCCTTAACCCTCTGCTTGTAGATGAAGGAGGTTCTTTGGCCATGACAAATTACCAGTCTGTGTGACAGTGGTGTCTTTCTCTTACTGTGATTTCATGCTGAAAGGAAGCTGCAAGGTCTTGATGAGTAACTCTCTGTCTTCCATATGTATCTTAGGCTCATGTTGACATTGAGAAGCAGTTGTTCTTCTAAATGTGTATTCAAGAATTTTCTCCTGAGATGAAGTTATATTTCCTGTCCTTGTAGAATCCATAAAACACTGTGAAACACCTAATAATCAGCTTGAGACTGTGGTTTATGCAGTGCTGAGACCTAGGGGTGTGTAAGTGGCACGACTTAGGGCTGTTATCAATTTCATTTGCAGAGTGGGAGGTCTGTCATGATTGGTCTGTATCAGATGGAGGTTTTTGGCCTTTTGATGGTTGCCAAGGGTAAAATGCCTTAAAGCGCCACTTCCTAACTTAGGGGAGGCTTTTGAAACAGACTTGGATTTGCTTTTTAGAGTTGATGGGCAGACCAGTAGGGCTAAAGCTAGACAGGATAGTGATAATGAGTTTTGACTTTGACATGGGCGGACTAAAAAAGTAGGAGGGCGAAAAAAAAGTTTTATGAGGGTTTTCTAGATGACAAATTGACATATGGAGATCAGCTTCTAGAAAACTCAGCAATGGATCTAGTCATCACTAACAAGTGAAAAATATTGATGACTAACAGTAACGTTTTAGATACATCCCATTTATGGGTTGCACCAACGGAATTCCATCCTAATAAACTAACTCATAGGCACCCTTAGGAAGAACTCTTTTGACAATATAGGGGCCATGCCATAATGGCTCAAATTTTCCTGTACTTATTACATCATCTTCTTGATCATAAAGAACAACAAAGTCGCCCTCTGATAAAATGCGAGGCTGGACATTTTTGTCGTATTGCGCCTTTATACGTCTCTCATGTGCTTCGTTGGCCAATTGGGCTTAATGATGTGTTTCATCAAGATGGATGAGGTTAAAAAGATGTGATTCTTATTCTGAGGTGCCAGGTAACAAGTCGATTGCAAGTTTCAACGACGATATTTCACATTGGATCGGCAAGATAGCTTCTAGACCATACACCAATTGAAAGGGAGTAAATACAATTGTGTTTCTCACCGAGGTTCGGTATGCCCACAAGGCCGAGTACAGGATCAAATGCCAGTTTCTTTTATGAACTCCTATCATTCGTTGAAGCATATGTTTAAGAATCTTGTTAATAGCCTCAACTTGTCCATTTGATTGTGGATAATAAGGATTAGAATTATCATGTGACAATCCTAACTTGGCAGTTAATTCAGTCATCATGTGGTTGCAAAAATGCTTCCCATGATCTGTAACTATAGCCTGTGGAACCCCAAACCGTGCAATAACATGATTAAAGAAAAATAATGCAGTTGTTTGTCCTATGTTGTTGAATGTAGGCATCGCTTCGGCCCATTTGGTAAAGTAGTCGACTATGAAAATAATATAACCATGCCCCCCATATGAAAGAGGGTTACATGTCATGAAGTCAATACCCCATTTCGAAAATGGTCCCACAGAGACAACAGGATGCATTGGCGTTGGCGGTTTGCGGATTTTACGATAAAAAATCTGGCACGCATGAAAACTTCTAACCGCGAGGATGCAGTCGTGAAACATTGTAGGCCAAAAGTAACCGGCGCAGAGTATCTTCTACGTGGTAGCGTATCCAGATAAATGTCCACCACAAGACCCAACATGACAATCATTTAAAACCTTTTCGGCCTCCTCATGAGTGAGGCACCTTCTTAAAATAGTATCGACACCATGATGATAAATTGTATCGCCAACGATCAGATAATCTTTGGCATGGTATCGAATACATCGTTGTTCAGAGCGAGAGGTATCGGGCCGAAAAGTTTGAGTTTGGAGATAAATGATGAAATCTCCATACCAAGGATCAGATGATATGATCAGAAATAGAGACTCATCAGGAATTGATGGTTCTGACGTAGTTGCAGTACTATCAAATGGAAGGTCACAGAGAAGCTCAGCCAAAACTAAAGACTTATTTGACTCGGATTTGATTAATTCCAAATCAAATTCCTGCAAAATGACAATCCATTTTGAATATTTCCCCCCCAGCAATTGACGTGATAAGATATAAGTCACGGGGTTGCAATCCGAAACGACAATGGTCTTTCGGAGCAGGATATAGTGCCGAAATCTTTGGAAATCTTGAACAGTTGCCAAGGCAAGATTTTCTACGTATGAATACTTAACTTCTGTATCATTGAGATTACGACTCAAATAATAGATCGGATGTTCAATTCCATTTTCTACTTGGACCAAAACCATAGCAATGGTCGTTTCAACCGCGGCGATATATAGGAAATAATCATTCTGATAATTAGGGGGATACATTAATGACGCTCAGGCAAGAGTATCCTTAACGGCATCAAAAGAAGCTTGTGCAAATCAGTGGTCCCAATGGAAGGGAAACCCCTTTTTCAAGAGTCGAGTAAATCCTTTAGCCATTTCGGCGTAGTTTGGAATGAACCTTCTTAGGAAGTTAGCCTTTCCTTGATGTTTATGTATATGAAGTAAAGTTGATGGTGCAGGCAAATCAAGAATGTCCTGAACCTTCAATGGGTCGATTCAAATTCCTTCTTTTGAGACTATGAATCCAAGCAAACGACCAGAACTAACACAAAACACACATTTATGTGGATTGAGGCGTATTTTGTAGTGTCAGCAACGTAAAAATATGGCTCTCAAATTCATCGGGTGATCAATCCTATTTCGTGAATGCGCGGGTAAATCATCTAGATAAGGTTGAATAATGTGCTTCATGTCATTGAAATCATATTCTGTTTCTCTCTGAAAAGTTGCCCCAGCGTTCTTTAAACCAAACGGTAGTTTCCTATAGACGAATGTGCCCCAGGGATAGATGAATGTTGTCTTATGTTGATCCTCTGGGCAGATATTGATTTGATTGTAGCCGAAAAATCCATCCATGAATGAAAATATTTCACATCCAGCATAATCGTCAATAATTTGATCGATAAAGGGAGTAGGATGGTTGTCTTTTGGACAAGCAATGTTGACGTCCCGATAATCGACACAAACTCTAATGGTTCCTTGTTTTTTCATGACAGGAACGATATTGTAAACCCACTTAGTTAGCGGAACAGGGTAAATGAACCCAGTGTGCAAAAGTTTTTCAACTTATGCTTTGATGGTAGCGGCTTTCTTTGGATGAACAGGATGAAGCCGTTGACGCACTGGTTTGACATCAGGATACATATTAATAGTGTGTTCAACAATACGAGTATCTATGCCTGGCATTTCCTCATAAGACCAAGCAAATACATCACATAAGTCATGAAATAGAGAGCGATATGATTCGATTTCTAATGGAGAATAAGATACACCAACACGAATATTTTCTCCAACGTCAGGTTTGGTCGAAATATCGATAGAAATGGTTTCTTCAATATTTGACAGATTTCGTTCGGAATCGATTGCATTAATAGGTAAAGAATTTGAAAATTAATTTTTATTGCTGGGTGATATAGTTCACTAGGATCATTTTCTTCATAATCAGGAAGATGGGAATGATGATGATAATCTTCCCATGGTTCTCCTTCCGACATCATGGCTTCCAAAATATTCTCATCTCTCGAGAAAATTAAGATAAAAGGATCAGATGGAGTACCAAAATTAAAGGAACGATCAACCTAAACACCCGGTGACGTTGATTTCGGATTCGCCGCCCAAGCCAAATAGATTGATTGTTATGCCAGCTCAATAGGGTTGGGAGGCAAAAACTCATCCAACGTAAAAATTTCAGAATCACCCGTACTCTCCCTTAAGCCAGATGGAGTGGAAGATATCATGTAGCAGGTCTCTATACTTGCAATTTCTGTCGACGTCGCGGGCAACGGTAATGCAAAGGTTTCCATGAGAGTGGAACCCTTTAAGAGTCCTACACCAATGCTCTGAAGTGCTAGTTAGGGTGCGTGAACAGGCGGAACACTTCCAGTTACCTGCGAAGCAAAGGCAAAGAAGGATAGTTGATTAATGACTGTGATAGTACCTTTATATGGAAAGGCAATCATTCTGAAATATGTAGAAACAATTGCAGTCATAACATATACCCATGGCCTTCCAAGTAGAATATTATAGCCAAGGGGTCCATCAACAACCTCGACATCAACATTCATTTTTTTGCTCCCAAGTTCAACATGCAGGTTATTAATAATACCACAAGGTTTATATGTACATCCATCGAAAGCCTTCAACGTCGTTGATGATTGAGATAAGCGCGGCGAGCCAAGTGACTTCCAAAAATTTAGAGACATAATGCATGTAGATGCTCCCTTTGTTGAACCTTTAGTTAAACTGAGAGGGGGGAGTGAATCAGTTTAACACATTCATGAAATTTTTAAAAAATTTCATTAAACTTATTTACACCTTCATTTCATATCCAACTTAATATGTGAGTAATCTTAGAATGTGAGCAACAAGTATTAATATAATATAACAGTAGACTTAATATGAGAGCAGCAGGTATTAAACATATGATATAAATCAGATAAACACATAAATATCATGCACAGAGACACCAAATATAAGTGGAAACCCATAAAGGGAGAAAACCACATATTATTATTGTTGTGATGCAGAGGCAAGCTCCAACTCCCTCTCACCACTGTTTTTCTGCAGGCACCAACCTACAGGAGGCTCTAACCTCAATTCTGCAAGCTATAACTTACAAGGAAGCACCAACTCCCTTCAATTTTCTGCAGGCACCAACCTACAAGAGGCTCCAAACCTCAGTCAGCTACAACTGACAGCTATCAAGCTGCAACTTGATATGGAAGCTCCAAATTCCTCAATTTATCAAACTGAATGTTTGTTGATTTACCTCAGATATCAGCTCTGTTCTGTCGCTTTTCTTTCTGCTTTTCTTTTCTTAATCTTCTCTGCCTTACTCTTCTATACTCTGCATTCTCTATATTTTCTCTCTCTGACCTCTCTTATGCATATCTAGTTGATATTATTTATAGAGTTCCTCACATGACTGTTTGTATTTCACAAATAACTTGGAGTGAACAGTCATGACTCTTTGGCTTATGTCTTCTCATTCCTTTTATCTGCTTATTCAATAAATATAACTGTAGGTATCAATTTAACATTACAGTGGGATATTTGTTCTCTTTCAGAGACTTGCCAATGCATCACAAACAATAAAAATCAATTAAAACATTTACAATCAAATTACAATGAGAACTCCAGCTCAACTCATTTAGTCTTTTGGCTCGCTGCGCATTTGTCTTTTCTTTGACTGTGTCTGTCTTTTCTATGACTGTGCTTTATCTCTTTTCAGCTCTGTTTGTTCTTCTGTCCTTTGCTGTGGTGAAACTGCTGCCTTTAAATCTGGGCATATTCCAACCTTTTACACACAACAGGTGTCTTGTTGATGTGGTGAATTCCGCAAGCGGAACAGACATACATCACAATCATTTTATATTAATAATCACCCTCCACCTTAAGCCGATTCCTGTGGGTCCACAGACCACACGACATATTTCAATACAATCGCTACAACATTTTATAATAGCACCTTTTATATATATACATATATATCTCGTAGTTTCAATTATTGGCGAACTTATATAAAGTTTTAACATATAAACTGCCACTTCCACATAATATATGTTGGTCCATATAACGAACCAAAAATTATTGTCTTTTCTATGAAACCTTTAAATAACTCTCGGCGATATAATATCCATTTAACATAGGAAACAACCTTTCGGGCCCTCTTGCCGATATTTGTCTATCCGTCGATGCGATGAGCTACCTCCGATTCGATGCGATGTGATGAATCGCTTTACAAATACTTCCGATTGCGATTAATCGCAATCACAAATTCCATTTCCATGTTCCGATGCCATTTTTTTGATGCGATCAGTCACTATTCACTTAGATGTGCCGATGGGATTAGAACTGGAAGTCAAACCAATAAAATCATAATTTATAGACCCATCGGGTCCGGAACTTAATCACAATCGCAATCCTTTATTTTCATGCTCCGATGTTCTGCTTTTGTCCGATGCGATTGACCACTATTCACTGCATTTTGCCGATGTGATTGGAACTGGAACTCAAACATTTTTTAATCATAGTTTATAAGCCCATCGGGTCTGGGCTTCAATCGCAATCGCAAGTCTTTGTTTATATGATCCGCTGCCAAATTTTTCTCCGATGCGATTAGACTGATCCGATGCGATTATGCCGGACTTCAAATACGTTTGAATCATAATTCATACACCCATCGAGTCCGGAACTCAATCGGAACTCTTGTCGATATGTTCCGCTGCCAATCCTTTCTCCGATGCGATTGGAAAAGGTCCCACCTTATGGTACTTTGGTTCTTTCGCTTATTAAGCGCTTGATATTAATATATATGCTTTGAACCTTTGTGTGTTAGGCACAATATATTTAATGTGCTGCATATATATATATATATATATATAAGCTTCCGGAATTCAAACATATATCAATTATGGTTTATTGATCCATCGGGTCCGGACTTATATCGCAATCGCAACTTTCTGTTGTTTACATATTCCGCTTCATAGTTTTTCTCCGATGCGATTGGGAAAGGGTCCCACCATATAAGGCTTTGATACCTCTGGCTCTTTGTCCATTTAAGCGCTTCATTACAAATATCTATGGTTTGGACCTTTGGGTCACTATTCTCGAAATTATATATATATCCTCCAGCTTGGGTGATTCTCAGAATTAGTTTGTATATATATACTGGCTGCTTGGGTTAAGATTCCCGGAATTTGTTTGTGTATCCTTCCACCTGGGGTAATGATTCTCGGAATAAGGTTTGTATATATATATATATATATATATACTTGCTGCTTGGGTTATACGATTCCTGGAATTGTGTTTATGTATCCTCCGGCTGGGGTAGCAAATCTCGGAATTAAAAATGGTTCTGCCTCTTCTTGTGATAACGGCTCTGCCTCTGCGTCTGCCTCTGATAACGGCTCTGCCTCTGCTGTGATAATGGCTCTGCCTCTGCCTTAGCTACTTCTGCTGCTCGACCTCTGCCTCTGCCTTCACTGTACATATTACTTGCTACTGTTCTTTGCCTATATTTGCATCTGCTGCCTCCTTTTTCTGTCTCTGTCTTTGCTGCCTCTATTGTCTATCTCTATCTTTGCTGCCTCTATTTCCGTCAATGACAATATTTCCAACAGTCTCCCCCTTTGGCATTGATGGCAATACACTTTCTCTTTTTTCCTGCTCTTTCTCATGTTGCTTGCTCTTCCTGTTTGCCTGCTCTTCCTCCTGTTGCTTGCTCTTCCTGTTTTCCTGTTCTTCCTCCTGTTTCTTGCTCTTCCTCCCCCTTTGAAATCAATGGCAAGGGGTTTGAATTATTAATGTAGTTTCTATTCTTTGATCCTGTGATTTCGTGCATTTTCTTTCTCTGGAATTTTCTGACTTTGTACGCTGTCGCTTCAACCTTTGGATTAGATTTACGTCAGGTTCACCACTCTTCCTTGTTCGGTTCATGTCGGGTTCACCACTCTTCCACTATGCCACTGATCCTTTTGCATTTTTATTGATTCTTTTAAGCTGAATGTATTCTTGCCATAATCCTTTTGATCCTGAGGACCTGTTTTCATGCTTCCCTTGCTGGTTGATCTCCCCTTGGGAATGATATTTTCGTTTCTGTTCTTCCCCTGAAGCTGTGCTTTCTCTTCATATTAGAGAATAACATCTATAGATACTACCCCTAATTTGTCTCTCAAATATTCAAATGGTTCTCTGGAAAGCGGTTTGGTAAATATGTCTGCTGTCTGTTCTTTTGTTGGCACATACTCCAGTTTTACTATCTTCTGAGCCACTTGTTCTCGAAGAAAATGATACTTGATTGGGATATGTTTAGTTTTAGAGTGAAGCACAAGGTTTTTAGATATACTTATAGCACTTGTATTATCACATTTGATTGAGATAGGTTCATCAATGCTTACCTTCATGTCTTGAAGAGTTTGCTTCATCCACATGACTTGTGTGCAACATGTTGTTGCTGCTATATATTCTGCTTATGTTGTAGACAAAGAGATAGATGTATGTTTCTTGCTTAACCATGCCACCAGACTTTCTCCTAGATAGAAAGCACCTCCACTTGTGCTTTTCCTGTCATCCACACAGTTGGCCCAATCTGCATCTGTGTATGCTGTCAAAGTGAAGTTTTTGCCTTTAGGATACCAAAGTCCATACTGTGTTGTTCCTTGTAGGTATCTAAATATTCTTTTGACTGCAAGAAGGTGATTTTGTTTAGGTGCTGCTTGATATCTAGCCACTAGTCCTACTGCTAGCATGATGTCTGGTCTTGATGATGTCAAGTACAGCAGGCTTCCTATCATGGATCTGTAGAGTTTTTTATCTATATCTGCAGACCCGTCATCAACACACAGCTTGCATCCTGTGATCATGGGAGTTAACACAGGTTTGCAGTCCTCCATTTTGAAAATTTTCAACATTTCTTTTAAGTATTTTTCCTGTGAGATGAACGTACCTGTGTTCTTTTGTTGAATTTGAAGTCCTAAGTAGAAACTGAGTTCTCCAATCATGGACATCTCAAATTCTGTTTTCATCTCATCAGCAAACCCTTTTGCTAGTTCTTCTATGTTGCTTCCAAACATAATGTCATCAACATATACCACAACAATCAGGAGTTCATTTTCATGGGCTTTTATGTATAGATTGTTGTCTACTCCGCCTCTCTTAAAGCCTTGTTTTTGCAAATATTTATCCAGTCTTGAGTACCAAGCACGAGGAGCCTGTTTCAGTCCATATAAAGCCTTCTTCATTCTGCACACATAGTCTTCTTTGTATGTCAATGAGAAGCCTCCTGGTTGTTTCATGTAGACTTCTTCTTATAAGTCTCCATTCAGAAATGCAGATTTTACATCCATTTGATATACTTTGAAGTTTTGGTAGAGAGCAAAGGCCAAAAACATTTTGATGGCTTCCATTCTGGCTACAGGGGCAAATGTTTCATCGTAATCAAGTCCTTTGATTTGTGAATATCCTTAACAGACTAGTATGGTTTTATTCCTGATTACTTGTCCTTGCTCATTCATTTTGTTTTTGAATACCCATTTTGAGCCTATGACATTTTTCTCAATGGGTCTAGGAACTAATTCCCAGGTATTGTTTTTCTCAATTTGGTCCAATTCTTAATTCATAAAATTTACCCAAGACTTGTCCTTGCTGGCATCTTCAAATTTCTTTGGCTCTATTTGTGACAACATGGCTATGTATACCTCTTCAGTTTGTTCTGTTAGCTGCCTTCTTGTTTGGACCCCTACTTTCTTGTCTCTAATGATCTGATCTTCAGGATTGTTCTTCTGAGTATATCTTGAGGGAGTTTTAGAACTCAGCTCTATATCTTCTGTTGTCTTGCTTGTTTCCTCATCATCTTGGTTTTCTTCCTCATGGTTGTCTAATGGACTGCAGCAGTCTGCATCTCTTGTATTGTTTGGAAGTTCTTCATCAAATCTCACATCAATGCTTTCTACTATTTTTCGAAGAGTCTTGTTGTAGCACCTGTACCCTTTACTTTTGGATGCATATCCTAGAAATATCCCTTCATCTGCTCTTGCATCAAATTTCCCAAGATTTTCATCATTATTCTTTAAGTAGCACTTGCGTCCAAAGATTCTAAAATGTTTGATTGAAGCTGGTTTCCCATGCCATAGTTCATAGGGAGTCTTGTCACTGCTTGGCCTTAACTGAGCTTTATTAAGGATATGCAACGATGTGTGTACTGCTTCTGCCCAGAAGGTTTGAGGAATATTATTTTCATGCATCATGGCCCTGGCTATTTTCTTTACAGACCTGTTTTGTCTCTCTGCTACTCCATTTTGCTGAGGTGTTCCTGCAATAGTAAATTGTTGCTTTATCCCATGTTCATTGCATAGGTCACCAAATTCATAATCTGTGAATTCACCTCCTCTATCTGATCTGATGCATTTCAGATTGCATCCTGTTTGATTTTCTACTAATGCTTTGAAGGTCTTAAATTTTTCCAGAGCTTCTGAGTTATTCTTGAGAAATGCAACCCATGTCATTATGGAGAAATCATCTATTATCAGCATAAAGTAGAATTCACCACTTGGAGTTTTAGTTCTTGCAGGTCCACATAGATCCATGTGCACAAGTTGTAGAGGTCTTCTTGTTGATAACTCATCTTTAGCCTTGGAGGATGTGCAAGTCTGCTTGCCTAATTGACATGATTTGCATATGGTATTAGAAGGCCTCTTTATTTCTGGCATGTCTCTAACAGCTTTCTTCTTGCTTAGTCTAATTATGTGATCGAAGCTGAGATGTCCCAACCTTTTATGCCATAACCATGACTCTTCTAGTTTGCTAAGATGCCATGCTTCATCTTCCTCTTTCACAATGTAAACATTACTCTTTGTTCAAACTCCTTTGAGCAGAGTCTTACCTATGGTGCTTGATCTGAATTCACAGTCTTGTGCTCTAAAAAGAACTTCATAGCCTTTGTCACACATCTGACTAACACTTAGCAAATTTGCTTTCAGCCCATCTACAAATAGTACATCTTGGGCCTTTCCTCTGCCATTGTCTATGCTGACTGAGCCTTTTCCCTTGATTTTACCTGATTTATCACTGCCAAAAGTAACATTGCTAGATTTCTTTTCATCAAGAGTTATAAACTTACTTCTGTCTCCTATCATGTGTTTAGAGCAGCCACTGTCCAAATACCATTGAATTTTCAAATCTTGAGCAGTTAGAGCCAAGTCACATTTATTCACCTTCTTTATCCACTGGAGGCACCCTTTTGTTTGGTATATTTTGTGAGGTGATGAATAACATCTTCTTAGAGGACATTTGGAAGGTATATGTCCAACTTGATTGCATACACAACATTTGATCATAATTTTTGTAGAATTATGAGTATGAACATAATTTCTTTGATTCATAAAATTCCTTGAGGTGTTAAACATAAATCTTTGTCCATACTTTCTACACTCAATGATTTTATGACCAAATTCCTTACAATAAAAACAGTAACCATAGAAACTATTTGCATACCTGATGTAAGGTTGTCTCTTCCATGTTTGCATCTTTTGTTGGTTTGAATTACTCCTCCTTGCATGAAAATATGTAGCAATGTGTCCCAGCTTGTGGCAAGCATAACAGGTGGCATTCTTCATAGGAGGGAAGAATCTCCTTTGATGGTTTCCAAAATTTACATACTCAGGGGTCTTAGTATTTATTACATTCTTTCCTACTAGTGGTTTCTTCTGATCTCTGTCTTCCTTATTACAGGTTTCCTCTTTTGTAGGAATTGTTTGAGTTGCTTCATCATTCTTCTTTGCTTTTACAAAAATAATCTCTCTGTCAACCTTTTCTTTGCCTTTACTTGATTCTCCTTCATAGCCTATTCGAGTTTTTATCATGGGAGATCTTTGAGCTACCAGAATTTCATTCAACTTACTAGAGCTTGTTGTTTGGGAAGAATTTATAACCACTTTCCTTTGAGAATTTTCTAATTTATTCCTGAGACATACTACTTCTTCTTCCAACTTCTCTTGTTCTTGAGTTTTCTCCTTGATTTGCTTAAGTAACATGTCCTCTATCTTCTTGGCTTCTTCAAGCTCTATCTTTAGCTACTTTAAGACTTCTGAATTATGTTCTTCTCGTACATACTTGAGGAGAATTTCCTTTTGTTTTTTGCACTTCAGTTTGAGTCTGTCAATCTCCTTGAGAGCACTTCTTAGCTCCCCCTCAAGGTCGACTTCCCCTTCTTCTTCTTCATCTTCTAGCAGGAGTCCTTCAAGTTCTTCTATGGCCATCAATAAGAATTCAGAAGTTCCTTCTTCACTTGAGGGTTCATCTGAATCTTCAGATGTACTGCTGCCTTGTTGAGCATAGAAGGATTTTCTGCTGAACTTCTTTCCTTTCTGCCAGTTTTTTGATGTGTTTTTCTCTGACTCTTGAGCCTGATTCCATACTTTCTTGTGAGGACACTTAGCAGCATAATGTCCAACTCTTCCACAGTTAAAGCATTTGAAAGGAAGTTTACCTTTGTATTTACCTGATCCTCTATCCAAATTCTTGACAAATTTTGCCTCTTCTTCATCCGAGCAAGAGCATATGTCTCCCTCTTCTTCTTTCTTCTTTTATGTTTTAAAGGTTGCTTCCCTCGTACTTGGCTTCTTCTGTGGGAGTCTCATCTCATATGCTGTTAGATTTCCAAGTAGCTGGTTCATGGTCAATATCTCCCAATTAGTTGTTTCTTCTATTGCAGACACCTTGGGATTAAACCTGGGTGGAAGAGATCTTAGAGTATTTTGTACAATTACAGCTTCTTTTATGTTTTCACCTAGAGCCTTCATGTTATTTACTATTTCTGCCACCCTTAGAAAGAAGTTAGCAATATCTTCATCATCATCCATTTTTAAGTTCTCAAACTGGGATCTATAGACTTGGAGTTTGGCAGTCTTTACTTTCTTGTCTCCCTCATGGATGTTCTCCAGAGTATCCCACATTTCTTTGGCAGTGTCTTTGTGCATTACTTTGATAAACTCTGCTTCACACAATCCATTCAAGATGGCATTCATGGCTTTTGCGTTAGCTACAAAATCTTGTTTGGTTTCTTTCTTTGAGTCAGTTACCTTTGGGGCATATCCATATTCCACAGCAGCCCAGACTTCTATTCCTAGAGACATTATGTATGTCCTCATTATGATTTTCCAGAAAGCATAATTTGCACCAGTGAAAAAAGGGGCTTTATTGGTTGAACATCCTTCTTTACTAGCCATCCTGAAAACCTAGGATCTCCTTTCAGTTGTTAGAATTGTACAAAGGAACCTGCTCTGATACCAATTGTTGAACCTTTAGTTAAACTGAGAGGAGGGGGTGAATCAGTTTAACACATTCATGAACTTTTTAAAACTTTTCATTAAACGTATTTACACCTTCATTTCATATCCAACTTAATATGTGAGTAATCTTAGAATGTGAACAGCAAGTATTAATATAATATAACAATAGACTTAATATGAGAGCAACAGGTATTAAGCATATGATATAAATCAGATCAACACATAAATATCATGCACAGAGACACCAGATATAAGTGGAAACCCATAAAGGGAGAAAACCACATCTTATTATTGTTGTGATGTAGAGGCAAGCTCCAACTCCCTCTCACCACTGTTTTTCTACAGGCACCAACCTACAGGAGGCTCTAACCTCAATTCTGCAAGCTATAACTTACAAGGAAGCACCAACACCCTTCAATTTTCTGCAGGCACCAACCTACAGGAGGCTCCAACCTCAGTCAGCTACAACTGACAGCTATCAAGCTGCAACTTGATAGGGAAGCTCCAACTTCCTCAATTTATCAAACTGAATGTTTTTTTATTTACCTCAGATATCAGCTATGTGATGTAGCTTTTATTTCTGCTTTTATTTTCTTAATCTTCTCTGCCTTACTCTTCTATACTTTGCATTCTCTATATTTTCTCTCTCTGACCTCTCTTATGCATATCCGGTTGATATTATTTATAGAGTTCCTCACATGACTGTTTGTATTTCACAAATAATTTGGAGTGAACAGTCATGACTCTTTGGCTTCTGTCTTCTCATTCCTTTTATCTGCTCATTCAATAAATATAACTGTAGGTATCAATTTAACATTACAGTGGGATATTTGTTCTCTTCCAGAGACTTTCCAATGCATCACAAACAATAAAAATCAATTAAAACATTTACAATCAAATTACAATGAGAACTCCAGCTCAACTCATTTAGTCTTTTGGCTCGCTGCGCATTTGTCTTTTCTTTGATTGTTTCTGTCTTTTCTGTGACTATGTTTTATCTCTTTTCAGCTCTGTTTTTTCTTCTGTCCTTTGATGTGGTGTAACTGTTGCCTTTAAATCTGGGCATATTCCAACCTTTTACACACAGAAAGTGTCTTGTTGATGTGGTGAATTATGCAAGCGGAACAGACATACATCGCAATCGTTTTATATTAATAATTTCCCTCCACCTTAAGCAGAGGCCCGTGGGTTCATAAACCACGCGGCATATTTCAATACAATCGCTACAACGTTTTATAACGGCGCCTTTTATATATATACATATATATCTCGTAGTTTCAATTCTCGACGAACTTATATAAAGTTTTAACATATAAACTGCCACTTCCACATAATATATGTTGGTCCATATAACGAACCAAAAATTATTGCTTTTCTATGAAACCTTTAAATAACTCTCGGCGATATAATATTATCCATTTAACATAGGAAACAACCTTTCGGGCCCTCTTGTTGATCTTTGTCTATCCGCCGATGCGATGAGCTACCTCCGATTCGATGTGATGCGATGAATCGATTTACAAATACTTCCGATTGCGATTAATTGCAATCGCAAATTCCATTTGCATGTTCCGATGCCCTTTTTCCGATGCGATCAGTCACTATTCACTTAGATGTGCCGATGCAATTAGAACTGGAACTCAAACCAATAAAATCATAATTTATAGACCCATCAGGTCCAGAACTTAATCGCAATCGCAATCCTTTATTGTCATGCTCGATGTTCGCTTTTTGTTCGATGCGATCGACCACCGTTCACCTATTTTGCCAATGCGATTGGAACTAGAACTCAAACATTTGTTAATCATAGTTTATAAGCCCATCGCGTCCTGGCTCAATCGCAATCGGCAAGTCTTCGCTATATGATCCGCCGGCCAACTTTTTCTCCGATGCAATTAGACTGATCCGATGCGATTATGCCGGACTTCAAATACGTTTGAATCATAATTCATACACCCATCGGGTCCGGAACTCAATCGGAACTCTTGTCGATATGTTCCGCTGCCAATCCTTTTTCCGATGCGATTGGAAAGGGTCCCACCTTATGGTACTTTGGTTCTTTCGCTTATTAAGCGCTTCATATTATTATATATGCTTTGAGCCTTTGTGTATTAGGCACAATATATGTAACGTGCTGCATATATATATATATATATATATATATATATATATATATATATATATATATATGTATATATATATATATATATGTATACTGGCCGCTTGGGTTAAGATTCCCGGAATTTGTTTGTATTTATATACTTGTCGCTTGGGTTACGATTCCCGGAATATTGTTTATGTATCCTTCCACCTGGGGTAATGATTCTTGGAATAAGGTTTGTATATATATATATATACTTGTCGCTTGGGTTATACGATTCCCGGAATTGTGTTTATGTATCCTCCAGCTGGGGTAGCGAATCTCGGAATTAAAAATGGCTCTGCCTCTGCTTATGATAACGGCTCTGCCTCTGCCTCTGCCTCTGATAACGGCTTTGCCTCTGTTGTGATAATGGCTCTGCCTCTGTATTCGCTGCCTCTGCCTCTGCCTTAGCTGCTTCTGCTACTCGACCTCTGCCTCTGCCTTCACTGTACATATTACCTGCTGCTGTTCTTTGCCTATCTTTGCATCTGTTGCCTCCATTGTCTGTCTCTGTCTTTGCTGTCTCTATTGTCATCAATGACAATATTTCCAACACCCTCATCAATAATAGTACGATGAACAAGGTGATTGAGAATATTTAATTGTATGGAGAATGAAAATTTTGCTAGTAGTTGCGGCACATAGCCCATATGATTAAAGACAACAAGATTAGAATCAGTTGAATCAATTCCACCAATAGCCGACAATAAAGCCTGTTTTTGGGCGGGACAATTTTGTAATACCTCAAGAGCGGACATAGCTAAAGGGGATTGAGCCAAATCTTCAACTATATTATAATTTTGAGTAGCTCTTGCTCGAGGATTATATGTCGATTTGTGAATTACTCCCTTAGGTGGCGTAATCGTCAATTCAAGAATAGCAGAAGGCGGTACCGATTTCGTAGACATATTCGTAGTCGAGGTAGTAGGTTGATCAGTGGCCTGACTACCATAATATTTATTACACGTTGACACGAAAATATTTGTTGAGGTTTGGTGGCAGACAACATAAGTACTTGGGAACTAGAAGCTGGATTCCTAGCAACCAAATTTGTGTCTGGTTTTGGAAAGGGATCTGTCAACACAGCTGACGCATGGGAAGTCTTAGTGAATTTTGAGACTTCAACGCAGTGATGAAAATCCCGGCAAAGTGTTTCTCATTACAGATTATGCATGGATAACGAGGTTTCCTAGGTCCAGACGATTGACCAGATGATCTCTCCTATGGGTTAGAAGTTTGTTTTTTCTTAGATTTCCCCTTTTTCTTACTTCCGGGTTGCTTGTCACTTTTTCCCTTGTCAAATGACACGACATTAATTTTGGAAGAAGGTGCAGGATCAGATGCAGTAGTATGATGTGTACTTGCAGTGCCAATCAAGCCGTCTTCGACATGAGAGTCCTTTATTTTAGGAGGAACATTAAAATTAGATCTCGGTGCGTTAGGAATTTTTTCATAGAGCATGCCAGACTAAGTATAAATCAAGTCTAAATATTGGGCATGAGAAATAACCTGCTCTTCTGTGACGACGCCACCCTTAGCCACATCCTCAGTTATAGATGGTAACAGGGACTTAACGAACCACTCAAGAAGTAACTGATCAAGAACAAATTCCTTAACCATTCTATGACGATGACGCCACTTGTGAATATGATCATAAATGTGAGTAGCATTAGTCTGTTTAAAATTAGTCAAGAGTTTCGTTCCAGTTTCATATTGTATGGGTAACTAGAAGTGAGTCAAAAAGACAATAGCTAGGACAGTGAAATTATCAAAAGAATCTCTAAGTAACTCAATATACCATTTTGCAGTTGGACCAGTGAGGGTATGTTGGAAAAGACGTAGTCAAACAAAATCATCATTTAGGGAATTTGATGAACACCATAAATGATAACTCATGACATGAGTTGATGGGTCTTCTCTAGGGTTTCCATTGAATTTAGGAATATCTGAGGGTAATTTTGATCCAGGTGGATATCGGTGGCTTCCCACCTATTCCATTTGGACCCGCAACATCAATTCTTTCAGTTTTTCAGCTTCAGCACAGCTTACTATTTATAGCAGGTTTTCGGGTCCTGCACACCCGAAGCCGTTTTGGGGCATTAATAATCCAGGTGGATATTGGTGGCCACCCATCGAGTCCATTTGAACCCCTACCATCAATTATTTCAGTTTGTAAGTTTCGGCCCAACTTACTATTTTTAGCAGTTTTTCGGGTCTTAAACTTCCGGAGCCGTTTTGAGGCCCTAAACGACGTTTTTTGGGAAAAGTTGTACTCCTCGGACAGATCTTTCTAACGAGATATTAGCACGTCAAACGGAGATCGGATGCCAAAGTTACGTCCCCGGGAAGTTGAACCACCAATTTACCCAAACGGGGCCCACAGTTTTGGCGCTTCATCTCCTACGGTTAGGGTTTTGGACATTTCGGATTCTACATTGTTTCTCAACAATAAATAGGCCCTTGAGCCTCATTGTAACATGGGCTCGTAGGTCCGTAGCCATCACATCTCTTCTCAGAGATTCGCTACCAGCACCCTAGCTATTTTATTTCCATTATGCTTGTAAGCATATTTCTGTTATTTGATATTAATGAAATGAAGCATTATTTCCGCTGCATCTCTATGTTCATGGTTATTTTCGTATTCTGTTGCGTTCCTACATAAATCCGGATCAGTGGTATCAGAGCGGGTCTGATTTTTCTCTGTTTTTCTTTTCATATCTCCAACGTGGCCAAGGTATAAGGAGTTCAACCTCGCAACCCCGATGACCCCCCATGGCAGAAGGAAAGAAAGACGAGGGAGCAGGAGATCCTGTCAAAATCTTGCTCGAGGATGCCCTCGAGAAACAGAGGAACGCGATGATGGACCCTTTTTTTTTTTTTTTTTTCCAGATCCTTCAATGGCTGCCCACCGGTGGCACATCTACATCCAACACGTTTGCCAATGAGTTCGTGACATCCTGGACAAATCCAACACCAAGTTCAGCAAAATTTCCCCCCCATGGAGGAACTTAACGCAATGGAGACCATTACTTCCTAAGGAGGGAGGAATGATCCAGGTGGATATCGGTGGCCTCCCACCTATTCCATTTGGACCCGCAACATCAATTCTTTCATTTTTTTAGCTTCAACACAGCTTACTATTTATAGCAGGTTTTCGGGTCCTGCACACCCGAAGCTGTTTTTGGGGCATTAATAATCCAGGTGGATATTGGTGGCCACCCATCGAGTCCATTTGAACCCCCACCATCAGTTATTCCAGTTTGTAATTTTCGGCACAACTTACTATTTTTAGCAGTTTTTCGGGTCTTCACTTTCGGAGCCGTTTTGAGGCCCTAAACGACGTTTTTTGGGAAAACGGAGAGCAACATTGGTCCATGGACCAATGTTGCTCGTTCAAAAGTTGTACTCCTTAGACATATATTTATAACGAGCTATTGAGCGCTCAAACGAAGATCGGATGCCAAAGTTACGTCCTCGAGAAGTTGAACCACCAATTTACCCAAACGGGGCCCACAGTTTTGGTGCTTCATCTCCTACGGTTAGGGTTTTGGACGTTTCGGATTCTACATTGTTTCTCAACAATAAATAGGCCCTCGAGCCTCATTGTAAGACAGTTCAGGGGCTGGGAGCCGACACATCTCTTCTCAGAGATAAGCACGACCAGTGCCCTAGCTCGCCACATCTATCATGTCTGCATTGTAAGACAGTTCAGGGGCTGGTAGCCGCCACATCTCTTCTCAGGGATACGCTGCCAGTACCCTAGCTCATCTATTTCCATTATGTCTGTAATAGGCCTGCGAGCCTCAATGTAACATAGTTCAGAGGCCTGCGTACGCCACATCTCTTCTCAGAGATACGCTACCAGCGCCCTAGCTTGTTTCCATTATGTTTGTGAGCTTATTTCAGTCATTCGTTTATTAATAAAATGAAGCATTATTTCCACTGCATCTATGTATCTATGGTTATATTTGTATTATGTTGCGTTCCTGCATAAATCCGGATCAAATTTGTGAGGTATCACCGGCCACCAAGGAGCGTAGTTGATTGGATCAATGGTTAGCCAATTTAAATCTGGTAATTCTGAAGTTTCAACAAAGGGAAACTGTCTATTAAGGTCACGTTGAGCATAGCCAGGGTATGATAGAATTGCTTGAGCAACAGGCCTTTGAGCACAAGCATAAGGAATTTGTTGTTGGTAACCCATATAGGGGTTGTTTTGAAAAGCAAACGCTTGAGGATTCTGTTGACCAAAACTTGGATATGGTACTTGTTGAAATGAAGTTTGATGTATTTGTGCCTGAGGCTACCAAGGGGTCTGTCCACCAATGTTATAACCAAATTAGAATAACTTGGATTCGGTTGAGGATAGGTATAACCAGGTTGTGGCTGTGACATCCCATAAAATGGTAAACCATCTTGTGAATAAATGATTCCAGATACAAGCTGGTGTTGTAAATTAACCGGAGGATTTGGAGTCTGTGGAACCAATACTTGAGGGTGTTGAGTTGAAGGACCCGCCTGATAAGGTTGTTGTACAACATTTGGATTATGTAAAAGGGGTAAAGATGTATTAACAAGTGGAAATGATGTGGGTGTAACAGGTTGAACTGGTTGATACGAAAGTACAACCGTTTCTGGTTGGATAGGCAGAGTGGGCTGCCATTGACAAACATTCATTTCGACATTAGATTGACCAAAAAGTGACAGAGTACTGTCGTAGTTGGTGACCAAAGGTTGCCCCCCAGCATGAGTAGGATAATAAGATGGAAAATATTGCTCTCCAAATGCTGGGAGTCCACTTGATATGGTACTTGATGGAATAGACCCAGAAGGACCAACTTGATATTGCCCTGATGATGTGTATAAAGAATCAAGATGTTTGTACTCACTATAGGTTTACCAGTTAGAATAACAAACGATGACATTGGTAAAGTCCATGGGTTTGAAGATGCACTAGAGAAAATTCCAGATAAATATTTATAGCCTGATGGGACCATAGGGCCACCATGAAAATATGACTCTGGTGAAGTTGTAAACATCGACGGGGTAGCGAGGGCAAGTACTCATGTAATTGGAATAGATGGCCCAACCAAAGATGTTGGTTCATGCATGGTTACTTGACCAAATGTATACCCTTGTGAATCGACGGGAATATGAATAGGAACAGGATCAACAAAAGCATAGGGTGGTGATTGAGGAAAAGAATCGTACAAGTAAAGATCCTCCCCAAAATGGGTTGGAGTTAAAGGTGTCTCGCTTTGTGGGATTTCTTCAATCAAAATTAAACCGGGTGGAAGTATTTCACCATCAGGCCCAAAGTATATTTCAGGTGGTTGACTGTGTGATATGGGAGACTCAATAGCTACAGAAACTTGTGGGATGACCAATGCAGAAACAACTTCTGGTTGTTCAACTTCGGGATTCAGATGTTTTGGCAAAAAGGAGACAGGATCTGGATCAACTTCTGTTTGAACAATGTCGGGTCTAGGAGGTATGGTCTCACTGATTAGATGGATCGTGACCACGAGTAACTGTGAGGACTCTGTTTCGACAACAATAGACAAACCGGGATGTGTAGAAACAACTTGAGCTAACTCTGGTACATGGGAAGATGATGTTTCATTAGAGGTACCAATAGTACTTAATTCGGTAGAGTGTTGTTGCCTTCGCCGAGCAGGACTAACTTCTGGTGGTAAAGGTGGTTTCAATGCTAATCTACACGAACGACAGGGGAAAGGATTTTCTTCTTCCACGATGACTGATTTATTTATAAAAAAAACAAAAACAAATAAACAAAATAAAAGGGTATTACTAGGCAAAAGGTTTACTAAGAAACTATGAACTGTGTAATACCTCTTGGCGAACCAAGAAGTATAGGCAGGCAATCTCCCTGAATGTTGTGTTTGGTGTATCACAATTTACAAGGCGGCTGACTCGGTTCACTATGGATGGATAGCAACCTAAATTTGTCCTCCCAAATATACCCGAAGTTACGTGGAGGCCCAAGTCCATATTAGCGTTGTATAATGCGAAACTGCACAGTGAGAGCACCCCTTTATACTTTTCGTACTGTAACACCGCCCGATATACCCGAAAGTACGTGGATGAGCTACGATATACTTACGTACGTGGAGTGAGGTATCACACTCGGAATGTATCGTATAAATTTAACGACAACTGCTATGTTTTACGACGCCGGAACACGTCTCTAGCGTAGACCTTCTAAATGTTATCATTAAGGTTGCAATGCTTTGTTAGGTAAATTGAGATAAATTTTAAGTTGATCTTGTTTATCAATTTACCTTTCAAGATTCACCGCGATGATGTATTGGAAATTCCTAAAATGCAAACTAAAATGATAAGAAATATTTCACTTTTAGCTTTCCAATGAAAATCCTAGTTACTAGAGGGAAAGAGCAATCAATTTGACAGCAAACAAGCAAAAAACACAAACTAAAATGCAATCCTAATTGTTCTTTTTGCAAAAACACAATCCACTACATGAAAATGCAGGTTTTTATTTTCAGTCCCTTTAATGTTATGAATGTAGAAAAGGAAACTAAGTGCATCAAATCAATAAAAACAAATGCCGTTTACTTTTTGAGAAATGAGGAATAGAACAACAATTTCTCTTTAATAGGAAAAATGAGGAATAGAACAACAATTTCTCTTTAATAGGAAAAATGAGGAATAGAACAACAATTTACCCGACAGGGAACGAAGAATTTACGGCAATTTCATTTTTCAAAAGCAAATAGATCTAATGCAACAATGAAAATACTTTGAAATTAATTTGTCAATGATAAAGAAAAACACTTTAAATAAACATTGAACAAACTTTTCTTTCAAAGGAGGAAGGAGTAGGTAAGGTCTCTGGTCAATCTGAGGTATCAAGCTCTTTAAAACACAACAAACAACAAACTCAAAGCAAATGCAATGAGAAAATCAATGGAATTTGGCTAATTCTAGGGGGCAACGCAGTCTCTAAGGGAAGACAGTGCGTTGCAACGCGCCCCTGGAAGGGAGACAGTGTTATGCAAAGCACTGTGTCCTGTTCAACAGTGCATTGAGCGCAGTTAGAGAATGAAAACTCAATTGTTTAACACACTTCTAATGTAAATTTTGATTTCAAAAAGCCTAATCTTTCAGAGTAAATGCTACTAGGTGAATAAATAGAGAAAATCAGAGGCAAATACACTAAGGATGAAGGGTAACTCCGCCAGCAGAGTCGCCAATTTGTTATGCAGAATTATGGATTACGAATAAAACATTCTTCCCTATATGTAGTGCTCATCTATAACAATAGGTTAAAGACTTTGCAACTACTTTTCCTAACAGTAAATAGACACAAAGAACTTACTTGGAGTCCAAGCGCTTCCTATTCTCCTTTTATCGCTCTTGCTGTAGCTTCAAATCTGAGCTAGATCACCAAAATATTTCCTGCAAAGATGAACACTAAACAACAAAAGATAGCAATAATACAGATGTCTATTCAAGTTATTCAGTTAAATCAATGAAACATGAACCATATACATCAGATAAGAACTCATAAAACAGAAGAAAGAAGCTTATACAGATATGTATGTGGGAAAGTAAGCATCAATCTTTTTTAATGGATAGAAGGGGAAGTTAACCCCAATGATTGCTTTAGTGTCACCATCTCCAACAGCATCCCAGCCTCATCACAATGCACATCTCTCCAACAACATGTCACTCAAATAAATTCCTCAATTGAAATTCCACCACCATTTCTCTACTCAAATTCTTCCTCCTCAAGCACTAGGATCTGTGCTCAATTTATAGAGGAGTTGAATGTAGTTTTACAATCAATGACTTTCTAATAATAGGAAAGACATGTTCCTAGTCTCAGAGGTATAAAATGGACACATGGATTCGAAGTTTGACACGTGAACTCTTCTAGAAAGCACTGGCCAAGTGGAGATTCTGAAACAATGAGAATTTCACTCCCAATTTGACCAACACACCCATGAGTGTCGAGAAGTGCTTTGCAAAGCACCCTTGAGTGGGGTTAACTGCATATGCAATGCACTTAGTCCCTTTAGAGGCAGCGTTGGTGAGCTCTCATATGATATAAACTTCAAAACTTGGAAACTTTTGTAATGAAATTCATGGATGATTTGTCTTGTTCTTTGTCTTAGGGCATGTAACAACTGAAATGATAGGGAATGATAGACCCTATTCATTGGTTCTGGAGATGATGTCCAGTTAACCAGGTCATTGGGAATGGTGCCCAAATTGACCTATAACAATATGTACAAGAGTAGTTCACTCCAACAAAATTATACATAGCATTGTGAATCTTTATATGGGATTGAGGTGTACCGATGAATGACGCGTACAACCATGGAATGGAAGATGTGTTTCCATGGTGTTGTCTTTCGACAAAGGAGAATGACCAAGACTGTGCGACTTCAATAAGAGGAAATGTCTCAAGTGAATGAGGTCTTTGCATGTATGAGGTGATGAATGGTGTTGTTGGAATATGGGCATCCAATTTGTGTGAAACATGTATGAAAACTTGTATCTTAACATTAAGGGAGACAAGAGAACGACATCATTTTGTGAGGGGGAATTTTTGGAGCATGTGGCATGTTTCGTGTGCACCAATGTCCCTATCAGCAACCAGTTCGGTTAGGAGTTTGCGGACAACAGTTACATTAGGGGCATCAATTGGGGAACTTTGTGTGAGCCATGCAATTTGGTGGTAGCTTTCAGATTTTGAATCTACTTTTGTTGCATACTTAGAGATGCAGTTCAAAACAACATGGTGTGAGAGAAATGATTGGAATTCAATGTTGGCTCGCCATATCACAAGCATGTGAAGCTTGTGGACGTTGAGCTTGTCATCATTTCTAGCAGGAACATACATTTTACGGCCAGAAGCATCGATGTGCATAGATGAGGCCTCATGCAATTCCCAGCGGGATCCATAGCAAAAATTGTAGAGTTATTCCTTTTGCAAAGGCATGTAGAGGAATGACAATTTGTGTGCTTTTATACATATTTGACAAGTTCCTCATAGCCTTAGAGACCATCAGACGTGAATATTTAATTTTTTGAAAGGAGGCAAAGATCACGAATTGCTGAGCGGTGGACTCCTGGATTTATGCGAAGGAGGGGTCGAGGGTTCCAAGCAGTGACATATGTATCGAAGAAAGTTTTGGTGGAACCAACACTTGCTTCATCAATCCAACCGAGCCTGTCCATAACAGGTGCATTTTCAAACCATGGGAAGCCATGTATATGTGTAAAGCCTCTACGTTGTCATTCATACCTTAGAAAATAACCCAGGAATAAGTAAGAGGGACGCATGAAAATAACATACATGAAGTGGAGAATAAAACACAATGGGAGATTAATACTTGCACCAAAAGTCCTTTACAAGGAATCCTTTTAGTAGGCACTCTTTTAAGAATATTGTGAATCTGCAATCGATGTATTGGGAGGCACGGTTTGGGTTTGCAACAATGTTTTGGATTCTCCAACGAGTTTTCTCATGTGCAATGGATGGAGGATTGGAAGGCATGGCCATATGAAAGTCATGCCATTTGATATTAGTTGCACTTAGTGTGAAGAATAAGGTAGGGCTACCTTTTGAATGATCATGTCACTAAGTTCTCCTCTATACCTAGTCCAAAAATTTCGGCTCCCTCGTAGGGATGAGCCGAAGCGCATAATCTAGTCTAAAACGGACAAAGGAGGTAGTTGTTGAAGGTGGTGGCAAAGGTCTGCAATAGTTGCTGGCAAAATATTTGCAAGGTCCCTTTTAATGAAGACCAATGTGGTTGCTTGGTTGTGATGATGCATGATAAGGTTGTACAAGTAATATTAGAATCTAGGATGTTGGCCAAAGAGATTATCATGGTAGCACATTAGGTGCAAAGTTTATTTCTGCATATCAACTTTAGGTGCAAAGTGTATTCCTGCATGTCAACTTTTGCAATTCTTTTTTGCTTAAGCATGGTAGATCCAATGGGGAAAAGGGTGGGGAAGGCCATGGAGAAGAGGCCCTCAATGTTTTATTCATTGACTGGAGAGAGGACAATGATGGACCACTGGAGTGAATGGGTGGGGGTGGAATTGGAACATTCTATGAAGGAGAGTATTTCATCAAACTCAGTATGAGAATTTGGGAGAGTCTATACAAAGGAAGATGGTTGGAGGTCAGACAAGCATGTGTGGAGGAGTTCATCAAAAGGAGTTTCAGAGAGGGTTTATTGGGGTTCAAGGGAGTTGGTGGTGAGATGGCATAGTTAGGTGGAGACATCTGTAGGGGTGTTGGGAAAAGCAGAAAGCACAGTTGGGTTAAGCTTAACATCTTTTTAGTATGGATTGTTTGCTAGTTTGAACTACAAAGCTATAAGGACGTGTGTTTTGCTGGCAAAAAAATCATAGGATGTGTGGCTAGTGCTCCTTTGTTGACAACAAGGATGTCTATTTTTTAGATCATGCGGAGAAGAGAAGTGACAATATTAGTTATATCTCAAGGGAAGTCAATAGTATGGCCAAAATATTTGTATTTCCCTCCACATGCATGGGTCACTTGAAGAATTGGGTTAACGCAGGCAATTAACATCTCTTCAACTTGAGTTAGGCAAGAGAAGACATGGGGTTGTTTTCCTAGGTCCATATTGTTCGAGGAGGAGAAACGATGTACAATTCATTCAAAGGCACAGCAGGAACATGAAAGGACACCACAATGGTTTTTCGTTTTCATGGATGGGTATGATTCATTACAAGTGGAGCAAACCCATAGGGGGTTAAGTGCATCAATTTTTTCACGAAATTGGTGATGTGCATGATGGAGATGATTGTTGTCAAATTGTTGGGAAGTTGAAAAGGAAGCCACATGCGGGGATGGTTGTACAGGGAAGGTGGAAGGTGAAGGATGGATATGGTTTGGAAATGATTGGTAGACAAGTGGACATGGAGGGGTGAACGATTAAGAAAGCAAGGATTAAAACATGGCATGTGGTAAGTTGAAAGAGGAGGATGTGTTTTTTTTTTTTTTGTATTTGGATTTTGTTTGTCTATTTTTTATTTTTGGGGAGGTTTTGTTGAGTGAAAAAGGAAGTTAGGCAACAATGTGTGCATGTGTTGTATGAACATGGAAAGTAGATGAAAGATGTTGTGGAGGAGGAGGTGTTTCTATTTGTTTGAATGCAGTAAAAACTTTTTTTTGTTGGTAATTGTTTTTTATTGCAAAGCAACCTAGCATTTAATTGGTGTGGTGTTTTCTGTAGCAAAATTATAACGAATAAACCATCGTTTCAAATACAAATTGTAGGTGAAATGTGAAGTTGGAAGCAAATGTTTCTATTTTTTTGTTGCATTTTTTTTCTTTTTCAAAATGAAACATTGAATGGTGGGATGTTCAAATGACTACTACTAATATTAGAATTGATACCATTATGAAAATCTAGCATGGACTAAAGGGAACCCACTTTTAGATTTGACCATAATTAAAATAAATAGTTGTGTACGTTTTCCATAGTGAGCATATCATTATGTATATGTGTATCTGAAACACATGTGTGTGTGTTGCAAAGTAGATGAAGAGATGAGAAAGGTTAGATAAATGCAAGTGAGTGACTGCCCATATATATACAAGAGATATTACAAGTGAGCACATGCCCATATATTAACGAGAAACATTAAAAATGAGCGAGTGCCCATATACATCTAAGAAACATAACAACTGAGGGAGGGCCCATATATTTACAAAAGTAGGAAGTAATGTTGAAGTTGAGGTTTATAGGAAAGAGTGGAGATAGAAGTGCAAACAAAAGTGTATGGAAAGGTGTGCAAGGACTTGCGAGACCATTGAGTCTAAAGAGGGGTAAGGAGTCGACACTAGTGCAATGGAGCGGTATAGAAGGGAGATCGTGTGCAAGGTTGAGGATGAGAATCAATGGAAAAGAGGGAGGGGGGAGGGAGGGATGGAGCACACAGTTGTTTTGAAAAAAAGGTGTGCGACACAAGAGATGGGGAAAGATGAAGGAGAGGGGAAAAAGGTATCTCTATAGTTGATGGAAATTTTTTTTGGGAGGGGTAACGGTGTGCTGTATATCCCGAAGGAGAAGAGTGGATGCAGAGGCATATTAAGGGAGTTCCTTAGAGTGCACGAGGGTTGGACAGAGGCATTTGATGCTATTGAAAGTGTCTTTTTTGAAAGAGAGTGTGAAGAGAAATTGCTGCTCTTTGATCCTCTTGGATATGTCTCTTATAGGTTCTAGCTCGCTTGAGAGGAGGCTAAGGTCCTTTGCGGATACACCCAAGAGCTCATTTGCGACATCATCAAAAGCAACAACATTTTCGATGTGGCCAGTGTGGTCACGCAATTCAAGTTGGAGAATAAAGTGATAGTCACATTCAAGGAAGGAACCCTCACATTTTGAACAATGCCACATGTTGTCATCTTGTCGAAAAGCCTTTTTCATGCATTGCATCCCATCAATGCTAAGGGGGCATGCAAGGAAGTAGAAGTCTTCCATGTTAACTGATGTAACATTAGCACAAAGGGAAATCCACAGAACTTTTAGGACAAGGGGCATTGCGACAATTTCAACAATTTATTTATTTATTTATTTATTTTTATTTTTTCTTCTTCTTCTGCTGAGGGGTCTGTTGGACGCGTTTTTGTATTTTCAACTTAGCAATGGTGAGGAAGAGTTTATGCCTGTCTCTTGAAACCATTCTCTGAGCCGACACATTTCAACAATAGTTGGGTTTATAACAAGGTAGGTGGTGGGGATAGTTTTGATAGTTCAACCATTGAGCTTGATGATCTGACCTCCTTTGATTACAAGGATTGAAACAATGCACTCCATGCGGAGAGAAGAAAGTTCACGCCCTTTGGCATGGCAGTGGGCATCCCACAAGGTGACACCGATGCTGCTACTAGACATGTCAAGCAGAGATATAGTTTTCTTTCGAGTTTCATATCCATCACACCTACGTATGATGGAGGTAGGAGAGGTCGAGTTGACAGCACCAATAACATCAACAATTGAGTTGAAAGTTGTAAGGATGAGTGAACTAATTGGAATAAAGTGGAATTTATGGGAAGGTATCGCTTGATCGTCATGTATGAATTGGGATATTGTTGATGCGGAGAAAAGGAGGATTTCTAATGGTCGGTTAAGATGATAATAGGTAGGGTTCAGAACCTTAATGGTGCCATTTGAAACTATGTATACTTATCCAACGTGAACAGGAGCATTAAGTGAGTCCGCCAAGTCACCAAAGGCGGATATGTGGATCTCGTCGTCATCACGGTCACAAGGTTAAAGCGTGGTGATCTTCTAGCTCCACATGCATTATTGTATTCAAAGAGGGGTGTTTTTGCAATCACTCTACATTGTATGGACCAATATGCCTTGAAAGGGAGAGGTGTTTTAGGCGTAGCGGTACCACCTGGGAATTTTGAGTCTGGTTATGCACAGGGGGTTCGATGGGCAGGAAGAGGCATTAGATGAGGATGAGGTGGCATGGAGTACTTGCTCTGTGAAGAGAGCAAGAGGGGTTGACTCGCTAATTAGAGGTGTTACCTGGTGGAGTATTTCAAGTTTGACGAGACAAAGAGACCTGCAAGGAAGACCATTTGTGAGTGAAGAGGGGAAACACAACACTAGTAAAGCAAGTATATTTCAAAAAGGCATATAAAAGAGAGGAAGGAAGGGGGGATTTTAAACATACAAAGTTTGGCGTACATATGTGCATGAGATTTTTTGGAGGAGCACAATGAAGCCTATTTTCAGGTCCCTAGTTGTTGCAAGGGCATTGTGCGAAGAAGGAAGCAAGACGACATGGCTGTGAGTTCCATAAAAAAGAGAGAGCCAGAAACGGGCGATTGTAGCCCTAGCATGGTAGTTTTGCTCGATGACAATGACTTGGAGGATTGGTTGCAACTCGGTAGAACTAACAAGCAATAATGGAAGTGCATTGGCAGTCAAGGTTGTATCCATGGTGATACAATTTTGTTGTTCGAAGAAAGGAGTTGAAAGTGAAGATCAAATGTAAGTGCATAAAAGAAAAATAGTTTCTGTAGTAAATAGGAGGAAAAGGCCAAGGAGTTTATATTAACAAACATGAAGGAGCAGAAAAAATTGAAGGGAAAAAGTGTGGAATATTTAAGAGAATGAGAAAAAACAAAACAGACAAGAATGAAGGTGATACCACAAATGAAGAGATTGCTAGACTACTCTCCTTTTTTATGTGTGCAATTTCTATGTTCCAAAGTAAAATGTTGAATAGGTAAGAAAACAAAGTAAGAAAAAATCAACGTCTATCATGGAATAATTTTCTTTGAGTGCACGGAAGTTTTGGAGGGATCAAAGGAGGGGTTTGGAAATGTGACTGAGTTACCTAGCAAGCAAAGAAGTATTTCTCAAACAAAGAGACCTTAAAGTTGTTGCAAATATATCCTGACAATGTTTGCACTGGTAGTAGCGAAGCAAAGGAGGAAGAATAGTTTCAATTATGTTAGTTGTTTGTGATATAAAGGTTTTTTTTTTTCATTTATGTCAATTACAACTTTCTACCCTATTCAAAATACCATGTAACTCATCTCATGAACTTAATTCATAGATTCAATTTGTTAATATTCTATAAGAAAAATAAAGGCTAGGTTTTTTTTTGTGAGATCAAATCTCTTACTGTATTCAATACACAAGAGTACGTGGCATTCTCCACAAAGAAGAGTGTGTGTAGGAAAATATAGGTTAGAAATAATGGATTGAAATGTGTCTTCATATAGCAAGTAACATTGCATAGACAACAATCATAAATTTTGTAACATCACATAGATAGAAATCATAAATGAAAGACTTTGAGAATAGGAAAAAGTCCATTTAATATGTGACAGTAATATGTGCATATGAGAAGGTTGGATTTCGAGTAAGTTGAAATTATTCCACATCGATAAAAGGATCTGCCAAGTTCTACTAAGGCAAATTTTTGCTACATCTGCATCTATATGGTATTGTTAAAATATGATACTCAATTCGTTCATCTTTCCTGTATGATTGATTAAGATGATTTAGAACATATTTTCTGCATGATTGATATAAAGATGTTTTGGAACATGTATTTGGATCAATATTTTCACAATATAATTAGAGCATTGGGATGTTAGAGAACAATTTCCTACAACTTATAGTTGACAAGGAAGTGACTATCGAGGAAGTGGGTTGATATATAGATGTCTTCTATAGGAAATGATAAAGGTTGAGCAAGGTGTTTAGAGGACAAACAAAAGTTTGAAAAATATGGAAGAATTTGAAGAGCGGTCAGATCATATGCAATCCATATATGCAAACACACTAAACACTGGGAAAATAGTTGTGGATAATGTAAAAACAATTATTAAAATAGACAAATGGCGAAGTAAAATGGCGTAGTTCCTTTCTGCTTGTTTATGGTAATAATTGCAACATATACACAAATTGGAACTGGTGAGCTAGAAGTTTTGCTAATATAGTTGAAGACATTTTATTTTTGCATTGGCTATCTTTCTTTTATAAATTTTGTTTATGTTTTCAATTCCTTGATTTTAATCGCGTGTGTTCCCAAACTAAAGGAAAAAATGTTGAAGAGATATGAAATATATCTTGCTAAATGGTGAAAATGCTCTAAAGGAGGCATGTATCATTTAACTCCCCCATAAACTATTTCAATATAGAGAACCTTAAAAGTATATATCTGCACACAATAAACCCTAGGATGGAAAACAAATAGACAAAGAAATTGCAAATCAGTTGAAGCATAAACTGAATTGTATTGCATTGCGCACATAAATCATAATAGAATTGAAATGGGCATGAAATTTCTATCATGGGAAACATCAACATACTAAGTATAGTAGAAATTGCACAGTAATCGATCAAAAATTTCTATGGAGAAAGGCTTAAATTTGTATTTGTACACAACATAGATCTTACTTGGCATGGACAACCTATAAAGAGAAACAATATACTAGATATAAAAGAAAACAAAACACTTGGAATGGATTCCATGTAAGAGTAAAGGTATTATTTTCAAATATGTGCAGGTTCAATTATACACGTAAAAAAGAGAGAGTACAAAATAGATCCATTTTCATCCTCAATACATTTACAATAGGTTTGTGAGTTTAAATGATGAAATTGTGGAGTCCAGGGAGAAAATGAGTTAAATTTTCAAAGTAAATTTATGCTAAAAAGAAGATGTAACTTGATCATGACTTATAGTATGCTATGATACAATTGACATGGCAGTGATGTAAGTTAATTTTGGGTGATATGATGGAAGGGTTAAACTTGTTTTTGTTTCTTTACTATAATTCCCCTTATATTTCAGCCAAGTCAGGGACTGATTTGGCCCAATTTGCTACAAAAAGTATAGACGTATTAGAAGTGTATTTTTGGACATGACTGAGAATTATTTGATTATTTCCTCAAAATCAAACTTGGTCCAGCAATAATAATGTCCCATACGTGTACCATGAGACCATTGTTCAAGTGACATGGGAGTAAACTTGTCACCGACTTCTTATTAGGTGCATCACACGAAAAGTGAGTAATTGGAGAAGAAATGTGGTGCATAGGACCATAGCCATGTACATAGGAAAGTCCTTGCTATTAATAAATGCATTCCTACAAAAACAAAATATGAAGGCCTCTATTTAAACATGTAGAAATTACTTAAAAAACAAAGTTCAAATGACTTCTAAATCAACGTTCTATTAAATCAGATAGTTGGTATAATTATTTGTCAAATCATGAACACCATACAAGGGTTTGACACTGGTCTATTGATATTTTTCAAGCTAACTAATAGTGTAACTTGTAAGGTATCAAACCTTCCAGGACATAATACGAGTTCAACAGGTAGAGTTTGTTATTTGTATGCATTCTCTAGAGTTGACCAACTAGGTAGAGTGCACTTTGTAGCTTTCCATTATTATTGTTCTTCTTTCATGTCCTTTTGGTTTTTATTGCACACTTGCGATATTCCTTACATGTATTGGCTGACAATAAGTTTAAAAGCTTGAGAATTATAGGGTTGAAATTAAGGTTAAAAGCTCGGGAATTGTAGAGTTGAAATTATGGGTAAAAGCTTGCGAATTTTAGAGTTAAGTCATTGTATTGCTTGTGAATGTAAGTTCTCTTGTTCATGTGAGGATATGGACTTATATCATGGCATGTTGTTGACCTTTACCATGTGAAACCACCTAGTTGAGTGAATATGTTGATGGTATTTATGATAAAGGAAAAATGACATTTACATTGATGCTCCGGTGCGATATATCATAGGAAGTGCTTTTGTCCATGGAAGGATTTAGAATTGTATCATGTCCTTTAGTTTTTTTGCAAAGGTAATGGTAATATTGTATTAATAAAGAGAGGGTTGCAGCCAAACCCAAACATCCTAGCATTAAATGAGATGAAGGGGAAAGCTTATGTCCTAAAAACTTTCCAATCTAGAAGTAAAATGAGATGGTAGGGGGATCGTTCTGTTTTCTAAATTTTTTACTCTCGCTTGTAGAAAAACTAGTATACTGCTTAACAAACTATAAATACATTCCTAAAAAAACAAAAGATGAAGACCTCTATTTGAATATGTAGAAATGACTTCAAAAGCAACGTTTAGGTGACTCCTAAATCAGCGTTTGCTAGTATAGCTAAGATACAAAATGACAAGGTATTTTATTTGTCAGATCATGAACACCATAAAAAGGATGGACAATGGTCTATCGATATATTTGAAGCTAACTAACAGTGTAACTTATAAGGTGTCAAACCTTCCAGGATAAAATATGAGTTCAACAGGTAGAGTTTAGTATTTGTATGCACTCTCTAGAGTTCACCAACTAGGTGGATTGCACTATGTGGCTTTCCATTATTATTGTCTTGCTTTCATGTCCTTGTAGTTCTCATTGCAGGGTTGTATTGGCTGACATTAACTTTAAAAGTTTGGGAATTAGAGAGTTGAAAGTAAGGTTAAAAGCTTGAGAATTGTAGAGTTGAAATTATGGTTAAAAGCTTGCAAATTTTAGATTTAAGTCCCTGTATTGCTTGTGAATGTAAGTTCTCTTGTTCATGTGAGGATCTGGACTTATATCATGGCATCTTGTTGACCTTTACCACGTGAAACAACCTAGATGAGTGAATATGTTGATGGAAATTATGATAGAGGAAAAATGGCATTTACATTGATGGTCTGGTGCGGCAATATATCATAGGAAGTGCTTTTTTCCATGGAAGGATGTAGAATTGTATCATGTCCTTTTGTTTTTTTGCTAAGGTAATTGTAATATTGTATTAAGAAAGAGACGACTGCAACCAAACCTAGGCATCCTAGCATTAAATGAGATGGAGGGGAAAGCTTATGTCTTCAAAACTTTCCAATCTCGAAGCAAAATGATATGGTAGGAGGATTTTTTTGTTTTCCCAATTTTATACTCTGGTTAACTGAGCAACTAGTATATTGCTTAACAAATTGGCTTCCTAAAAAGATTCATAGAAAGAACATTTAAATTTGCAATGAGCCATGGACATATTAGCCAAATTTGGCTGGCATATATTGGTTTGATAGGCTTGTTGTACTCGGCCTCCGTTTCTTGAGCTTCTTTTTTCGTCTTTCTTCCCCTAGTTGCAAGGGGGGCATGACTAGCTAGCAAACACAACAAGAACAAAGAAAATAATATATTGTAGTAAAAGAGGGAAAACACTGTAAGCTTTCTATCAATAAATCTGCTGATAGACAACCCGAAAAAAAACAAAAATCAGTCAGGGGTGGGTATAACTCAACACCTTGACAATTGCAATTTTATTGATGAAATTCCCCATTAC
Organism: Pinus albicaulis; assembly: GCA_034641835.2. Taxonomy (NCBI): domain Eukaryota; kingdom Viridiplantae; phylum Streptophyta; class Pinopsida; order Pinales; family Pinaceae; genus Pinus; species Pinus albicaulis. The sequence continues at coordinate 1,265,629,930 of CM076584.1, read as the reverse complement.
TGTCAACAATCATTTGAAACGATTTATTTCATGCAATAGAATAAGGAGTAAGACGGTTAAGCCTTATTTCTCAAGAATCAAGATGCTCATGCAAAAATTTGCCCCTTTAGCAAGCTAACCTTCTAAACCCTGTGGGTATTGACATAGTGGGATATTCCTGATATATCTATGACTGGCAGTTAAAGCAATATAAGGAAACCTTCAAATGAACACTAGTTCATCATTAAAAAGCAATATAATGGAAATAAATTGCACACTATGGGCTCCACCATAATTATACAACTCAGAATATCAATACTTGCATATGCCCAAAAGTATTAATGATACATCACATGATGTATTGTAACGTAACAAGAGATACAACAAAGCAACCTGGAAAAGCAAACCCAAATCAAGGATTGTTACTGAACTAACAACAAACAAGCTTAGCTTGTACACGAGAAGAAGGTTATGATGGACAAAGAATGAAAATCCACCGCCTGTAAATCAGGGTCTCAGATACTAGTTTTTTGTTATTAAGCTAGATACCTTAGCTGGTCCTTCCACTCGAAAAAAACTGATGAATTCTTGCATCTATTTAGGTTATGTTCACAATTTTAAATAAAAAATCAATAGATATATTATATTTTTTAACAAGACAATAAATAATCCTCAACACTCCTTAGCAATGTAGACCTTCTACCATAATAGTATGTGGCCACGTGAAAACTTAGAGAATTATGGGGTAGTTGTGAATTCTCTTGAGGCCAAATTTTGCCAACCAACACCAAGACATAATTTCTTAAACTATTATAGAGCTGTTATGGTCCATCAGTTTAAAATCCTTTTCAAAAGTTCGAGTACAACAACAATACAATGTGGGGAATCTATAGATCAAAACCCTTATGCTACCAAGACAACAAATAAATCCTAAATATTTAAAAACGTAGAACTATACTATCAATGTTGTTGTGCAGACAAAGTGAAAAATTAAGAGAGTTACAAGCTATTTAAAGTTGTTCATCACCATTAGGAAAAAAATTGGACTATTTCAAGGCCAAATTTGATTTTCACCTATCAAAATTGAGATGGAATATTTTGGATTGTTCCAACATTTTTGTTCAAATCATAGTGCACAAAAATGGTTACAGCCAGTTTGGAAGTTTTTCTTCGGAATTTGTAGATTTGTATGTTTCTACCAAAAATAACTCAAATATATGGCACTAGTAAAGACTACATCTACACAAGTTCCCAATTCCAACAACTACAATCCCCAATCAGAAACTAGGAACTTCCACCTAGATTTTTTGTATGTTCTTCTATTCCTAATAGCAACCCTCGGTTCCCTCTCTCCCAGAGGGACTTTAAACTGCAAATATCATTATACTTTATATCAAGAAAATCAACCACCTCAAATAAACATTAAATACAATCATACGAACTAGCCCATTGGTATATATATCTAAAAACAATAGTTCTTACTAGGATTTTGAAATTCATAAAGGGTGACATTGAAAAACTTCAACTCTTTGGGATGAGATGGAACTATTACAGACATCTGGCTTCTGTAGGAAACATGAGGTTGATTTTTTATGAGTTTCTTGCCAGGAAATTTTTTTTTTCCCATGCATTATGGGGTGTTTTTTCTCCAATATTTGCTAATTTTTTGCCTTTCCCATCACCATAACAACCATACTCAGGAAAAAAAGAAATATGATATGAACAAAAGAAAAAACAAATAGTTCAAGGCAAAAAACTCGAAAATGGGTAACAAAATGACAATGAATCTGAAAGATCCATTTCCTTACAAATGATGACAGAAGAATATCGAAAAGCTTCTAAGATTGTTATTCCCAAAAATTTCCATATGTTATTGGGAATGCGAGGAAATGTTGGATCATCCCAAAAGATGAAGGGGAGATGTGGCAGGGACCTAGACTGGAATTGACCCATTGGTATTGGTATTTTGAAATTCAGAAAGGGTGACATTGATGAACTTCAACTCTCTGGGATGAGATGGAACTGTTATAAACAATTGGATTCTACAGGAAACAGGAGGTTGATTTTTTATGAGTTTCTTACCGCGATTTTTCTTCTATGCATTATGGGGTGTTTTTTCCTCCAGTCATGAAGGAATCAGGCAAGCTGCAAGAGAGATCGAGGGCAAAGTTGGCAGAGGCAGGAATCAATAGATTGATCAATCAGACAGGGGGATCATCGCATTAAGTCTTACATGTATGTCGGGTTACCATTGTCTGGGTTCAATAACTCGAGTTTTCCTTTTGTCAATTTGCTTATTTAATGTATGTAAGGCTATTCTGTACAACCAGGAAGGGTGCTGGATAAAAGAAAAATGGCAACTTTAGCAACATGTTAAGTAAAATAGCCATATTCCTCCTAATGAAATACAATAAATTAGGCGTGCCTATAATTTTCTCCATTGTTGAGCTTCAATCAAAGGCGCGGAGCGGTCAATCCAGTCGGTGTTAGGTCCTTATATTAATAGTATAGTCCCTTATTGTTGTTAGTGCAACCCCCTTATTGTTATTATTGTACCCCTGTAACCCCCATGGACTCCTATATATAGAAAGGAGGTTTTGTCATTTGTAACATCCAAGAATTGTTCATTTATGTAATGTATTGGAGGTTGCCCCCTCGAAGTGGCTTATTTCTAAGGCGTTGATCTCTCTTTTCTTCTATTTTTGGAGCTGGTTTCATAACATTTGGTATTAGAGCTTTGGATTCTAGGGTTTCACTGCTCCAAACAAGTCATCATGGAATTTTCGCTGTAACTTTTTTTCTACGAAGGTTCAGAAGCTGAAATTTTTATAGAGCGAAGCCGAAATCCTGAGGAACATCATGGACAAATTTTAGATCTTGGTTCGCAATATTTTCAGTTATATGATTTGTGCAAGTTATGGATTTTTGCAGGCTCCTTAATTTAACCTAAACAGGTCATTGTGGAATTTTCGCTATAACGTTTTTTTCTACGAGGGTTCAGAAGCTGAAATTTTCACAGAGCAAAGCCGCAATCCTGAGAAACAGGGTGGAAAATTTTTAGAGCTTGATTCGCAATATTTTCAGAGATATGGTATGTGGAAGTTAGGGATTTTTCAGGCTCTCGAATTTCATCTCAAAGAGGTGACCGTGGGAAAATCGTCATAACTCTCTCTATGAGCATTGGATTGGAATTCTGTAAAAAGTGGCCACAATTACACGGACTGTAGTTTCTTCTGCATCAATTTCAAAGCCGAAGGAGGAAGCAGTGACACGTGGCAAGTCGTACAAGTTTGCTCTACTGAACTAGTCCATAATTAGGTCATCGTATGAGATTGGGCATAACTTTGTCTTCAAGAATCCAAATTAGGTCAAACTTGTGGAATTCAAAAGAAGATTCAGAGGGATACTTTAGGGCTGAATTTCAAATATTGAAGATCCGAAATCACAAATATAATTCAGTTCCAAAATCGAGCTCCTCAAAATCAAGAAAAATGTGTGTATGTTTTTTTTTTTTCAAATTGCATAAGTCTTGTTTGAAAAATTAGTTTTAAGTGATTCCAAAGGCCTAATGAGCATAGATATCAATATTGGGTTCTAAAATGCCTCCTAAAAATAATTCAACACCCATTAATTCCTCAGAGTACTCTACTATGACTCATGAAGATGAAGAATTGCAACATGATCTATCAAAATTACAAGAGCAAGTGCACCGAATTTTGCTCTTGCAAAGAGCAACAAAAAATGAAATGGATGTTTTGAAGAAAAGCATGGAAGCTAAGATGGATGGTTTGAAGAAAGACGTGGAAGCTACGATGGATGGTTTGAAGAATGGTATGGAAGAAAAAATGGATGGTATGGAAGAAAAAATGGAAGGTTTGAAGGAAGACATGGAAGGTTTGAAGGAAGGTTTGTCAAAGTTGATACAATAAATGATTCCTAATGGCGAAAAGATAGTAGAAGAAACTCATGACGAGGAAAAAACAAATGTTAATCGTGATTTCATAAACTCTAATGTTGGATTGAAAAACCACCATATTCCAAAGATGGATATGAAGAAATTTGATGGCAAGGATCCAGTAACATGGATACTACAGATGGAGCAATATTTTGATCTCAATAATGTGCAAAACACACAAAAGGTACGCATTGCAACTTTACATTTAGAACAAAATACATTTGTATGGTATCGATGGCTTTGCTCCCGTAAAAAAATTGTCACTTGGTCAATTTTAATGGAGGAAATGATAGCACATTATGAGGATACAAAGAGCAACACCTTCTTTAGCCAATTGATAAATCTCAAACAAAAGGGTTTAGTGGGGCAGCACATTGAGGACTTCCAAAAATTGAATATAAGGGTAACTGATATTCCAGAGGAACACAGGATTGATCTCTTCATAGGCACTTTAAAGGATAACATCCAACATGAAGTTCGCGTTTTGGAACCTGATTCATTGGAGAAGGCATTCAGGTTGGAAAGAAAAGTTGAATGTAAAATTATGGCGACAAGGAAGCCTACCACTCAATTCTATAAAGAAGGAAGTGTTGCTACGCCTAGATTTCCACAACCTACAAGGTTGACACCACAACAATTGGAAGAAAAAAGAGCAAAAGGGCTTTGCTACGGTTGTGATAGAAAATACACTAAAGGTCATAAGTGTGTTGAGAAGAAATTATTTTACATAGATTGTGAAGAGGAAGAAGAAAATGAACAAGAAGAGGATATACACCAGGAACCAACCCTAGAAGAGGAAGAATTGAATCCGACCATATCGTGTAATGCACTGGCGGGAATTACCACTCCTCAAACTCTCAAGATAGAAGGACAAATCAAGAAGAAAAAGGTAATAGTGTTGATTGATTCAGGTAGCACCCATAATTTTATTCATTGTAAGGTAGCCAAGGAATTAAATTGTTTCCTATACCCAGCACCAGAATGTCGAGTGATGGTTGCAAATGGAGGAACTATAAATTGCTCTGGGAAATGCCATAATATCAAGCTAACCATGGGGGAATATGTATTGACTAGTCCAATGCTTTCCATTCCTATGGGAGGTGTTGATGTTGTACTAGAATCTTTGGGGACGGTAGCTTTTAATTTTCAAGAACTTTTCTTGAAATTTTTTTCAGAAGGAAAGGAAGTTGAATTACGGGGTATTGCGGGGAAGCCAGGAAGGATAATAAGCTCTAATGTCATGGCAAAGCTTCTAAAGAAAGAACAGCGAGGCGTAATTGCACAATTATGCTCACTAGAAGTTCCAACATCAAAATCATCTATTTCTGCAGATCTCCAACAAGTCTTGGACAATCATTCCAAGGTGTTTCAAACTCCCAAAGGACTCCCACCTATTCGTGATCATGATCATGCTATTCATTTGATTCCAGGAAGTGTTCCTCCAAACATCAGGCCTTATAGATATCCTTACTTCCAAAAGAGTGAAATTGAACGTATGATTGCAGAAATGTTAGAGGCGGGTATAATTCAACCTAGTCGAAGTTCTTTCTCTGCGCCTGTAGTATTGGTACACAAGAAGGATGGATCATGGCGAATGTGTCCGGATTATAGGGAGCTCAATAAGCTCACCATTAAAGATAAATTTCCCATTCCTGTGATTGATGAATTATTGGATGAATTACATGGAGCCATTTATTTTACCAAGTTGGATCTTCGTTCAGGATATCATCAAATTAGAATGAAGACTGAAGATATTCCAAAAACAGCATTTCGAACTCATGAGGGTCATTATGAATTTTTGGTCATGCCTTTTGGCCTTACCAAAGCACCTTCTACATTTCAAGGGTTGATGAATTCCATTTTCAAACCCTTCCTTAGAAAATTTGTGCTAGTATTTTTTGATGATATACTAATATATAGCAGGTCTTGGAAGGATCATGTTGAACATGTTGATAGGGTGCTCAAACTATTGCAGGAGAAACAATTATATGCAAAAACATCCAAATGTTTCTTTGGAGTACAAGAGGTGGAATATCTGGGTCATATTTTATCTCACGAGGGTGTTAAGGTAGACCCTAACAAAATTAAAGCCATTAAGGAATGAAAAGTCCCCACAACCATAAAGCAGTTGCGAGGATTTCTCGGGTTAACATGGTATTTTCGAAAGTTTGTTAAGAATTATGGGAGAATAGCAGCACCTCTAACAACATTATTGAAGAAAGATGCATTTTCATGGACTCCTGAAGCAACTAAGGCCTTTGAACATCTTAAAGAGGCAATGTGCCTAGCACCAGTCTTAGCTACGCCGGACTTCACAAAAACCTTTATTGTGGAATGTGATGCCTCAGGAAATGGAATTGGTGCAGTTTTAATGCAGGAAGGAAGACCCATTGCTTTTGAAAGTCATTCAATCAAAGGAAAGTATTTACAGAAACCTATTTATGAGAAGGAAATGTTAGCAATACTGCATGCACTAAAGAAATGGCGAACTTACCTAATGGGAAGACACTTCAAGGTAAAAACTGATCATGATAGTCTTAAACATTTTTTGGAACAAAGACTATCTTCAGAAGAGCAGCAAAAATGGGTCATAAAGATGTTGGGTTATGACTTTGAAATCATCTACAAAAAAGGGAAGCTAAATGTTGTTGCAGATGCACTCTCAAGAAAGGATGAAGAGGTGGAAGCATTGCTTTGTGCCATTTCTATTATCCAACCAGATTGGATAACCGAAGCAAGGGATGAATGAAAGAAGGACAAAGAAGTGTAGACACTCATTCAAAAGTTGCAGCAAGATCCCAGTACATCTGATACATTTAGTTGGAAAAATGATTCCTTATGGTACAAATATCGCTTATATATTTGCAAGAATTCCCAACTAAAACTAAAACAAAAGATTCTATTGGAATTGCACACTTCTCCTTTAGGAAAACACTCGGGATTTTTAAAAACGTACCACAGGGTGAAGAAAAAATTTGTTTGGGATGGCCTTAAATATGATATTCAAAAGTTTGTGGCGAAATGTTTAGTTTGCCAGCAAGATAAAGTTGAGACAATTAAGACCCTGGGTCTTCTACAACCTTTAACCATTCCAAGTCAATGTTGTGAGGATATTTCAATGGATTTTATCACAAGTTTACCGAAGTCCAAAGGAAGGAGTGTCATCATGGTGGTAGTTGATAGACTTACCAAGTATGCACACTTTTGTGCATTATCTCATCCATTTAAAGGAAGTACAGTTGCTACTGCATTTATGGAAACAATTCAAAAGCTACATGGAAACCCGAAGATTATTGTAAGTGACAGAGTTCCCATTTTTACAGGAAATTTTTGGACGGAATTATTTTCTTGTTTGGGTACTCAACTAGCTCATAGCTCATCTTATCATCCTCAATCCGATGGTCAAACAGAGATAGTGAATAAATGTTTGGAAGGACATCTTTGTTGTTTTGTATATGATAAGCAAGCACAATGGGTCAAGTGGTTACCTCTCACTGAATGGTGGTATAACACTTCCTTCCATATTGCAGCAAAAATGACCCCATTTATGGCACTTTATGGATATCATCAACCATCCATCACATCTTCTTTAAGGAAAAATTATAGGGTTCAAGCAGTGGAGGATCACATCGAGCATCAACAATAAGTTCTCAAACTCTTAAAGGATAACCTAAATTTGACACAAAATCGAATGAAACAAGAGGCATATCAACATTGCAGTGAGAGAAGTTTTGATGTGGGAGACTGGGTATTTTTACGGCTACAACCATACAAACAAATGTCCCTCAAGCAAGCTGAGAAGGATAATAAATTATCGCCAAAGTACTATGGTCCTTACAAGGTGTTGCAAAAGATTGGTACTATGGCATACAAATTGGAGCTTCCTGCTTCTTCGCAAGTGCATCTAGTTTTCCATGTTTCATGCTTAAAAAAGGTTATAGGGGACAAACTTCCAGTTCAAACAATATTGCCAGAACTTGATGAGGAAGGAAAAATCATATTGGAACCTGAAGTAGTCACGGAAACAAGAACTCGACAACTACAAAATCGATCAATTTTAGAGTATCTCATCAAATGGAATAACTTACCCACTGAAGATTCTACATGGGAGGATGCGAATTTTATACAAAAGCACCCGAAGCTACTCAAGCATTGAGGACAACACTTTTTTGTGGGAGAGGAGCATGTTAGGTCCTCATATTACTAGTATATTTCCTTATTGTTGTTAGTGTAACCCCCTTATTGTTATTGTTGTACTCCTGTAACCCCCATATTGTTATTATTGTGCCCTTACATTATTATTGTTAGGTCGACTAGGATTACATTATGGCCTCATGGACTCCTATATATAGAAAGGAGGTTTTGTCATTTGTATCATCCAAGAATTGTACATTTATGTAATGTATTGGAGGTTGCCCCCTTTAAGTGGCTTATTTCTAAGGCATTGATCTCTCATTTCTTCTATTTTTGGAGCTGGTTTTATAACAGTCGGTCTCGGGTTTTCAGTTTCGTTTGCTAATTTGTTGCCCCTCCCATCACCATAACGACCATGCTCAGGAAAAAAAATATAATGGAACAAAAGAAAAGCAAACAATCAAAGAAAAGAAAAAATCGAAAATGAGTAACAAAATGATAATGAATCTTTTTGGAAATGTACAACTCAAGTTATTCTCAAAATATGCATTATATTAGAAATGCATCATTTAGGTCTATGCATTATAAAATAAACAGAGAGACATAAATCAACAACAAGCGAATAACGGGACCTGTCAATGTCTTGTGAATGAAATTTCTTAGATCTATATCTGAAACTTAAAGAAAGTTTTTGTAGATAATTTTTTAGGCTCAATGATCCTTTGATCCTTGTTCCCAACTTGGTGCATGATCCTTGAAACTTTTTTTCCAAGTCTCCTGCCAATATGTTACGTAAGTAGCCTTGTTGTCAATAAATTTTCCTTCTTGTGTCTCACACATGATATTTCTAGCAATTGAACATTAGAAACCTCTGGGAAGGATTTATCTAACAATGTTTAGACTGAAATGGAAATGGATCACTTGTATCAAACTCCGGTTCAATGCAAATAAGTGAAGGATCGATTTGTCTTCATTATTTTTTCAGCGATTATAGTCATGCTCATAATGCAATAGACCCCTATTGAGGCAACATAACCACACTGCAAAGTGACACGTTCTTTTGTTATTTTATTTGATAAACCACATGTGTTACACACGCAAGGCACAAAGGACATGTGATAACTCCCCTTCCCTAGGTGTCGCTGTATTCTAAGTGGCCATTACAACTGCATTCTAAGTGGCCATTGCATCTGCATTCTAAGTGAGTATTATATTTGTTAGACTCGTGGATCACTTAATCGAATTTTCTCAGGGAATCTGTCGATGTATCAAACATTGTAAGAGCTATGCTCAAACATGTGACTATATTTTCCTTGCTACAGGCTGGTGAGTTCTTTTAATGTTATGAGAAAATCGCTGTCATGGTGCTCTGCGCAGATGAAAATGTAACAACAAGGGGAAATTTTGAGAATGTTCTCAGAGACTCCATTGGAAACTTTGACAGAATATAATATGCTTGACAAAGGAGGATTCGACGAAGTTTGTGAGGTATAATTTTGAACCCGAATTCGATGGGTTTGTCCAAATATATCTTTGTTTGCACACCGATTATAATGAGTTTGGTGAGGAGGGTAGACTTCCTAATGGAAGGGATGTTGCTGTCAAGAAAATGAGTGGAGGGCACAAGACTTTTCAAGGCATGGAGGAGTTCCTGACAGAAGTGAACCTTGTCCGTCACCGCAGTCTTGTTCGGCTACTTAGATGTTGCAGCCTTAGGAATGAACGATTGCTGGTTTACGAGGTAGACTTTGTGGCCTTTCCAAGTATTTATATATCTACAGTCCATTTCTTTCATTTTGTAGCATTCACTCAGGTAGAGGCTTTACATGAAGACTAGAAATGGGCTATGAGAATCCACCCTCCACAAGTCTTACTACAGTCAGTTTATTTTTGGCAGGGAGCCCTATGGGAAACAACATTCTCAATCCAACAGGGAAACAACATTCTTAATCCAACAGGGAAACACCATTTTCAATCCAACAGGGAGACTTAATAATACATACAATGATCCACATATACATGCAAACATAGGCAAAAAAAAATATATTTTTTGCATCAGGATTTAGCATAGAAAAATTACCTGGCGTATGTGGGGAAATTTTTCTTTGAAATCCTTCAGTTCAATATCTCTTAGGTCTGATGTTGCCAAATTTGAAAGTCGATGTTGTCAAATTTACCTCTTGAAATAGTGGGAGGTAAGAAAGCACCACAAAGTATATATTGGCGGCTAGAATTCCATCCAACGCACCAAACACAACAGACAAAACAAGAGATACTATCCATGCATATTCAATGCAATTGAATGCAAAACAATTCAATGCAGAAACAGGCAAAGTGGAGGTGAATATTGTGAAGGCTCAGTTCATATAAGGGGTTGCCGTGCGATTTTGAAAGCTCGAATGTTCAAACAGAGGCAGGGAATGGGCAAGACAGAGACAGGGTGAATACGAAGGGGATGGTGTGAAAATGTGGGCTGGATCACTTTAATACAAAGAGGATGGCATGAGAATGTGGGCATGCATGTTGTTGCCGTGCTAATGTGGGCAGAGTATGGCAAGATAGATCAGTACAGGATGGCGTGATAGTCAAGTCCATGTGGGCAGAGCGTGGCGTGATATTCCAGTTCAAGATGTCGTGATAATCCATATGGCAATAGTCCAAATAGAAAATTCTAATTAGTTGAAAAGATGAAATGTAAGCTCTCCTATTCACTGGGGTGAACAGTGTTCACTCATCCACTGGGGTGAACAGTGTTCACTCATTCCAAGCCGACAAAAAAAAATGCTTATCAATGTAAAAATATATAACTTTTCCATATTTACCTACATACCTCTAACTACATAGCATTTAAAATCTCTCGTGGTGTAATTATACCAAAAAAAAAAAGAAAAAGAAAAGAGATTAGTATCTTTCCAAAAGATGATTATAATAAATACATTAGTACGTGATAACATTTATCTCACACAACATACACCTTAGTCTCAACACAACCACACCAAATAAAAGATTGGTACGTATATAAAATGATGAATAATGAGGTGTTTTTTCAAAAGTCAAGTCAAAACAACATACAAATTTTAAAATTAACATTAAAATAGAGCAGAGCGTACCTAATTCATTATAAATCACTAGTGACTCAAGTGAAGAGGACGATGCGGGGCGCATAATTTTCCAGATGGTACAATCTCTTGAATTCATTTTTTAGGGGGGCAATCGAGCGGCCATGGGAGGAGAGAATTGAGGAGGTAACCAAGGAATTCCGATCTTGAACTTACGTATGCACCCAGCGTCGAAGTCTAGCAGTCTAATCTGACCAATTTCTTCTGTAATTATCATCTCGATCCGATCCATTCGGATTCTTTAGGTTTATATCCGTGGTTTAGGTAGCTTTTCAAAAGAGTCTCTTTCCTCGAATTTTCAGCTATGGATTCTGCAGAGGCGTCCGCGATGGCCATGGAAGCCGCGGAGGCGTCTAAGAAACACAGGCGGATATCTGGTTCGGATGGCGCAGAGGAGCCATCCAAGCGCTACAAACATCACAGCAGCAGCAGCGCCAGCAGAAGAGACCGAGATAAAGAAAAAGACAAGGACAAGGACAAGGACAAACACCACCACCACCGCCATCACAAGCATAAACATCACCACCGCAGAAAGCACAGGGCCGAAACCCCGACGGACAGGGACAGAGATGGCCATGGTTCAACTAGGGTTTCAGCCGACCGCCAGCATATCAACGGAGTGCCAATGGATTCCGAAGAAGAAGGCAGGATCCGAGTTGCTAGGGTTTCTAGGGTTTCAATGTGTTTTAACACGATAGGCGACGGGGAAGAGAAAGAGGAAGGAGAAATTGTCGAAGGGGAAGAGTATTTTGAACCGATGAAAACCGTGGTGTCCGATATCGAGTCCGGTGAAATTCATTCAGAGGAGGCAGCGAGCTTAAAGAATGGGGTCGACGAGGTTTCCGGCCCGAAAGAGGCCACATGCGGTTTCAAGATGCCCGCTGATAAGGTACTTGATGTATATCTCATTCTTCGATTATTTTATCCATTTGCTTTTCAATCTGTGAAACCTTAAATTTAGCTGTATGTTCGAGTTATAGTGATAATTTAGCAGATCAAGTTCCAATGAAAGAGTTCAGGCTTTCACTATAAATTTCTGAACTTACAGACGTTATATTACAGATATTTTGCTGTTGCTGGTCATAAATTTATACTTCTTTATTGTTAAATCTGTTGTCTCAGTAATTGTGTACATCTAATTTAAACCGCTCAAGGTTGCCTCTGTTCTGTTGATAAATTTATTAAAGCTTAGTAGTATCTTGGTTGGTTAGTCTGTTGTTCAGGTGTAAACTTGAGGGGGTTTACCTCCACTGCGCCAGGATTTTTTCCAGATATGCCGATGCTTGCATCCTGTCTCATCTAGCTGGGAATCACCAGAATGACCCCGTTATAAAATGGGGAATTTCTGCTAGAAAGAAGAAAAAGCTGAGTTCTGTCTTGAGAGGTTGATGATATGTAAATTAGATTAGTCACGTTGTGCTAAAATTTGGTGGTTTGCGGGTATTGAGATGTATGTTTAGGCTCTACCGATCTCTGTGTTGTTGTCAAGAGTTAGCTTCATTATATGACGGTTCACTTCCACTCTATTGTTGATTAATTATATGATCTATAATGCACCATTTAAGGCATAATACTAACGGTTTCTATATTTTTTTATGCCTATGGGATTTTTCTCAGGGCAAAGTCAAACTATTCCAGTCAATATTTGCAATTAGAACAGTCCCTGAAAACACCTCGTTATCTATTCGAATGATTTACTTCCACTTATTTTCATTTACCATCTTTCAAAATTCAGTATTGTTTTAGGGTAATTTTGATAAATTACTATATATCAGATTCAGTAACATCATTGGTATTACTTTTAATTACGGAAAAAGTATCACTTATTTTGTTGGTTTCTATTTGTAGGAATTTAACAGCAGAACAAATCAAGAGCCAGAATGTAAGGAAATGGGGGAGGAGCTTAAACGTGATTTGGCAGGATTTGCGGAGGGTTCTGGAAAAGCTGATGAAAATGCTTTCAACAGGGCAATTGAACGTAGCTGTGTTGATAATGGATTTATTGAAAAGAAAAAATGTTCACTTCTGAATGGTAGAAATGAAGAAGGTGATAAATTTAGAGAGGATGTTGACTGGCCTGATGAAATAAACACGAAGTTTGACAAGAATGTTGCAAATGAGAGAGCAGGTCAAGAAGCTCAGAACGGCAGCTCAAATCATCATCCAGTGGGACATATGGAAATGACTGAAAATGGCAAAAAACAGTTGAATGTGCATGAACTGCACTTTCAGGAAAGAAAGGGTGGAGTGGTTGAAGATGGTAGCAAGTTTTCACGGCAAGGAAACGATTTGGTGCTAGAGGATAATTTTAAGCAAGCGAGTTGCCCATCACATCTCAGAGACAGTGGGGGGATTATTTTGGAGGAGGATGCCAAAAACAGGCAACATTGCATCTCAGCCTCTCGAGACTGTGGTAAAATTCAAGAGCACGAAGCAGGTCATCACAGAACAATTTCTGGAGAGAATCGGCACAAGCGAAGGCGTTCACAATCTCCTGCAAAAGATGTTGAAAGGGAAAGGCATCACAGACGGCGGCATTCACGTTCTCATTCAAAAGATAGTGAAAGGGACTTGCAGTGCAAGCAAGGCCATTCTAGATCGCCTATAAAAGCTCAAAGTCAGGGGCAACACAGAAAAGAGCATTCACAGACACCTTTGAAAGATACTGATGAAAGGGAGAAGCATCCTATACGAGGTTTTTCTCCATCTCCTTCAAAATATATTGAAAGGGAGAGGCATCACAGGAGGATGGACCTTGAGTCTAATAGGGTTGCGAAGGATACAAAATTCCACACCAGATCACAGTCTCCAGGTGTTAGAGAAAGATTGGATTCCAAAGCAGCTGGAATTGAAGATGATGGTGGAGAGAAACGCAGGAATGGCCAGTACAATGACTATGACAATGAGAGACACCAAGAAAGAAAGCATTCAATGTCTCGTGACATTAAGAAAGACAGGCCATCAGATAGAAACAGATCTCCTGATATTTTGAGGGATAAGTATCGTGGCAAGGGCAAATCTCCTCCTCGAGACAGTTATAGAGACAGAATTTTGGATATAAAACGGTCGGGATCTCGAGAAAGGAGAGAGCGTCATTCTCATTCACGAGATAGAACCCAGGTTCATGATGATCGGGGAAGGAGATCAAAATCTCGTGAGAGAGAGATGAGGTACTGCAGAGACAACCGTGATCATAGTGCACGAGCCAGACGCTCTATTTCTAGAGATGTCTCAAGAGGTGGTCGAATTGAAGACCGTGGTGAACGTTTGTATGGTAGACATCATAGATATGATCATCAGAGGGAATCAGACAGAGATAGACCAAGAGACAGAAATTCGGAAAGAGAGCGAGCTTTGAGAGGTCAGGAACCAAAAGAAGATCACAAGGAGGACAAGGACAAGATTAGGCAAGTCTAATACTTGTGAAGTATATTTGTTTCTATTATTATTATTATTGTTATTATAGACATTACTTCTATTGTGTTCATTCAAATAAAGTTTCATTTGAAATTGTTGACATATAGAGAGGAAGAAAATCAAGAGCAATATCAGGAGCGCGTTGCCTTGCAACTCGCAGAGCAAGAGGAAGATGATATTGAAAAAATCAAAGAGGAAAGTAGGAAGAGGAGACAAGCTATATTAGAGAAGTACAAGCAACAGAATCATCAACAACAGACTAATGAACAAATTGAACAAGATCCTAGAAAAGGTATTTGATCATATTTACTTGTGAGCTTCACTTCTTATTTTTGTTTAATAATAAAAAGCATGGTTATAAAAAATTGGATGATGGTCGTTTTGTTATTCTATGTTTATTTATCTGTTACTGAATGTGTTAAGGGGTCACATCTCTCACTACAGATGGTGATACACATGGTTTAGACAATACGAGGGAGAAAAGTGCAATCCCAGCACAAATACCAAGCAGACAACTAGAGGAGACGACTGGTATTGGTGATAGTGGACAGGATGGGAGTGATACCTTTGTACCCGACCCAACATTCTCTGTTGGAAAAGAGCCACTGCAAGCTGGGACACTCTCTCCAGAAAGAAGATCATGTGCTGGTGGTCTTGGCGAAGGTTCCCCAAAGGTTGGTATTCCTTTGTCATGTAGAATACATTACTTATAAAATTCTAGAAACATGTGACACATCATTGTCTTGAGTGCTGCCTCTTCTCTAAAAGTTAAGATGTTAGACTGCCTTTTCTTTGACCAACTCCTATTTGGAATTTATTTGAAAAGCAAGCTTCATAATTTTTTATTTCAGAAACTAACAGATGTGCAAATCAAAATTGGCCTTGAATAACTCTAGCCCAATCTTAATTTATCTTAAGGAATGCACATGACAGGAAAGTTTCCTGTTTTAAAATGCTAAAAAACTTGTTTTGCTTTATGGATATGTGTATATGCTTCACACTTATCTTCTTTTCTCTATATTATATGTTTTGATTTTAACATGTTTTCGGCTCTTTTGTTTTGTTTAGAGTGAGAGGTCAGCGGATATGTTTTGTGATGACATATTTGGAGAATCACCTGCTAGAATTCGCAAACCGGTAAGACCCCCTTTGTTTCCTTTTTGGTTTGATTAGCTTATGCTATGGCTCTATGGATTCCTTTGGGGTAATTGAAATATAATTTAAACTTGACATTACTGTTTGGTCTTCTTATGAAGAGAAAACTACTGGAATGGTGCATATTATTTGTATTTGGTGTTTATATTATGTATTCATGTCACATTACTTATTGCAGGGTAGAGGTGATGGGTTGCCTGTTGATACAAGTGGTCTTCATGACAACTGGGATGATGCAGAAGGATACTATGGTAAGATATTCATAAGAATATCAATCAAAAGTTTAGTCATAGATGCATTACATGAATTTTTTAATGTTGTTTTTTTGAGGGTTAATCTTCCATAGAGATTTGAAAATGCATTTTGATGCTATATTGTTTTTTATGTGCTAGTCGTGGGGTTGAAAACTATAATATTATAATGAAATGTTATCTTACTAGGCCTTTTAATAGTGTATTCTATTTGTTCAATTTGCGTTCATATTTTGTTTATGTGTGGTTTATTAGTGGATCTGCTACATCATATACAATGCCTTGTGTCTTTGATTGTGCTACTCTCCTGTTAAGCATGCCCATGTCCAATCAGACATGCAAATTTATTATATTCTACATACAGTTTGGAGAATCAACCTTGCCGAGTACCTTTTAATGATAATCTACTTGATTCAGGTTATCGCATTGGTGAATTCCTTGATGGTCGTTATGAAGTTATAGCATCTCATGGTAAGGGTGTATTCTCAAGTGTTGTTCGGGCAAAGGATCTTAAAGCTGGGAAGGGAGAACCAGAAGAGGTTGCGATTAAAATTATACGCAACAATGAAACGATGTAAGTTCTTTTCCTCTATTTTCTTTTGGCTAATTATTATTTTTTCTTTTGTATTGCGGGCATCTTGATCTTGTTTTTCTAATTATAACATTTTGCTCATATACAGGTACAAAGCAGGTCAAGAAGAACTGATAATATTGAAGAAACTTGTTGGTTCTGATCCTGAAGATAAACGCCACTGTGTCAGATTTCTCTCCAGCTTTAAATACAGGAATCATCTTTGTTTGGTGTTTGAATCCCTGCACATGAATCTTCGGGAGGTTCTTAAGAAGTTTGGTCGCAATATTGGCCTTAAATTAACTGCAGTGCGAGCATATGCGAAGCAATTATTTATTGCATTAAAGCATCTGAAGAATTGTGGGGTTTTGCACTGTGACATAAAGCCTGATAATATGCTGGTATGTTTTTCTTTATTATCACAGTAAATGAGTATTACAATGTTCTAAATTGACAAAATATTGAAAATTAGAGTTGTTTCCAGTCCTCAAGTCTGTGAATTAATTTTTATCCAATCCACTTGTTTATGTTTTGCAGGTGAACGAGGCAAAGAATGTTTTAAAACTCTGTGATTTTGGCAATGCAATGTTTGCTGGTAAAAATGAGATTACGCCTTACCTTGTTAGCCGCTTTTATCGGGCCCCAGAAATAAGTAAGTTTTGGTTCTTATTAATGCTTTATCACCCTGAAATGTCCCAACACATATGGACACTGATGTATGACGTGCTTGGTATTACCATGATGTACTTTTTATGAAATGTATATATGGATAGCTATCTTTATTGATACATGTAAGTTAAATTTGTCACTTCAACAGTTTTAACTTTTTTTGGCTGTGATCGGCAGTTCTTGGTCTACCTTATGACCATGCTATGGACATCTGGTCTGTTGGCTGCTGTCTATTTGAGCTTTATCTTGGAAAGGTGCTCTTTCCAGGGCCATCAAACAACGATATGCTTAGGCTTCATATGGAGTTAAAGGGCCCATTTCCAAAGAAGATGCTGAGAAAGGTGAGAACAATTTCTTTTCTTAAAATCTTAGGATGCTTTTCAAAAACAACTATGCATTTCTGTGTTTACCTTAGCATTCTTAACAGACTCTGACTGTGACAGGTGGAGTACTAAGCAGTCACTGAACGAATAGGCAGCTTGCTATTTCTTATTGGTGAGCTGCATGTTAGTTTTAAGGGCATGTGTTACTGTGTCTGTGTGTTGAGTGTACTCTATATGGAAAATGGTTTGGCAGTGATATGGCACTGCTATATAGTGTACATAATGAGATCCATCTACACAATCTGTCCCGCTGTCCTAAGCTGTTCAACCTATTAGATATTCAACCTATGTGAATTGTGTAGCCTCACAAGACCCAGTTTGTGTGGTTGGGCAGATCTTGTTTTGCCTTCTACGGATGAAATCTTACACCTCTTCTTTTAGACACAGATTTCTGATATTTTCTTGCACGTTGATTGATGTTTTCTGTAAAGTTAGTTATGACAATGTCCAAAATATATATATGCTTCCAAAACAGTGGGTGAATCATCTGGTAGTCAGTTAGTAGTTGATCTCACAGTTCTAAGAAGTAGATTTGAATAATATTCTCAATCTTTGTTTCTTTTATTTTAACTACAGGGAGGATTTACAGATCAACACTTTGATCAGGACTTGAACTTTCACGCCACAGAGGAGGACCCTGTTACAAAGAAGGTAAATTCAACAGTAGCTCTTGTAAAAATTACTATTGATAATTTATTTCCGGATAGATGTTTCAGTTTACGAATTTTAAAAGTTTCTATTTCATGTTAGGAATTTGTAATTGCCTACCCAACATCTAATGATGACGGGGATTTTGATTACAAATCCAATATAACATCTCAGGCAGTGTAAAACAACTCATATTTCTTTTATTGTGTGTGATGAAGCAGACAGTGAAAAGGTTGCTTGTCAATATTAAACCTAAGGATATCAGCACTCTTATTGCAACCTCTCCAGGCGAGGATCCTAAGATGTTATCAAACTTCAAAGATATATTGGAAAGGATTTTTATTCTGGATCCAGACAAGCGGATTACAGTATCTCAGGCTTTGAGTCACCCATTTATCACGGGCAAGTGATTTAGGTTGCCAATATTTGGCATGAGCTATGCTGCTAAGTTCAGATTGTCTGTATTATAATATTGGTTTATATTGAGGTTCCTTTTGTCAATTTCAATACAACAATAGACTTGGTCAAATTGTGGAAATTTATGTTATTGTTAGCTGAGTATGTGGCACTTAAGTGCTTTGCTTATTCTGTTCACCTGATGATGGGACATTTATCCTGTGATTGGTCATCATCTTGCCGTACTGTGCCAAGAGCAAGGGGTACAGAATCCTTGGCGTGGAAGAACCTTGAAACAGATGGTGTTGGTCTGGAGCGCCTTTTTCTACTGGGCAATTCTTTCAGTGGAATATTTCTGTTTCTATTGTAAGACAACTCGCCAGAGGCGTTTTTCCCTTGTACAATGTTCCTGGTAGTAAATTTTTTGCATGCTATATTGCAGCAAATTTGTATTCAATGAAAAATTTAAATCATTATTTCTATTTTTTCAGACACGGATCTATGCTTCTGTATGTTAAAAGAAATATTGTGGTGTAACAATAGGCTGGATTAAAAGCTCAAATCCCACTAATATAGGATGGATTAGTTCTCTTTAATTCAGTTATGTCTATGTCAGGAATAAATAAACTTGTGAATGATATAAATAGTGATCGTCTTCTGTCAAATATATCTTGAATATATAGTTTCATTTGTATTGTAATACTAACTAATTTGGTTGGTATTTTCTCTATAGTTGTACATCTAATTTCCTTTTTCTGTTTGGCTTATTAGTCTTAGACTTTTGAATAAGAAGTCCAACATTTTAAACTTCTCGATGAGTCTAATTATGTTTTTTGTTCAGGGTTGCTGTCAGGGCTCATGAGGTAACCCATTCGGTGCTTTAAGTGCCAGGTAGCTGCTGCAAGAAGGTATCTTGTCTGATATTTGGGTTACTGGTGAAGTGGTTTGTGATTGTTGGAAGTTGAATATTTTTTTGTTTGTCTTTTGGAGAGCTTACCGTTTACTTTGGTTTTAGAAATTATAATCATGTTAAAACAATTACACAGAAGAAATGTGGCCAACTTGGTGGCTCTACCCTTGTCCGTAGCATGGAAACATGTCAATGGCCAACTTCTTGGGTCTACCTCAGTGCAAGAATAATGCCACATGCAAACTATCCATGCAGGGAGTTATAAACTGCAAGGCAATAAATAATAACTGCTAGCATACATAAGGGTCAATTGTGATGTGGTTGACCACCAAAACTCCCTCCTCTATGTTTTGACTTTCCCCCTTCCTATCTGAATTCTTCATTTCTTTAAGGGACATTTTGGGAGTTCCTGTCCCAGACGGCAAACATACAATTTATGCAAGGACACAAAAATTAGAGGTTACTGGAATCAGCAAATCAAGATAAATTGTAATTTTTAAGAAATTGTTTTGCAGTGATAAGAAAAGGGGTTGGGCACCACAGTACCAGCAGACAGCATATCTCTAGGAGATCTCTGATCCGGGGGCAGAAACAGACTGCACCTGTTCAGAGTAACAGTTCCCACACTTTGTCTAGTAGGTTTTCACTGATTCAGAGTTTCTTTCCCCTCCCCCTCCCCAGCCTTGAGTGGTAGGAGTGGGGTGGTTTGTTTTGGGGGGCGGGGAGGGAGTTTTTCATGCCAATGCACACCCCAGGTTTGTGGATTGTGCTTGCAGGCCCCCATCAGTCTTGGCTATTCTACAAATATATTTATTAAAGAGTGCAGTTGGGCTTTTATAGGGATCAAAGACTCATTGATGAGACATCCCTCCCTTATTTTCCACCTTGGCCTCCAGTCCTAGATCTACATGATATGCTGTTCTGTTTACAGTTTGCTTCTTTTGGTTGCGATTTAGCCTTGACCTGGAATTGTTCCAGGTTGGAGTCTCCATTCCCTGTGATGCATTGTTTTTCTCCTGGTCTATATTTTTAGCAAAGCGCAATATGTGGATGTTGAAAACATAGAAGAAATGGATGTCCAATATGTCAGCACAAAGACAATAACTGGAAAGAGTTTTTTTGGAGGTTTCATGGACATGTTAGGTTTGAAAATTTGAGAGTTTGAAGCACTTCAAAATTGAAGTACACGATATATTGTTGCATTTCTACATATATACTACGTAGTTCCATGCTAATACATTGTTTTTGGAGAAGCACAGTCTGGGTTTTTATAGCTTTTTGGAAAATATGGCCATCTCCAATGGTTGTGATTATTAATTTGCTACTGCATTTCCTTTATTATTCTCTGCTAGCAGCTTATCTTGTTTATTATAGTTATCCAAAATATGTTCAAGCCTAGGTGGGAGGAAACCTGGATTGCTTACTGACATTTTGAAGATGTACGGAAAACTAAATGATCACAGCTGTGTAGTCTCTGGCAGATTTTAGGTAGTCTCGATCACTTTAACGAGGTTAAGTGCGATTTTATCAGGTCCCTATTACCCAGGCAGTTAAGCTTGTTGCATCACTTCTCTCTTAGAGGTGATTTTCTCTTAAGCAGGGTGAATATATAAAAGGTTAACTGTGAACCTTTGAAACACTTCTTTCATGGAAGCTGTCTTCTCTGAAAGGTTAAATGTGTATAACTTTGAATAAAAAGCCAACTCAAGTAATTGCTTGATGCTGATTCAATTTCTGCTTGTAATATGTTAAATTTTCTCTAGTATCCGTTCTTGTACTGTAGTGACTTTTATTTGGTTTGTCTCATTAATGCAGTATATGATACTTGGACTTCAGGACAAAGTTGAACAAAATGTTTAAAGCCGAAGAGTTTCCTGTATCACATTATTTAATTATCAGCGAATGCTATTGTGAGAAGAGAATACAAACCTTTTATCTTTGCAATCTGTATCTATACTAGATGGAGCAGTTCTCCAGGGATATTTGTGAAGTTTAGGATTGGATTCTGGCAAAGTACCTTGCTTTTGATTTCCTTTTAGTTTGGTTTGCAGAATATGGATACGTGTTGAGATCTCCTGGGTTTGAGAATCTGCACCATTGCAACAAAATATAAGTAAGTAGCCAGTGCAACAAATGGTGATTTCATTTTTTCTGTAGCTACTTTGTACCTATCCTTCTAGAATTCTATCTTTATAATCAATGAATCAGAGCTATTTGAATATATTTCACTTTGAATAGAGATTGATGGTTAAACTAGTTTGTGCTGTTCACTGATTTTCTTCTTTTGAATGCTTGCATTTTTTATTGGTCAATAATCCATCTATTTCATAGTAGTAGTATTTACCTGGTTTCATTGCGCCCATTGAAACACAGTGCTACATTATCATTTGTTTAATAGAAACAGCTAAATGTCTGTCCGTGATGACTCGGCACTAAAGATTTTATTTTCCATCATCATTCAAACTGGCCCACACATTTTACTTATATATAAAAGGCCAAACAACATCAACAGATCATTTCTTTATAAGAGAAGCCAGGTGTTCTTACAGCCCACACTGAGAAATTGTCATGTGTAACTTGAAAAAACGAATATGAAAAAGCCAATGTTTGTCTATTATCAAATAAGGTGTTTAGGTTAAAGGGCTATTTGTTGAATATTTTGGACTTGAAGAACTGTAGTTGCCTTGATAGTATATTGTGGCAGAGCACTACCATGAAATGGTTGCCTTATTGTTAAGAGGCTTTGGAACTGAAATTGTTGCTAGGAGAAGGTGATGCTAGTGTTGTTGACATTTTTGAATGCATTTAAGTTTTAACAGAGGCCTCAGTGTAAACCCTTTGATTATTATTTCAAGAGTTGTGCAGCTAGAGTGCATCATACCCTCTGATGGTTGCTGTAGATAGGAAAATCAAGGGCTCTCAAATTTAGGCCTGGCTTTACTGGATGAGATCAATGGACAAAATTGCCATGAATTTCTCACAAATAATGGTGTGAAGTTTCAGGAGATTGGGTTGTTCAGGGTTAGTGGAGCAAAGAATTTGTTGTACTCATAAAGAGTAGCGATGACTAGGTGTAGTTATTCAGGACAATAATAATAGAATTTTATTCATGACTATTTCTTTTCAAGCACAGATTAATTTTGGACTCCTTTGTGTTTGGGAAGGTGCATTGTGTAGATTCCTATGTGAAACAAGACCCATAGAACTACCCAATAGAACTAAATAATCACAAAGGAGACCAGAAACAAAAGGAGTTTGAAATGATCCTTCAACCAGCATGTGCATTTTTCTATTATGGAGATTTCAAGTTTTCAAACCATGCTGTTTTGAAAGTCTATACTCGAAGACCCTTCACTACAAATTGTAAAATTTGTAGTCAAATTATGTTCGTATATGGAATTACTGACTGTTGATTTTTTCAGCTAGTCAATTTTTTGGCTTTAAAAACACTATTTTTCCCCATTTTTCTTTTCTCGATTTTTGCCAATTTTCTTTTTGAATTTTTTGATTTTGAAAAAAAAAGAATATTTTTGTATTTTTTAATGTTTCTTGCGTTATGCTGATTTTTGACAACTTTTTTGCCGTTGTTTTCAAGAAGATTTTTTATGGACCCTTGTTGATTTTTTCATGAGACCAAATTTTATCAGCACTGAGTAAAACCATTAATTGGGAGGTCACTAGCCTTTTGATCCAACCAAACACCTAAAGTTTATTTTGGTGCTTTTGATATAAATGGCAGGAGTTGTGAATCAACTTTGCTTGATTTGAAATCCAACTATTGTATAAGAATTTTACAGTTGCAATACTCTCTTGCTAAATTTTTAGTATTTTTTGTAATTTTATTGACTTTTGGAATTGTTCTTATGTGATCATGCCACCATTTCAAATTTTTTCATTTTCTTTTATTATATATAAGAACACAATCCAAAACACAAGTATTATTTATTAGAATAGTGTAACTATATATCTCAATTAATATAAATTTATTACTATTGATTTTTTTAATAGTAGATGATGGATGTACATCATTCATACTTGAGCATTTTGCTACTTAAACCTCTAACATCTAGTTGTACTTGTTCTCTAAGATTGTTTTGTAATAGCTAGTTGACAACATAGTACTAAAAATCGGAACCAATGACTGGACCGATCCACCTAATAAATTGGGTTTCAAATTGGAATCGGTCAAATTGGGACTGGTAAGATCTCAATGAACCAGTTTTTAAAAAAATACATGAAATAATTAATTTTTAATGAAAAAAACTATTTTTAAGATTTAAAACCATGATCCAAACCAATAGAGGCAAAATATGCAAAGTTTGCTCAACTATATACCATGTAAAGGTAAATATATCAAAATGGCACCAAGTGTAATACATATCATTGACAAATTATATAAGCAATGAGGCTCTAAATGATCTATAAAGTCCAAAAACAATGCTACAAGCTATGGGGGTGTTGGCCTACTAGAAGACTACAAGTGTGGACTCTACAGGTACATAGCAGTGATCAACATGATCATTCCTCATTATGATCAAACTCATCACCACTACTAGACATCATCATAGATTAGAGTCCGAGGATGCCTCAACCTCATCTGCAACCTCAGTAGTAGCACCAATAACAATAGAAGTGGACCTAATGGAAGCATGAGTTGGTTGAGCTGCACGACTAGTGCCTTCCATTGGTTGTTTGCCTTTGCTTGGTGCAACCACTAATATTGGTTTTGATGGCGCTGCCAAATCTGCATTGGGATCAACCCCCCCTAACGCCATGTCAATATCAAAATCAACATCAAACTCAAGATTTTCTTTCTCCACACATTTTGATGTTGAATCAATATCGTCCAACGTAATGGGATTTAGATCAATCAATATCGTCCAACATAATGGGATCTAGATCAGGTCTTCTATTCATCATTTGGTTGCGCCTTAGTCAAAGGTTGTATTGCATGAAGACAAGACCATTTAACCATTTTTGTTCCAAACAAGTTCTCTTCTTTGTGTGTATGCGCTAAAAAACAGACCAATTGCGCTCACAACCTAAAGCATTGTAAGTTTGGCTGAGGACTTTAATTGCAAACTTTTGCAGTTGAGGACATTGGCTGCCAAACGACTCCCACCAATGCGTTGCAAAGAAAATGACATTAATTAGTAAATTAGTTCATTTCATTACTTATTAACAAGTATTTGTAGACAATTTGAATTGTAAATTTGTAAACAATTGAACTGTAAAAGAAAAACAATTTGGAATTGCTTACATGGTTGTTCCACATCTCTTGCCATATTCTCCAAGTTTTTTCCAAAGGTACCTGTTGCCATACTAAAAAGAGCAAGCTGTCTATGTATTTCCAATTGGTTGGAATGGTTAGGGACCATGCGCTCCAAGCAATCATACAATCCATCTTTGACCTACCCAGCCTGCAGATCTCCTAGTTGAGCTTTATAATGATACTTTAGAGTTAAAAAAATATCCACCTGCATTTATAGGACGATGGAGTTGATTGTTCCATATGTTATCAATGATCTCCCAAATACAACCATATGTAGCTAACTTATCCTTGTAAGTCGCTCGTATCTGCTCCTTTGCTTGATCCATAGCCTCATAGATGTAGCCCATGGCCAAATTTTCCCCATCCACCATCCATAGCACCTTAACAAGGGTCTTGGTGAATTTTACAAGCTCATTAGACCTTTTCCATTGATATAGGGCCACGTGTCCCGAATCATGCGAATCCGACATGATTCTAGTCCGAAATCTCGGATTCGATCGTGTCTGTACAACACACATCGAATCTCGTTTTGCTGGATTCGACCAGCGCGAAAATTCGTCTGGTGACTTATAAAAAAGCGATTTTGCTCATTGTTTCTCACCAAAGCTTGTGTGTGAGTTGAGCATAGAGCAAGGAGCAAGGAGTCGCAAGGAGTAAGGGAGTGTTTTCAAGGAGATTCGAGCAACCAGTAAGTGCATTGCCTCTCTATGTTTTTGGATTTGGTTCGCTGTTAGTGTTTGCATGTGCATATGTTTTACATATTTGGTCATTTTTGTTTATTTTTTACAGTATTCATGGCTCAGTCAAGGGTAGCAAGGCAGGGGCAAAGAAAGGGGAAGAATGTCCCCATTGGAGACGCCCCCCTATTTTATCAGGGCTGCAAGTATTCCATCTATTGGAAGTGGGGTTGCAACAATAACTTCAAATATTCAGAGAAAACAAACTCAAGACCCTAAATATCCATTGTGGTTATATGTGACAAGAGAGGCATGGCCAAGCAGCAAGGCGAAGGGAGGAGGCAATGTTGCATGGAAATGCAATTTTTGCCACATCCATTTCATGAGCACATATTAATGTGTGAAAGCTCATTTGTTGGCCTTGCCAAGTTGTGGCATTTCAGCTTGTACACAGGTGCCATTAGCAAGGAGGAAGGAAATGGAGAAAGAGGCATTTGTTGGTACGACAAATGTGGCATCAAAATAAAAACAAAACAAGAATGATGACCCCCTTCCATTCTTGAGGAAAAACAACAACAAGTTCCCATTTGAGAGTTTTAGTGGGGGACAGGCAGCAAAAAGAAAGGCAACTACACTTGGTTCAATGTACAAGATTTAACAGAAAGAGAAGAGGGAAGAGCTTGATCTCACCATTGCATTTTTTTTCTATCAGAACATCATATCCTTTAATGTTGCACAGTCACCTTTATTTATTGAGATGTGCCGAACTCTAAGTCAAGGGGCTCCATCAGGGTATGTGCCTCCTCGGTCAGAGAAGCTTAGAACCACATTGTTGACAAAGGCAAAGAAAGAGGTGGACAAAATGCTTGAGCCTATTAAATCAGCATGGCCAACATCTGGGGTTAGCATTGTTTCTGATGGATGGATAGATCCAACACGACACCCACTCATCAACTTCATGGTGTCATCTTTGAATGGTCCAATTTGCTTGAAATCAGTGGATGCACTTGGACAATTCAAGGATGCACAATATATGGTTGAGTTATTTATTAAAATTATTGAAGATGTAGGTGTCGATTCTTGTGTGAAAATCATTACAGATAATGCACCTGTTTGCAAGGTTGCTGGCATGATTGTGGAAGCAAAATATCCATAAATATTTTGGACACCTTGCATTGTCCATTCATTGAACTTAACACTGAAATCTATTGCCTCTGATGTGCTTTGGATTGGAAGCATTATTGAGGATGCATGACATATCCGTAACTTTGTACAAAACCATACAAATGCCCTCACTATCTACACTAATCTATCATTGTTGAAGATTGTGGGTACACAATTTGCCTCTTCATTCATCATGTTGAAGAGGTTGAGGGAGGTCAAGACCGCTCTTGGGGCCATGGTTATTTCAGAGTTTTGGTCTTTTTGGAGAAAGACAGATCAAACAACCTCAAAGACAGTGAAGGACACAATGTTGGATGATGTCTGGTGGGAGAAGGTAGATCTACTTATTCAGATGATAGACCCTATCATTTCCTTGCTTCGATTTGCAGATACAGACCAACCCATCCTAGGGGAGGTTTATGAGGGATGGGATTCCATGATATTGAGTTTGTGAGGAACATTGTTTTACATAGTCAATGCCCAGAGTATGAGACATCACTAGAGGCCTTCTTCACCGTACATGATATTCTTGTCAGCAGATGGGACAAGAATTGCACACCTTTACATTGTTTGGCTCACTCCTTGAACATAAAATACTTGTTAAAATTGGACAACTAGGTCCAAACTCCGGGTTGTGCTGCTCAGATGACGATCGCAATATTTTTATTGGATTCCTCTTTCGGAGAGGTGTAAGATTGATCTAAAGATCATCTCGATCGGATGAGCAGAGCATGTACTTTGAATTTATTCCACTTATGTGCTGGGTCGGCCTGGAATAAAATATTGACTTAAATGTCTTAAAGGACGTGTCACACACCCCCAAAGATTCCTATATATTGGAGAGACTTGGAGTTCATTTGACACATATCGATGTGGAGGAATTCTCTCTCTGGATAGCGTTGGAGCTGTGATATATATGGAGTATTCTTTGTTTGGGTTGTTCTGGGGTTATGTGTGACATGCTTGGCTGAATGACCTATTGGAGACTTTGCTGGTAGAAGCATCCCGCTGATCGCCGTAACGCCACCATTTCTTATCTCTGTCTTGGCTTGTCTTCTATCGATCTATTAGTATGTTCTATCTTCTTCAGTGTTGTGCCCTAATCTGAAATGGCATAGAACATGTTCAGAAATTAACATGGTATCAGAGCAAGGTTGAAGACAATGCCCTAGTTTTGAATCAGCGTGAGCAAGTCTAATCAAGATAGCATGGAAGAGAGTCCACCTTAAGACAGCGTAAGGCCAAAATTCTGTAGGGCATGCCGTCTAGAATGAAGGACTGCTTCAGGGGTAAATCAGATCCGAGATTGCTGGAGAAACTAATATATTAAACGCTGTAGACTAAAATTGGAGTGCGGAATCCTGCTGAGTGCAGGAAGTGGAGGCCGAATTTGCTGTGTGAAGGCCGAGACAGGGAGGATTTGTTTGAGGGTCTTTTTGAAGGTGGACAGTCCTCAAAATAGGCTAACACAGACTGTTTGAAGAGCTGAAAGGGAGCCGCTATCATAACTAGAAGAATAGTCCATGTTTAGGGCCCGAAACTGCCCATACATTACAGCGTGGAGGGAGATCCCTTCCCTAAAGGACAACCGCAACCTTTAGGGGAAATTCTGGGCAGAGATAAGGGCTGAAGAGGGGACTGTCATGGTGCCCTAGTTTCAAGCGGTGGAGCAGTTTTCAAACAGTCGACAGAGGTACATGTTTTAATGAATGTTTGCATGTATTGGATCCTAGTTTAAAGGATCAGTTTTTGATCGGATTGGGCAGCCTGTGGAAATCAAGGAGGAGGGGCAGATCTGAAGATTAGATGCCCTACACTCGTGGGCAGTTCCCACAGTGAAGATTTGTGGTCTGATTCCTATGCAGCTTGCACGGAAGTTTCGTGGATGTGAGGAATAGCAGCGTATACTGCTGTTGGTGAGCCGTTGCACTTGGAAGGCTACTTCAGTTAGGTCGTAGCCCTTTATTCTCTAGTTTGATGGGTCGAGAACCATAGACAGGAGGCCGAGGTTGATGAAGCAAGGCTGGGCATATTTCATGGGCATTTGAGGAAGAGGCCCGAAAATCGGCCGGCTTAGTGTTTGAGAAGAAGCTGCAACATCAGCCCATAGCCATGGACGACTTGGGTGTCTACGCAAGTGGAGAAATTCATCTTATCTTGGGGCCTATGTTCGCGGGCAAGACGACTGCCCTTATTCGTAAAATGCGAGCTGAGATTCAAATGGGCAGAAGAGTGGTGCTTGTGAAATCTGACAAGGATACAAGATATGGGCTGAACTCATTTGTGTCTCATGATGGTGCAAAAATGCCTTGCTGGGCTGTTGCAGATCTTGCATCTTACAAGCAGGTAGATGTGATCGGCATTGATGAAGCACAGTCCTTCAAAGACCTGTATAGTTTTTGTCAGGTAGCAGCTGATAAAGATGGGAAAACTGTTAATGTTGCTGGCCTTGATGGGGATTATTTAAGGAAGAGCTTTGGATCAACTCTTGAGTTGATACCTATAACCGATTCTGTGGTTAAATTGAAATCACGCTGTGAGCTGTGTGGTAAGGCCGCATCATTTACATTTCGTAAAACAGGAGAAAGAAAAACTGAAGTTGTTGGTGGTGCAGACATTTACATGCCAGTGTGCCAACGACATTATGTGAATGGGCAAATTGTTATTGATACAACGAGGTCTGTGATGGAATCCCCGGAGGTGCAATATGATACTTGTGCAAAAGCAACCACAGCATCTGGATAATTATGACACAATTTTCTGTATAAATCTCTTTTCATTACTTGTGCGATATAATTATTTCCTTCGCTAAATGTCAAATCTGTGTTGGCATAATTAAGTGCACTAGGGGTGGTTTAATGGTTAGTATTGCTCAGGCAAGGAAAGGTTTGACTACCTGGGGGATATGTGGAAAACGCTGTCTAAAATGAACTGGTTAATTCTCGATGTATGGCCTCATAATATGTGAGATTTATGTTTGCGTAGTTTTGGACAAATGCCTTTACTTCAAGTTTGAGAACAGTGGAAGATTCAATGGAGGAGTACTCCAGTCCCAATCTGAGAGGTGACCATGATGAAATTGAAGCTATGCAGCAGATGAACCTTCATACAGCATGTGTGAATGCAAGGCTTTTACTATGGCTTATAGAAAGATTGATCGAATTAAGAGTTGCAGACAACGCAGTGATCAATTTTCATTTACTGCTCGGAACCTTAAAAAATGATGCATGGTGTAACATAAGTCCCAGGTCTTCTTGGACTTATCCTTTGTTGCACTATTTCTGTAAAGGTAGAATTGTTGAATCTTGTTTGTAGGCAGTATGATGAGTGTTGTGGCAGGCTGCAAGCCATACCACAACAGCAAGCCGTGTGGTTATCACATGATATTTTTTGACTGTGTGATTTGAGGCAGCCACAGATTCAAGCCAAAGTTGGATGAAGACCAATCACATAATTCCCAGATCTGTGCACATGGCATAGACATGATTTCAAGTGAAATCAAAGAAATTGTTTTGATGTACTTGGCAAAATCTTTAAAATCTCTTCATTCAGGAGCAGTAAAGTACCTCATCTGGGAGTATTATGATACTGATACTGCTGACCCGTAACAATGGTTGTAACTGAACTCAACCTAGTGGCAGTGACCCTAGAAAGAGTCTTGGCCAGATCAGTGATTCAGCTAGTAGTGATGAATGTGATAGTTCTAAATCTGTGATTCTATGTCACTGTCATCATGACAGTGACATAGACAGACACCTATGATTGAAGCTGGAAGTTTTAAAGGGTTGACTGCTGAAGTCCTTGGGAAATTCTATGTAGTGGTCAAATTGTTGACGAAATGGGCATAGATGTAAGTCATTGAGCTAGGCAAATTTTGACAGCCCTAGGAGCAGTCTGCTGAAATAACCAGAAATGGGCAGATTTGGAAGCAAATCAAGGTGCATTGCCTCAAATGCAGGATAAACCAAGGTAGATTGGATTCAAAGTTTTGTAAACTGCAGTCTTAGAAGGCTGCTTGAAGAAGCTACTCACAGAATAACAGGTAGTGGCTGAAAGGACTTCTAACACAAGCTGAGGCTTGTTGATATGTTCCCCCTGTATGTCAGTGACATAGATAGACACCTATGTAACAGCAGCATGTGACTGTATCAGTCCTACATTGGAGCGTTATGGTAAACTTAAAATGTGAACTGGGAAGTTTATGCAGCTTTTGGTCACATGGTTGGAATCTTGAATCATGATCAGCAAAGTCTGTTGGATGGCTTTGACTGTGGGAGATCAGGTCCCAATTCCAAGATGGTGTCTGGGATGCCCTCATTTAAAACAGATGTCTTCTCCCTCGAGAGAAGCTGACATTAAGAGGGAGATATATCTGTATATGCTCCTGAGTGGATGTCTTTGTTCAACGAAAGAAGATCCTCATGGCTCAGGGACATATGGCTTCAGAGGGGGAAATTCCGAAGGAAAACCAAGAAGCCATATTAATAACAGGATATCTAGCAGCCATGAGTAATTTTGTACAATCTGACCTTGGATACCTTTGAGGAAGTCGTAAAGCATCAAGTCTGGAAGGATGCTATGCTGTGGTCCCAAGACCATAGGACAAAGCAGTTGTCACCTCGAAATGGCTCTACAAGATCAAGCATGGATCTGTTGGAAGTGCTGAAAAGTTTAAGGCAAGATTCGTTGCCTGTGAGGAAGATATAGACTATGATGACATATTTGCACCTGTGGCTCGAGATACCACCATTCGATCTATTATAGCCCTTGCTGCTGCTCAAGGATGGAGTCTTCATCAGATGATGTGAAGACCGCATTTTTCTACATGGTGTGATAAAGGAAGAGATATATGTGGAGCAACCTTTGGGGTTGGAAGTCCAGGATCGGGACACCCATGTCTGCAGGTTGAAGAAAGCCCTCTATGAGCTGAAACAAACACCCTGAGATTGGTACAAGAGGATAGATAGCTACTTGATGAAGCTGGGCTTCACTTGAAGTAATGCTGATCCGAACCCTTACTTCAAGGTTGTCAAGGGAAAACCTCTCATTCTGGTGCTGTATGTGGATGACCTCTTCTGACAGGTGCTGACCCTCTCATTCATCAGTGCAAGAGGGAGCTCGCTGCTGAGTTCGAGATGAAGGACCTAGGACTGATGTCTAGGCCTGAAGGTCTAGCAGAGACCTGGCGAGATTTTCATTTCTCAAAGAAAATACATTATGAATTTTCTGGTATGATGGATTGTAAGTCCATGGAACTCAACTTTAAGAAGTTGAGTAGTAGCGTTGTTGGGTCTGTCCTACTGAGTATCGTTAACTCATAGGGACCCTGATGTTCTCAATGAACACTTGTTCGAACATATGTTGTGTAGTGAACACTTTGAGCCAACACATGGTTGATCATCACTTTCCTTGGGTTGGTGCCAAGAATCTTCTGAGATATCTTAGGGGCACGATAAACCATGGCGAGATCTTCATGAGTATGACACTCAGATATACTGATGCCGATTGGGCTGGCAGTGTGGTGGATCGTAAGAGCACATCGGGATGCTGCTTCAATCTTGGTTCTGCTTCGATCTCATGGATGAGCAGGAAGCAGAAGTCGGTGGCTTTGAGCACCGCTGAGGCCAAATACATTGCAACAAGTATGGCCTGTTGTGAAGCAGTTTGGTTGCGAAAGCTCTTTAGTGAGCTGTTTGGACATGTGCTAGATACCACTGTGATACTCTGTGATAACCAGAGTGGGATTCGTATGACTGAGAATCCTGTGTTCCACGATTGATCCAAGCATGTTGATGGCTGGTACCACCTTATCTGGGATATGGTACAGCGAGGCGCCGTAAGGCTCGATCATATAGGAACTGATGAGCAGGTCGCGGATATTCTCACAATGCCCTTGGGGAAGGTCATGTTCCTAACCTTCTGTGAGAATCTTGGAATCATGGAACGACCCTATTCTGAGGGTCTTGTTGGACGATGAGCTCTGGGAGCTCAAAGGGGGGTTTTGGGGATAGCTTCTCGGAGCTATAAGCACTTATGGTGCTTCTGCCCCACCGTTGTGATTATTGAGTTGGTTCACCTCTCATTTATCTGTGCCCCGTATGCATCCTACCCATTGAGTTAAGGGTTCATGGGAAGTACCTCTCATTTGGCCAATGAGATGGGAAAGGCTAGAGACTAGTAGCAAAGACTGATGGACGCATCAGAATTTGCCGTACTCTCTATCTAGGATGGCACGGTCCAACCACTTGATCTGGGATCAAGTTTAGTGAGGTCTGGGACCTCTGCCTGACTTCGGGTCGGATGAACCAACTTCGGGTTGGTTGGAGACTCTTTGTGAGTCTGATAGAGGTTTTGAACCTCTGGACTGATTATGTCAGTCGGGGATGATGTCTTTGTGACTGACCCACTTTTGTTCTGAAATAAAGAGGCCAGCAAAGCAAGTTACGGCGAGATGACACACGATGTTTGGATTGCACTTGTGGACGGAGTTCTCCCTAGTTGAGAGGGAGTGTTAAAATTGGACAACTAGGTCCAAACTCCGGGTTGTGCTGCTCAGATGACGATCGCAATATTTTTATTGGATTTCTCTTTCGGAGAGGTGTAAGATTGATCTAAAGATCATCTCGATCGGATGAGCAGAACATGTACTTTGAATTTATTCCACTTATGTGCTGGGTCGGCCTGGAATAAAATATTGACTTAAATGTCTTAAAGGACGTGTCACACACCCCAAAGATTCCTATATATTGGAGAGACTTGGAGTTCATTTGACACACATCGATGTGGAGGAATTCTCTCTCTGGATAGCGTTGGAGCTGTGATATATATGGAGTATTCTTTGTTTGGGTTGTTCTGGGGTTATGTGTGACACGCTTGGCTGAATGACCTATTGGAGACTTTGCTGGTAGAAGCATCCTGCTGATCGCCGTAACGCCACCATTTCTTTTCTCTGTCTTGGCTTGTCTTCTATCGATCTATTAGTATGTTCTATCTTCTTCAGTGTTGTGCCCTAATCTGAAATGGCATAGAACATGTTCAGAAATTAACAATACTACAGCCATGAGTGGCTGAATGTTGGACCTTCCGGCAGATTCCCTCCTCACATGGATGGTGAAATCTCATAGGGGAGGAAAGATGCATTCAGAAGGATTTTTCAGGGTAGGGAATCTCTTGATGAGGTGGAGGATGCCTTTGCAGAGTTTTCCACTGGCACTGGGTGATTTGCAGGTTATCAATTTTCCTTAATGAATCAAATAGCAGCAAACTAATCAAACACGAAATGAACAAATTTTGACAAGTCCAATTATTGATTGTGAAAGAAATATCAAGTCCTCTTACAAAGAGTCAATTCATAATATCCCTTAATAAAACATATCAATAATAACTTATACAAAACGTAAATAAGATGAGCAACCTTGGATAAATCTAGCCTATTGACAGTGATAAAAATATCGAGCTCTCTTTCGAGAGGTCAATTCATAATATCCCGTTATCAAACATGTCAATAAGAACTTAGCCAAGAATTGAATACTGAAAGGAAGTACAACAAATTGAAATGAAGGAACAGAACACTGAAATGGAAAGTAC
Source organism: Pinus albicaulis (assembly GCA_034641835.2). NCBI lineage: Eukaryota > Viridiplantae > Streptophyta > Pinopsida > Pinales > Pinaceae > Pinus > Pinus albicaulis. The sequence continues at coordinate 1,265,595,643 of CM076584.1, read as the reverse complement.
AACAAATCAAAATGATACTAAACAAGGAGAAACTAGTGCACGGGCTTGGCAAAGGGGGCCCTACATGCTTCCGCTGCACACCTTAGATGAATATAAGCTCAAAAGGATTTGTAAACCAGATAAAACATCATCAATAAAACATAATAGAAGCAAAAGTACTCTGAACCAACTGCTTTCACTAATGTGCAAAAAGTCTCCAAATTCACATAGTTAAAAGAGATGTTTTCCTATTCTAAATATCACATATTGATACAAGTCTTTGGTAACTAATTAACTAAAAGTGCTCAAATACATTTATGATATCTTTAGATAAGGCCTACAAGTCGAATTCAGTACTCCTATCTCCAAAATTTGGGAAAATCCCTTAAAATCATATTCTGCTCATATTTCATGCTCAAATCAGTGGATATTTCTGAATAGCTAGTCTGGTTTGACGAACGTTGACCTGACCTAATCTAGCTATTTTGGTGCCAACCAATAGGTGTTTGCCCATCCTTGGTTCCCATAGTTTCCAGCTTGTGCATTTGGTTCGAGCCCAGGTTTCTTGCAACCATTACTTCAAACGAGCAATTACAAGATTTTCCATTTCTGTCATAATTTGAATGCTTAATTTTGACTAAAACACTAAAATAATAATTAAAAGACATGATTTAGCTACCTTGATGTGCAAAATGAGTGACTATGATGATAAGATGATGACAAAAAGTGATAAATGATGAAAATGTATAGGGTCAAAAAAGCCAAAAATCGGAAGCCAACAATGGTTGCAGTAGGATTCATTAGATCTGTTTGGATCTAGGAAATTTCACATAACTGTGAAGGCATTTTTGTAATTATATGATGGTTAAGGGATTACTTTTATAATGTTTAGTAAGATAAATGAAAAATTAATCTTCAACTTGAAGATTTACCTATAAAAGTTGAGAGGATTGACTTAGAAAGGCTATTTAGTGAGTGAGGTTTGAATTACTACCCAACTTGATTCATCATTAATGAATTTGTTGAAGTGTGGTTTGGGATGTTGAGGTTGTTGCTTTTGATTATACTCCTCAAATTACCATTAAAACGATTCACTGCATGGTTTGGCTACTCCAGTTCTCCATTAATTGCAGAAATGAAATGAAAGTTATGGCTATTCAATTTCTCCATTAATTAGAGAAATGAAATGAAAGTTATATTATTGTTAGAAAGACGAAAAATAGGGCAAATGAACTCGAAAATACATTAAGCATTTATATCCAAAACAAGGGGTTTGCATGAAAGACCATCTAAAAGGAGAGAAATGAGTACAATATAGCAACATAAATGGCAAAGGATATTTCAATGGGTTAAACTTTGTGACATCTTGAACCACTTTAGGTTAAGGAAATATCCATTTTTTATTTCCAAAATGTTTAAGGACGTCTTAGAAGGAGAGAAATGACACAAATCATATGGGTCAAACATAGCGATACCTTGAAACCATTTTCAGATAATGAAATATGCACTTTTGATTACCAAAAATGTTATTAAGACCACAAGCATTTTGGAAATGACACAATATAGGTAAGTGGGTTAAACCTAACGACACCTTGAAACAGTTTTAGGTCTAAGAAATATGTGCTTTTGCTTTTTAGAATGTATTCAAGACTATGAGCACATAAATGACTAAAATATTCCCACAATATTTAGAAATGTTTTGAATATTTCTTGATAATTTTGGAGAACATGTGGAAACCACTTAATAGTTTTAGCCTCCCATGGGTTTCATTTGGCTCTTTATAAGAAAGTAGTTAAAATAAAAAAATGGGTTTGGTGGCCACCATGATAGCTTTCAAATTGTAAAATGAAAATTAGTGAGAAAATAAAGGGAGAAGTAATTTTCCCCTTCATTTAGCCATTTTTTTCTCAACCGCTGCTCATTCTAGATGTAAACAACAATTTTTTCATAGAAAGGGACATTTATATTGAGATTTTTACGAAAGAGTTTTCTTAGTGTGGAAGGATTCTCTTTGGTTTGCTATCCAACAACAATTATGGTGAGTTTTGAAGTCATTACTTATTATATTTGCTTAATTGAAGAAATACAACATTCTCTATAAGTGTTGGTTGCTCCAACCATACAATGTGGAGGCATTGGTGGGTATCCAAGAACATTGTTAATGAAATATGTGACCTTTGTTTCCAAAAGAGCTAAGCATATTGAAGTTTGTATGTTAACCTTTTGTAACCTTGAATTCAAGGTAGTTGCACAATAGTGAAAATACATTTGGTCCTTCAAAAATTGTGTGGAGTTGGGGCTCATGAGAAAATTCCCAAAAACGAACCTTGGGAAATTTGAAGGTGCCCTTAAAAAATAGAGAGACGACGAAGGTGAAGTGGGGCTCGATGATGAAAAGGAGAGCCACCTTTACTTATTTGATGTTGTGTCAAGCAATGCTAAATTATCCATTTTATGATAAATTATCTATTTTTTATATTTATTACATCGACGAAGGTAAGGGGTCTTCTACAACCTAGTATGGATGAGATGTTTAATGTTTGTGCTTATAAATACATTTTAAGTGAATTGTTTCAAGGTGTATTGCCAAGAGATCACAGGTTCAAATCTAGGGGACTCTCTTCAGGTTCCTTGGTGCAAGGTTGGTAATCAATCCACCTTCCATCTAGAAATTTCGAGGAAGAAGGATAATAAACTTTTGAGTTAACTAAACTTGATTGTTAAATAATGAAGGTTTATGGAAGAAAGTGATGCTTTAAGAGTATATTGATACTTTGTCATTATAAGAGTGAGCTCTGAGGGTTAGCTCAAGAGTCCACGTCGTTAAAGCACCTGTGCTATTGAGAGGTCACGAGCTAAATTCTCTCAACACTTTGGGGGTCAGGCTTCGTGGTTGAGCCGACATGAAGTGATCTTTTCGGGTAGTTCTGCTTGGTACAATTATTCTATGGACATAGTGGTCAACAATCTCAGGGGATCGTCAACCACATAGAAAAAAATAGTGGATTAGGCCTTTAGTTATGTCAATAAAGGGTGCTTTTGTTATTTGGAAAGCTCTAACAAAAACTTACCATCTAATGGAAAACTGGTTGGCATGGAGAATGGGCAAAGGAGATAGAGGGAGATTAGGAAAGGACATTTGAGTGGCTTATAATGGACATAATAGGCTATTTGAGCCACTAATCATCTCTTTAAAGGCTTTATTATTTGTAAAGCTCTAGCAAAAGCTTACTCTCTAATCGAAAATTGGTTGGCATGGAGAGTGGGCAAAGGAGATAGAATGATATTAGAAAAGGATATGTGAGTTGGTTATAATGGAAATAATCGACTAACCGACTATTTGAGCCATTAATCATCTCTTTAAAGTTACAGGGTATCCACTATTCGGTAGTGGTAGTTGATCCAAAGTCTTTAATTTGGAATCAAGTTTGGAAAGATGTACAAACGTTTAAGCCTACAAGGAGAGGAAGCAATGGAATGGAACCAATTTGTGCATAAGCTACAAGAAAAGGTTTAGGGGGATGATGATGATGAAGTAATATGGTCAAAGAACAACTATTTAAGAACATACATAACTTATTTAGGTGACTAGGTTAGGTTTGGGGAAGAAGTGGAAGGAGAACAAAGGTGGTGGTGGAATCCTATTGATCCAAATTGGATCATATATTGCTTGTCATCCATCTCGATGCTTTCATGGTGGAAAAATGAAAGAAATCAACTTATAGAAGCAATTCTAACATCATGACCTAGTTGGGAGAATTGTGGTCAGAAACCTTTCGAGGATAGTTGATGCCTTAAATGATGTTTTATGGGGTTAAGTCTATGCTACTTAAGCTTCAGACTCTCTGACATGGTTCTACAGATGGAAACCTTTCCAACGGTTCAAAAGACATCAATCAGAGTTCATATGCAAAAGTTATGCTTCCCAAAAGTTGACATATTGTGATTGACGACCATAATTCGAGAGGATGACATGTCAATCTTTGTTACTCATGGAAAAGGGGCTAGCCACGTGGGGATGATGAAAAACACTCTAGAAGGATTAAATTGTAACTTATGTTGAGGGTTGAATGGGTCAAATTTAAACCATAGTTGTGTTATAACTAGGCCACTAGGAGGAAAAGGGGTTCCATTCTATTTGCTTGCATTTTGTTCCATAGTAGAGTAGAGTACCTAAGCGTGGATAAGAGAAAGAGAGCATAACAGAGGGGTTGGTGTTTTGTAGTAGCCCATAGGCTATATAGGTCTTAGGAAAACTCCATAGAGAGTGCCTACTCATTTGTATTTGCATCATCTCCATTTAGACAAAATCGAGTAGAGGAACCTCACCTTCCTGCGGGGTAAGGGTTTCCTAGATCATATATTAGTGTTCATTGTGATTGGTGTGTTTTTGTATTTCACTATTCTCTATTTTTTGCACAAACAATAAAGTAGTAATTAAAAAACTAAGAAATAAAAGGAAAAGTAACCCTTATGGTATAGATTTCAGATCTCAGTCTAATATTATCAGATCTATTGTGATGAATTGTCCATGGAATATCCACGACTGTTTATAGATTGCCTATTTGGAAAATTAAAGCACCCATAAAAAGTTGACTAATTATTTGGTTAGAAATAGCAAACAAAGTTTAAAATGGGACAATTGTAAGAGAACTTGGCAAGGGCTAGGTAGTTGCATCCTTTGTAAAAGTAACGATGAAACACTTGATCTCCTAGTTCACCATCCCATTTTCTTAAGGAGGTTTAAGAGGAAGTTTTAATTAATAGATGGAAAAGGAACTTGGCAATTTTTTTTTTTAGTTATTGGTATGGATAATGGCATTATAGGCCAAGTGGTGTAGAACACATGGTTGTAACATGTGTATTCTCATGGGCCCTTTGGATGGCTAGAAGCTCTAAACAAAGAGATGATGCCTATTTAGGTTGGTTACCAAGTAAGATTTGCATATGGGTGGGTATGAAAATCATGTAGGGAAAAGACTCCCAAGGATTTTCATAAACCAAGATAGTGATAAAACCTATGCATTGGGATATTTCAACTGAGCATGTTAGGGTGGTTGGAGGAATTTTATCTCTAGGGGAAAATCATAATTTTAGTTTCAAAGCATCAATAGTGGAGGATACAAACAACAAGGTATAGTTGGATGCTTTTTAACTATTGATGAGGACAACATTTGAAAAACTTTCGAACAACTCTATAGTTGGATGCTTTTTAGCCATTGATGAGGACAACATTTGAAAAACTTTTGAACAACTTTGAATTTTGGGAGACTTCAAGTTATTGGGAAAATGGTAGAATTATTTTGCAAAATTTGGCTTCTGTATCCAATAATGGAAAGAATTAGAGAGTTAAAAGAAAATTCATAAAAAATTTCTTTCATTATTTTTATAAGAGAGCTAAACACCAAGGTAGATGAGCTATAAAGGGCAAGTGCTTACTCGACAAGCTATTATTATTAGATCAAAAGAGGAGGTGGGTAGAAAATTGCATCCAACATTTAAGAGGTCAATTTATGACCCCATTTTCAAGTAGACAAGTGCTAGTTTTTTTATATTTTTTGTTTTAATGATGCTTTTTGTTTCTAGAAGTTGTGAGACAAACACCTTGAATGCTAAATCTAATGGAAGAATGTGCCAAGAGGACAATGTGGAGACAAGTTTTGTTTTTTTATGATTACATATTTTTTTGAAGAGTTTATGAGGCTTATAAAGAGCTCTTTGGAATGCTCAAAGGAAAATATTTTAAGTTTTGTTTGAAATAGAAAATACATAATATTTTTCTTGGATATATATATATATATATATATATATAATTTCAAGAAATTATTATATATAAAATAATATCTAATATATAATATTATGCAATAATATTATTATATATATAAAATTAATTTGCCATAGAAGAAAGCATAATTTATTAATTCAAAATGTGACTGCTAGGTCACATTCATTGCTCACGTTGAAGCATATAGGCATATCAATCCCTTATGGACTTGAATACTAGAATTGAGTCTGTTATAAACAACTACAAAAAACCTCAATACACAACTCTAAAACTAAGCCAATATTGGTCATTACAAATCAATACACATCTAGACTAGATTTTGATCCCAAAATAAGCAAAAGAGGAAAATAGACAACCCCAACAAGGTTAAGATCCAACATAAACAAACAAACACCAACATGAGTTTGAATCACATAATATACACATCTCTAAAGGTAGTAAAAGCAAGGCATAACGATGGAGGAACCATTTATTTCTTTTGAAATCTTGATGATCCTAACCTCAAATTGCAGTTGGTCTTTTGATAGTTAGTTTGCCTTGGAGTTGTGGTCCCGAGAGATGAGAGATGTGAGAGAAGGAAGTTAATCGAAACCTAAACTTCAATGCTAAACTCTGATCCATCATAGCTTGAAGGTCCATATTACGTAAAAGAGAATTCTCATTTAACCAATCACAATGGGTTTTTACTCTTGAGTCTCCATATACCTTGAGATTGCGAACATTCTTCCCAATTGCAATTCGTATGAGGGGTTGGGAGAGCTGATAGGCTTGCATACCTCTTAGGAAAAAACAATGGTTTGTGAGGGTTTTAGGAATAAGCGACACTCAAACTCCACATCTTCCATGGTTACCTTGTGATATACCAATAGAGAATCGTCTTGGGTACCTTCTACCCTTGTGTTTCTAGACGACATGACACCATCACTCTCTTTCTTATCTTTCTTTTGTTGCAAACAATGAAGCATACGTAAGCTGAGTTGTGTAACTATTTGTAGATAGGTTTTTTCAAAGCTAGTTCCATGGAGCCTCCTATTTCAAAGCTAGTTCCATGGACTGGTGCATTGTCGGTGATTGCAACAAGAGGGAAGGCTCATGTTTTCTTTAATGGCTATATATTTACACTTTCATTTTCGAAAATGTTGTTGATAAAGTCACATTTTATTAAGTGACAAATGTTGGTTCTTCAACAAATCCGAGGTTGTTCTAAAGGATCACACTAATTGTTTCAACTTAAGATATGAGATATGGTAGAAGATTCCCATTTGGCTGCGATGGAAAGTGCTTTCATTCCACTATTGCAATTTTAGGGTTTTGCAAGCCATAGGGGGATAATTTGTGTTCCTTCTATCCAACTAAGGAGATTTCATTTCCTGATGGGGATTTGTGGTTTCTTGCTTGCTTGTGTGTGCACATTATTGGAGGGTTGTTGGAGGAGATATGTGAATGAGTTGAGAGGGTTCAAATGTAAGGCCCCTTTTCCTTTCGATGTTATTACTGGCAACTGCAAACACATATTCAGTTCTAAAATGAATGGTTGTTTAGAGAGGATGTTGCTAAGAAATCAAAGTGTGTAAATGTCTCTGCTTAGAATGCTAGGATTGAGATATATTGAAGGTTTTGAGGTTTATCTTGCTAGATGCCCAAAAACTAGGTGATGATGGCATTTTTCTTGAGACTAGGGTTTTAGAGTTGGGAGTACTAGAGTCTGTTAGACAAGTGGCAACATTAGGGGATTTCACGTGATCTTGAGTAAGAGTGACGTTGGGGAAGGGGGTTGTTTAGAGTCTCAATGCTTAAAGCAAAGGGATAATGCATGTTAGAGAAAATGGCAGTGTTAAGGGACTTTACGAGTCAGTGAATTAGGTGATCATGAGTAAGAGTGTTGTTGAGGAAGGGGTTTGTTTCAAGTCTTGATGCTTAGAGTAGAAGGGAAAAATGGACGGTAGATAAATTGGTGATGAAGCATGGATTGGTTGGATGGTAGTTGTAGTTTGATACACGTGAATGGGGATTAATCCCTTAGCTCATTATTGGGTCCTTTATATAGTGTGCTGAGGTGGTAAACACGTCAGTATTGAGTAGTATTGAAGTGATTCATCTTGGTTTTTGATTTTGCTTGAGGTGATATTTTGGGGGAAATTTCTCAAATGATAAAAGAGGTCCATGCTTTCTTGTAAGGATAAAGTTCACGTTGCTAGACTAATAATTTAATCTTGTAACCCGCAAAAGACAAATTTAGATGTGGAAGGTGGTATGGGTTCTTCAACCAAGCGTATTATAGAAAAGTACATGTTACACTCTTTAATGATTGTCTGCATGTTTGTAAATCTTGCAGACATCTTAATCATGGCCATGATAAGATTTATAAGCTTTAAGGGCAATATAATTTGGAATGGTAATTTTTAGTAAGACCCATTTGTTTCCATTGTTATGTGAGGATGCATCCCATCATGCCCTCCACCTTCCCTAAGTGGGGGAGCTTCATAGGATTGGATTAAGAACATTGCAGATTATGGCAAGAACGTTACAAAATGTCTATAACCACTCATGGGTATTGAACCTAATGAGGAAAATCATCTTTAGCAGGGGCCTTGCTAGGGTTGCCATCATAAGATTTGCAACTCCTTCCTCATGTTGCTTTCTCTCTTTCCCCAAGCATGAAACTTGAAAAAATGTTTTCAAGTGATGGATGGAATGGATCTCCAGTGGGTCTACAAACATGTTGGATAAGACACCAAAAATAAAGTTTTTGAGAACACGTTTTGGAAAAAAGAAATAGAGGTTGTGAAAATTAGTGAGCCCCATGTTAAGTAGTTGTGGTTGGATGATCTTAGTGAGCTAGAGGATGATCTTTAGTGAGCTAGAGGATGATCTTTTAGTTCATGCCGAGGATCCCATTTCTAGCAGTGGTGATGAGTCGGATGATTGATCAACACATTGGATGACATGAAATGTTAATGGGAATGCCCCTAGCCCGTGTGGGACTAGTGTTACCGGGGCATGGAGTGAGAGTGAGAATGTTAAAAGTAGTGTTTCTTATATAGTATGTATTTATATATATGTTAATGCATACATATTAAAAGACGATGTAGAATGTCAAATTAGTTGCCAAAAATATGAAAATATGCAAATTTTTGATACTCTTTGTATAATGCTACATTTTTATGAAGTCATACATGTCATTTACAGTAGATTTATCTTAAGAACATCAGGTATTTAGTACATATATAACATCAAACAATATTAGTTACAAATATACAAAATTTTAAACAAATTAGTAAGAGGTAGAATATCAATTGATGAAATAAAATAGGCCATGTACCTAATTTAAAAAATAGATATTGGAAACTTAAATCTGCAGACATAAACACTGAACAGGCCCGTGTTAAATTTCCATGAAACTCTGCAACTACTTAGATGAATAACTGAAAACTGAAACCTAGTTAACTTTCACCAAGATGCAGAACCTCATAACAACTTATAAGCAGCAGAATAAAAACACAGAGATAAAAACACATCACACAAATTGACACACTTATTTTTCTTGGAAAACACAATAGGGAAAACCTGCTTGCTTGATGTGGCTATTTTATTGTTTGCTCTTGATCACTTAGATCTATTACAAAGCAATCAGTCTCTTTGAGTAAGCGTTCTGCTTCTCACACAATTCTTAGCTGATACAATTGATCTTGCCTGGCCTTGATATTGCTTGATCTCGGCCCTCTAGCACACAATTGTTCCTCTGCTGCCTCCTTGAATCACTCTGCAAAACCTGCTATCTTCAGCTTGATCTCTACGCACTAGAGGCTCTGTAATCCTTGCGCACCAGGTCCTTATTTCCTACCGCACATGAACTCCTATTCTCTAGCGCAGATCAGCTTCTATTCTATAGGGAAAATCACTATATCCTTGCGTGCTTCCTGCCTCCTATTTCTTAGGACCCTGCTCCTCTTCTCTGCGCGCAACCAACTCCTAAATCCTAGTGCACTTGTGTGTCCTATTTCTTAGTAGACAATTCCGGCGCTCTCCACAATTAATGCTTTCACAAACTCGTGAGCTATGTCTTGTCACACAAACCTTTGTGCAGAAAACATTGAATTCTTTGTACCTTCTTCTTCCTCTGGATAAGCCCCAATTCAATCATGCAATGAGGCCCAGTTTCAAATTTAGAACTCTAGTTCGTGATTGATGAGTTAACTGAGAGTTCTTCTTGTCTTTACTCCAATCAACACTGGAGCTCCTAACTCGTCCTTCCTTCAATCAAGACTGAAGGCCAACTCACTCTAACTGATAACTGCAACCTCGTTCTGTAGTCAAACTGATGAAGACTCCTATATATCTGAAGCTTTAACTCTACACATGCTGACTTGATGATTATTCCAGTAAACTATAAATAACTCATCCAATCTGCAGTCTAACACATGAGGATAATTCGAGGTCTTCACTGTCTAAGGCACAAGCCAAATGACCTTGCTCACTACATTTTCAACAGGCTGAATCCTATGAAAAATAAAGAATGAAAAGGAGAAAAATACTCATCTACATTTTCGTCCTCTTGTCATGAGAAACTTCTGTTCTTGATTCCCATGGTCTAAGAGTAGGCTTTATTTGAATTTGGGCATTACCATATGCGATCAATGGGGATGGTATTTCAACATGGTCATTTTGGGCATTACCACAGTCGATGGATGGGGATGGTATCTCAACATGATCAATATCAAAGCCATCGACAAAAATATCAGCCTTCTGGTTCTCCAAAAATCTATCTTGTATCCTTGAAATTAGTTCTTCTCTCTTGTTATTCCAAGCCTTGTATGTTATATCCGTTTTTGCCTCCTGAGATTATTGGGTCAACTTTTTGCCATGCTTACATTCAGCCACTTTTTCTTTACACTGGATGAAGTTGTTTCTGCTCCAACACCCATCTTGCACAATTTGTGAAAGTACCCACACTGCCAAATGCTGTATCTGGAAGAATCACCTTATGTGTTACACAATTGGAAATGAGTAATGATTGATCTCTAATTGCTGTTGTAGGGAGATCAGATGACCTCATCAGATGCATGTTTTTCTAATGCAGTCATATATCCGACTCAAACTTTTGTATTCATCCGAGGTCTTGTCTTGCTGGGTCTAGTTTCAACTTCTTTTTCTTTACACTATGGATTAAGTTGTTGCTGATCCAACACCTGTCTGATGAAATTGTTCAAAATCTTTGAATTCACCTTCACTGCCAAATGCTGTGTCTGGAAGAATTCCCATACATGTATCTGGAAGAGTACTATATCTGTATATGCACACCAATTTAAATTGGCTGGGTGAACTGAAGAACAAACTTGACCCATGTGCTTTGCTTAACACAAGCATTGAAGGAATTACACATCTCCATCATATTCAGATGAGCAAAGGACCTGCAAATGAAATAAGAAATATTTGTGTGTGTGTTTGTAACACCTCATTTTAATCCCCAAATTTTGATAATATGTAATTAAGACTGATAATGCTAGGATGACCAACATGAATTTCATGCACCTCAGAAGAAGACCATCTTTTCGAACCCAGTAGCCTCAACTGCTCCCATGACTCACTCACCACCATATCAACCAATCTTGACTTTAAAAGCCACCCAAAGGACAGGTATTACCTTTCAAGTCCTTGCTCTAGCTTGTGTCGAAAGTGTAGTGGATAGCAGGAGCGGTGATAAATTTTATGGTCTTCTTCCCTTGTACATGTTATTCATCCACTTAATTTCTGTGGGCTTCAGCTTCGCAATTTCATTCCTCAAAATGTTAAATATTTGATCCAAAGGACCAGACCAAAAATATGAGGTTTGATGAGCTCTCAGTGACTGTTCCTACTGCCTCACAGTCAGGTGCATTATCGGTAATTACTTGTATCATATTGAATGGACTAACATCTGTAACGGTTTACAGTAAATACTAAAAAGTCTTCAATATTTGGTCCAGTGTTTATCAACTGCTGAACACATCAAGTACATTTACCAATGACTGGTTTTTAACATTTGTTGAGCCATCAGATAAAATATTTGCCCCGTGTATGCATCACTGGTACCATTGGGTAGCATGTTCAGTGCCATCCCCAATATGCAAGGATGGTAGGGAATGCCTGTGGAAACATTTCCTACTTAGGTGGGATGTTCCTGGTACTTGGAGGTCATGTTCCCAAGTACTGGGGATTCCCATGAGCACCTGATATGAAGATGTACTCCTGGAAAGCTTGCTGTTATAAATGTATCCTGATGCAATTAAAAAGCATAAAATAGTTTAAAAGCCAAATTGTTCTCTGAAAATGGGTTTATAACCTTCCATACCAAGGCAGTTGCCTCATTTTTCTGACGAATTGTTTTATTTTTTTCACACTTCTGATGGAGAAGAAACATTGAAATGTTGTTTCTTGATTCCTAGTATTCTGTATAACCATTTCTCTCATGCCGGAGTTTGAAAATGCAGTTAAAGGAGGTGATAGATTACTTGAGTCACATGATGCTCAAAAATTGGTTAAGGGGACGAAATCTAAGGTCAAGGTTTGTATTTGAGTGACAAGGACTGCAATGCTTTATAATTTCCTAACCATAGTATTCAAAACCTGCTGGGTCGAACCGCTAACTGGTCAAATCGGCCGGTTCATTAGCCAGTGTCCAAACTGGCCAATAAACACAGTTCATGGTCTTGCAGACCTAGCTTTGGCATCAAACTGGTCAAAAACCGGATAGTTCATTACTAACGCGGTTTAGGGAGTCCGGGATCATCAATGGCTGTTTTGGAGGAAGCCTGGGGTGGTTTTCCTTCCAAAACAGCCCCCCTTGGTCATGAAACCAACCCTACCCCTCCTAAACCCTAAACCTAAACAAAAAGCTTAACTCATCCCTAACAATGCTAGCAATCAATGGTAAAATTTTTAACATTACCCTGAAATGGCTCAGGATGTTTGAGAGTGGTTTTGACCTCATTGGATTTCATATGTAGAAACTAGAATTTTAGATCTCACTCAATATCAAGCAGACTTAATGGTTTTCAGGATTTGGGGGATTGCAATGTTTCCATTTGATTCTGTCATGCATGAGTGTATGAGATTGGCATTTGATCAAGAGCATGTCGCCTGTTAAGTTTGTTGATGTTGGTGGTGGGATTGACTGTTGAACTTTGTTGATGTTGGTGGTATTGATTGTTGAAATCCTCTACCATGACCTTAACAAAAATGTACCTTTCAATCGAAAATAATTGGTTAGGCATGCAAATTTTTTTTCTACCATATTATAAGTTTGAGGAGATGAACCTGTAACTCAAACCAAAATCATTGGTTAGGCATGTTAAATTTTTTCAATTTCTATCATATTATAAGGTTGAGCAATCCAAGTTTGAAGAATTTGAGCTAGATGATGTTTATGTAGTTCTTGTTGAAGATCCCATTTCTAGTAGTGCTGAATCAATGATGAGTTTGAGTGATCATGTTGATCAGTAATTTGTAGTTTTGATGTCTATATTTGCTGCTACTACTATTAGTACTACTGAGGCTGCAGAGGAGTTTGATGAGCCCTCGGTCTCTCAGCCAGATCATGTATGTTTATGCAGCTCCTGTTGATGATCCCATGTCTAGTAGTGGTGATGATTTAATCATGACGAGGGATCATGTTTATCTCTGATATGCATACTCATAGTAGGCCAGTGGTCCTATAGCTTGTAGCATTGTTTTTGGACTCTGGAGGCCATTTAGAGTTTCATTGTTTTTGTATTTTGTTGCCGATAGGTATTGCATTTTGTGCCATTTTGATATATTCACCTGTACATGGTATATAGATAAACAAACCTTACATATTTTGTCTCTATTGGTTTTGATTCATGGTCCTAAAATCTTAAAAATTGTTTTTTTTTTCAGTAGAAAGTAATTATCTCATGTATTTTTTTAAAGACTGGTTCATTGATATCTAACCAGTCTGGTTCTGACGGTTCCGGTTCAAAAAGCGGTTTGATAGGTGGATCAGTCTGGTCACCTGTTACGATTTTGAACACTATAGTCCTAACAGAAATATTGTTTAACTACATAATTGTTACAATTATTTAGATGGACTGTATGCTATTATCGGAATCTCCACAGATGCTCAAGTGCGTATGAATTACCATGTCAAGAGCTTCTTATTCAGTCTTAGTGTTTAGTCACTTTATATTGCCTACTGGCTGGGGTTCACCAAAAAAATTGCCAGCATTTATAACTCCTGCTAAGTAGGGTTTACGGAAAACATCGAGCAGGATTTTCTTCTCCAGCATTTAGATCTCCTACTAAGCAGGGTTTATGAAAAACATCGATCAGGATTTTCTGGGTGTTGCGCTTCATGTGTTTGTTTTTTTAACTTGCGTAATTTAGAGGATGATTTCAACACACCAAATGTAATCTTTATAAACAAGGACAATTAAAAATACGATGTTGCAGTGAAGTGAACAAATAAATTCATGTCAAATGAAAATAATTACTTATTCTTGATGTTTTTGGCAACACAAACGATAATAAGCAAATGTTTCCCATTGCATTTTTATGCTCGAGGACAACCCATAAAACACATTATGGGTGGAGATCTTGTAAAAACCATTACAGTAATAAAATGATTATCTATTATTCATCAGTAGAAGGCTTGTCTCTTAAATACTCGCTGTATAATCCTTCATCATCATATTAATTTACTCATGGTGTCATTGGGTTGAAAGCATTGTAAAGCATATATTTATCTATATTCTCCATGTTTTCTGAGTTGTCTTGAATAATTTATATTCAAATATAAATTGTACCTCTCCTCTCAGCAACTATCTTGAACAGTTGCATGTCGTGATTGTATAATTGAATGTTTAAGTTTTGAGTGCATATCTGCAAGTTCTTGAAAGTGAATCAACCTTCTCCTCTCTGTGGGATTATGTTCTGGATAATGTTGTATTGTGCTTCACTTAGTCCTCTTGTTTCATTTTCTTTATATCCAATTTTCGGGAAATTAGGTTTGAAAACCTCCCCGGATGTTTTAAGTTCATACCCTGGGAATATTACATTTCTCGGATGTTTAAAGTTCATATCCTGGGAATATGCGATGAGTTGGGCCAGAAATTATTCACACACATCCAAATGTTTTGGTTGGATTTCGTGAGAACTTTCTAGTAGCTGTGCCAGATATTATTGACAGCGATGAGAACTCAACTTCAAAAAATGTGTACAGTGGCACATATTCTCAAAGACTTGATCTCTGCTTCAAGTCATCGTTTTTTCATTGTACTATCATCCCTGCATAATTCTGATCTTAAAGCGTTTGTACCTTCCTATTGTACCTTCTTTGCACCCATGGGAAGTGCATCAACATTGAGTCGGTATATTATAAGGGGAGCCTAATACACTCTACTACAATTACACTTGCAGTTAAGGTGATTGTGGTCCTCATCAAGCTATACATTACTACTTCTAATAAAGGGAGCAGTATGCTTTAAACACTGTTTTTTTCTGTACTTCAAATGTTGTTTCTTTTATAACTTTTAAAATCTCTGACCATAACAAAATTTTATGCAATTTTCTTCAAGTAAGATTCATATTACTTTATGCTATGCTGATTCTTTTGAAAATTCTGTTTTCTGTGTTGTTCCATGCAAATGTGGATTGTAGGTTAGAAATCGTAGTCTTGAAAGAAAATCATCAATTTTGGAAGTTCTTACTGTTTTTCAAATGTTCCTTCAGCCACTATCTTTCAAATTGATAATTCCCTCGTTTTTTTCTTCCTTTCTACACTATTTTCCCACCGTCTCTTTCCCACCGTCTCTTTTAGTATTCATGCTTTCCATGTTCATAAGCATGTTTGGGTTAGGTTAGTTCAGGTTAAGATGAAATTCTGGAAACTCTGTTTTTCCTATAGTTTTGTTTAAAGGTTAAAATGATGTGGGAAACTTACTTTAATTCAACAGTGCATCATGATTCTGGAAACTCTGTTTTTCCTATAGTTTTGTTTAAAGGTTAAAATGATGTGGGAAACTTACTTTAATTCAACAGTGCATCATGTATATTTTTGCACTGAGAGGCGCTATCCAGCTCAGTATGGAAGAGATATAATGTAAACATAAACATTTTGACATATTTTTGCGCTGAGAGGCGCTATCCAGCTCAGTATGGAAGAGATGTAATGTAAACATAAACATTTTGACTTGGTCAAATAAAATAAAAATAACAATAAATAAAATAAAATAAAATAAATAATTTACCATTGGTGGTATTTGGGCTCCAATTTATGACGGCCCATGGTTTTTCCCATGGTATATATCTATGGTATTTGTATTGATGAAGCCTATAAATAGGCTTCAGGAAATCCAATATGGAATGCAAGAATACCAACATAGATTAATCTGAACTGCGAACTTGATCCCTCTTGGCGCTTGGGCACTCAAGAGCAAGATCAACCCGAGCTGGAACATCTTGTTAGAGCAAGAACACATTTAATCTTATTTCCAGAACCACTGGAAAAGCTTAAGAAAGATCACAGAGCCTGCTATGGGGAACTTAGTGCATGGACCAATGAATCTTACTCTGCATGGAGTAATGAATTACTCTACGAAGAGCTCCTCCTCTCCAAATGCTTTCAAGTAATGATTACTAGTATCATGTACCTAGAGATAGCATAACAAACCCCAGAGAATATTTAATGCTTTTTATTCAATTAAGTAATTACACTAACTAGGCTAGAGAATATTTAATGCTTTTTATTCTATTAAGTAATTACACTAACTAGGCTAGGATTTAAGATGGATTAAGGCTAGTATATGTGCCCAATGCCGACCCGACTGTGCGATAGAATAAGATGGTGGTAATGTAAGATGTAAACATACATAAAGTTCATGAAGCTTAGGAGACTACATATATTCTATATGTTAATTATGTTGATAGTCATGTCTGTTTTGGAATAGGGCTTCTAGAGTTTTAATTTAATTATTAATAATTATTAGGTGTATGGTAGAGATTTGATCTCCACATAATACTTTAAGAATATTCATAGTAATATACTCAAATAAAAGGCCGAGATTTTTTTCTAAAGTAGTAATGTTCTTTTTACCCTTTTAATTAAATTGAATAATTATAAAAATTGTTAAATGTCATTTGTTCATATGAAATTGAATAATTTAAAAAAATTGTCATATGACACTTGTTCATATGAAGTGAGTTATGGTTTTGTGGACATGTATTGATAAGCCATGGTATTAAAACAAAGCCTATCTATAGATAAAGAATATCCATGGTTAAAAATATTGTTCCACATTTTTTTAAAATTTATTTATGTTAAATTTGTAAATTAATTATTTCTATTATTTATTATTAATAATAACAAATTAAAATAAAGTTAGTTTTTATGATTTTTTTAAATTTTAGCAATGTGAGATGTATCATGTGGTAGATGTTTAATATGGATTGATGCCTATCAACATTTACCAGCCATTTAATTTAAATGGCTGAGCCAAGTTATTATTAAATATAATATACAACATACGTAAAATGCTCTTTTTCAATCTGAAGAAGAGACATTCTTCATCCTCGTTGAGAAGGTAATCTAGTGCATCTTCAGTAATTGGGCTCCTTTGTATGAGTTGCATCGCCACGATTGTCAGCAAATTGAATTCCCCATGAATCACATCAATTTTCAATTCTGAAGGGTCTCTTAGAAACTAAACATCAAGCAACTATAGAAAAGTACGAATACAAATAAAATTAAGATGCAAATTTTTGAAATTTGGTTACTGGAGGACAGGTGGTTCCCTAAGGCTTTGATTTTTGGCCTAGGGGAATGTGTCCAAATGTATTTCACTTTTTCTCTTAATGTGACTTTATAAGTTATAAAGTCAAATCTAATTTAAAAGTGACTTTAAGTGATAAAGTTACTAAGTTTAATTTTAAATTGATTTTAATAAAATCAATGTGAAATTAGAAAGTGGAAAGTGACTTTGAAAATAAATGACTAAGAGGGTTTTTGTTAAAGTGGGGTGAATTAAAAAATAGAAAGTGAGATTTAAATGCACATCTAATTTCAGCTCTAGATTTAAAGCTATCTCAACCATTGGATTTAGGGATTCTCCAAAAGATACTTAGGGTTAGGTTAAAGGAGGAAAATAGGAAAAAGATCATTCAGTTTTTCATGAGCAAATTGAGAGGAGAGGAAGAGAGAAAATGATATTTTCTGAGCAGAGGAGGAAGAACAACACCTTGGCTCCCATATCGAGGCAATTAGATTTTAGCAAATCCGTACAAGCATTAGCACGAAGTTCAAGGTAAGTGGCACAAATTTCGAGGAGGGAAAACAACATTTAATGCAACATAGAAACCAAGGTCTGTACAACAATTAAGGAGGCACGGAAACCAAGGCCTATACAACAGCAAAACAAGTGTGTTCTGGACTCTGTACATCAATATTTCAGCACATAAATCGAGGTCTGTACAACAACCATACAACACGGTTTTCGAGGCATCAAGTGGCACAATTTTCGAGGAGGCTGTACAATTGTCTCGGCATTGTTTTTGGTGCTGTCTGTACAACATTTAATGATGTACTTTCTGCTGTAAATGTTTGCGTTTGGCACAAAAATCGAGACAGTTTGTGCACGGTTTTGAGATAAGTAAAAACACTGGTTGATGGAATTTTCTGTGTTTTTCTATTTCTCTGTAAATGCTATTTATCATAAATAAATGAGAGCTTTCGAACTGGTTTTCCCAAAGAGTTGTAGGGTGTTTTTTTTCCAGGGTCATATTGACCAAAAATCAACGTGTAAATTTTTCTGTGTGGTTGATTTATTTTGTGAGTTTTTATTTCTGCATTTTCAGCACTGAAATTTCCAGAATTTGTGTTTTTCAGAAAATATTTATTTTTCCAGCTTGTTGAATGTATGGTTATGAGAATGGACATTTAACTTTATGGGAGAAATAAGAAGAAACTGAAAACCGGATTGGGTTAAAATTTTTCTAGATTTTGATGTGAAATATATGCCCTCTGCTTCAAATGGATTAAATGTTTTAGGTGTTCCAATTTCAGTTAGAGCTAGATTCACTCATGAGTTTTATTCAGGGGTTTTGATGAATCAATGTGTTTGATTTGCAATCCCACTAAAAAACTCATGTTTCCTCTCTATATATCGTAGAGAGAAGAAAATATATACCCCTTATGCTCCAAGTGTTCCCGGGTAAGATGACAGGTAATACAAAGGTCTTTGAAAGGGAAAGCTATATGATTCCATTTGGCAAAGTCGTTGACATGAGATCGACATTGTTGCTTTTTCCTCAGAATGCTTCATAGAACTATCGCCACAATACATCTAACTTATTCATAATAAAGGGCAGTGAGAACAAGATTATGGTACTGCAATCAGCATTACAAAACCAAGCTAAGTGAAAAACTTGGCAAGGTCAAACAGTGAGGTTAGAACTCTGAGTCCCAAAACCTTGGGAAAAACAGGTAAGAAGACAACCTTTTTAATTGCGAAAATTGGTTGCCAAGGATGTTGGTCTTGATTCTTATCCCATATACTCTTGTGACAAGTTATATTCTCTTCCCTCTCTTTTTATTGTTTAAAATTTGGAACAAATATTGTTTTTAGCCACGTTTTTGCAGCTAAAATTTTTCGTTGATTATTTCCATGATGTATCCGTGCTGGTGTAAATATGCTTTAGACTGCAATAGTAATGCAACAATGCCATCTTATCATGAAAAGTGGGCATTTTTATTTGATCTTGCTGTATGATCCTGTAAGCTATCTGTAGTAGCAAGGCATGAAGTGTGTCCTATGTGTAATGATAAGAGACTAGCAACAATGTCCCATTCAGAGCTACATGGCCACATTGTTGTAGCACTAGCGTCAAAAGGAAGCTTGGCAGCGAGATTCATTATGTATATGGTAGTGTTTGCTAGAACTTAATCAAGGAGAGCATTTGTTGTTGAAGAATATTTCTATCCGGCAATGATGTTTAGGGATGGAGAAATAACGTCGTAGGTATGCTTGCCCGGCACTGGAAGGCAATGATCGAGTCACATGTGCAGATAGAGCATTGTAGACGTTCGAGGAGCTTCACCCTAATGTTTTAAAACTCTGATTCGGGTTTGGAACTCCAACTCCAACTCCAATTATGTCCAACTATGACTCGATATCAACTCGGCTGGTTTGATTTTTTTTTTGGTTTTTGTAAAAAATATATTAAATAATTCTTTATTTATTAAAAAAAACGTAATTTTAAAGATTTTTATTCATGTTTCCGAAACACAAAGCATTAGAATATAGAGAAAAGACAACATATGGTCAAAGTAGGCTCATGATATATATCCATTCTATCAAAATGGCGCCCAATGCATTGTCCAATACATGTAATATATATAGATCAGAAGAATAACTCAACCAAGAAGGCTCTAAATGGCCTAATGGCCTTTACAGCAAAACATCACAATCACTAATCACTAATGCTAGAGAAACCAACATTTGGCTCAAGCTCTGAATCAGAGTGAGACAGAGAAAACCCATGGCTCCTCTTCGTCAAGATCTCCAGGTATAACTGTAGA
This sequence comes from Pinus albicaulis, assembly GCA_034641835.2. Lineage (NCBI taxonomy): Eukaryota > Viridiplantae > Streptophyta > Pinopsida > Pinales > Pinaceae > Pinus > Pinus albicaulis. The sequence goes on along the minus strand of CM076584.1, from coordinate 1,265,575,309 downwards.
AGCAATAGCACTAGCACGTTGAGATAGTCTAACTATGCGCTTGCATTGTGGTTGAGTAGAGGAAGTGCCTACAACTGGAGGATAGGTGCGAGAATATGTGAGGGGTTGGGTAGGTTTTATAGGCTTGGGAGAGGTTGTATGGGCATGAGAAAAACCTAAAACCAACAAAAAAAAACTCACTTTCAAGTCAGTTTTCCCTCCATTTTGATGCCGCAACTTGGGTTTGACTAGCTCAGCGGAGTTAAATCAGATTCGGGTGAGCAGGGGGGCTTGTTACCGAACTGGCAGAGTCAGAGATAAACTCCGGTCGGTTCAGTAAGAAACCAGCCTTTGGCCCGGTTTTGTACCGAGCCGACCGGGTGAGAGTGGTCCGGCTCGGTCGAATTTGATGAGTCGATTCAACTGATTTTTAAAACATTGCGTCACCCATTGTTTACCCCGACAGGGAAAAACTATTGCTAGTGCTATTGAGTGGTAAATTTGAAATATATTAATGGAGATTGTTAAATATCTCTGTTCTGATTATGTACTAGTTTTCAATAAACGCAATGGGCATTTCCATAAAACCAAGCCGTAGTCTAAAAAAACAACATAATAGCCTAGAATCCGGCAAAGATTTTGAAAAATCCCGTCCAAGATATATCAGAATCTTGTTTACAGTTGTTAAACTTCAGTATTTTGGGTGCCCTAATAGTTTTTGATAGAGCTAAATCCATTTCCACTATAAAAAATGCAATTCAAACACTCCAACTACATGATTTTTTGAATTTTTTTTACCAGATTCCGGCAAAAAGCTGCCGTCCGGGCTATTCCATAGGTTGGGTAGACAACTTCTAAAACCAATTGTTTTTTTTTTCAAAGCTTGGTAGATCCTTTTTTTTTTTTTAATATTAATTTAAACAAGTTACAACCAAATTTTGTGATAGTTAGGTGGCTTCAACTTTCCTTGAGGGAAACCAAGTATGTTGACCACTTAACAACATGGTATGCCATCAAAAAACAATAGATTTTAAGTCTTTCCAGCCACACAAAATATGACTGTATGTCTATACATATCTTGTTATCCACTTGCCTACTAGCATAACTGTCTATACAATTAAAAGTAAAAGCTATCTGCATGTTTGGAAACAACATAACAACTACTCAGCTACCTGAGATGAAGCGGATTCCACTGGTGTCGAGTCTTGAGCAGTAGACCCTGGAAGTTATGTTGGAGAGAGAATGCATGGTAAGTGATTTTAAATGCGTTGGAGATGCCCATCTTGCTTCCGCAGCTGGAATTGGAGTTTTTTGAATTCCTTTTTGTAGTTTGGGAAATCGTGTACAATAGTGGCCATACTCATAGCTACATGTTCAAGGGTCTTGCCCAGGATACCCTTCCTGGATCAATATAGGAAGAGGGTGTGTTTAAACCGAGTCAGGCGTCCACGGGTTTGCCTAGGTTCAGGGACCAAGTCCCTCCAATACTCGGTCTCAATGTCCATTGACCCTACTTTGATCGCCTCCCATTCCTCAATCAATTATCGAATTTCCTCCTCGGTGCTTTCAGAGTAGGCTTCCACAACATCTTTGATGATATGCAAAGTGGGTTTTCGACCTCTGGGTTTGCCACTGGGCAAACTGGATTGCCCCACAGCGTGTTTTCCTCTGTTTTTCTTGGCCCCACCCCTTGTTCAGGGTGTATGATAATTGGCAAAGTTCTCGCAGGAAGATCAAGCCCACAGTAGCTCGATTCTCTTGTCTGTCCACCTGTCCAGAGACCAACATGCAAACGTAAAACCAGAACATGGAGCGAGCCAGCCATCCTTTTTCCATCTAAATTTGTAACCGAATTCCCCAAGACGGAGAGCGGTCATCAATTTACCTCGGGGGACAGTGGAAAGACATCAACCTGGACAAGGGAGTGGAGACTAGAGGGGTTTCATCAATTTACCCTGGGGCTAGTGGAAAGACATCAACCTAGACAAGAGAATGAAGACTCTATGGGGCTGGTAGTTCCACGACCCAACATTAGGGAGGAGCTCACACGACACATGTCGATACACACGGGGAGGGTGCAAAGGTTTACCCCCTTCCCGACTCCACACGAGATCCCTACAACCCGATGTTTGCCACTCCACACAACGAACCCAAAGCCGTTCTATCTCCACCCAAGACTGGTGCAAAACCAAGAGAACAATGGTTTCATGGACCCCTTGTATGAATCCCCTTCGAGAGAGCCAGACCCCAAACATATTTGAAACAACCATGAATTTTGAATTTATGACAAACGCATACAATGTACCAACAATAATTAAGACAGACACATACTTAGTCCAAACTGAACACAACCTACCCATGACAATTACCCAAGACTTCAAACTACGTCGAATCTTCATGGAGATAGAGAAGAGGCATTGGACTATATACCAGATTACCAGCGCTAGGTGTTGATGAAGGCACACTTGTGCATGCCACTCTCCGCAACCACTACAACAATTCACCACCTTCGTTTGAGCCTGAAACAGAATCTCGTCACCGATAAATTGCATGCGAAATAGCAAGTGCCTATGCCTCAAATGTTTAAACCTACTGACCTACCAGCCACGCATGTGGAGAGTGGTGGGTCTGTCCTTCACAGCATCCTTCATTAATTGCAATTGCAATAGAGTGTGGCACGTCTCCAGTACCAATTGTTTTAACTATTTGTTAGGGTGATAAATTAAACACAGTATTTGCAGAAACAATTGTTTTAACTGTGATAAATTAAACACAGTATTTGTAGAAAACCAAATGTTCTTACTGAGTTAGTGTGATAAATTAAGCCCATTTTTTTATTTGTGCTTACGAACAACCAACCATCAGACGAATCGATTTCTAGTGGCTACGCTTGTTAGATAACTGAATTTTTTCTACTACGGAATTGACATTTACATGTTTATTAATTTTGTGAGAATTGTGTTGTTTGGAAATGTTAAGATGTTCAGAAAATCTATATGAAAATTGTTATCATTTGTTCACAACATTTGACCTACGTCGACTTGCTTTTCCTTTCGAGTCTGGAGTAACTTTTCAGCACTAATTGTTCTTTTGATATTAAATCCGGTTATGATAATATTTTTTTTCAGAGTTTAAAGCTAACTGTAGAGAGCTTTGTTGCTAGTGAGATTTAGTTAATTTTTATTTCTACTTTTGTCTGTTTTGTTACGAGTGGATGTGTTCTCAATGTTAGTGAATGCGCTCTTAGATTAGTCAGTAAATCTGTGTACTGAATTTGTTTGAGAAGCTTTACTGGTAAAGCTCAAAATTAGAATGAATTTAATAACAGTTGTTTGAGTTTGAAAATGAATTTATTTATCATAAAACCATTGTTGATGGAGTTTAAAAACAAATGTATTTCTTACCTTATCAACACCATCTTATAGAAAACCATGTTCACGTCTACGTTATATAATTACGTTTGACTGTCATAGGTATCTTATTTAATTAATGCTTATTTATCGTAGATATCTTCGGTGTGCCCGCTGAAATAGAGTTATGTTCTCCAAAGTTTCTGAATGTCTTCAGAATAGTCGGCAACTTTTTTGCTTACTGAATTTTTGGTTTAGAAGTTTTTCTCTCCGATGTCATTAAAAAGAAATTATTTTACAGTAGTGAAACATTATATTCTATCCAAAACCATTGTTAGTTGATCTAAAGACAGGACAAAACAATTACAAAGCAATTTATTTCCTACATAAACACCAAGTAACTATAAGTAATTCATTGTCCTTTCCTTGTTTCCCTGTTGTATCCATCTCTTATATTTTGACCCGCAAACCATACCTTTATCTTCTATCCACCTTTTTCCTTTCTTCCCTATATCATCCCCTGGCACCCTCTCCCCCTCTAACCTGCTGGCTTTCTTATCCTCTTTTAATAATAAAAAACTCTCCTTAGCCTACCTTTTTCCCCCCTTTTTTTCTTTACTTCCCGTACTACTATTTAACTCTGTAGTTAGGTCTTGCTGCATATTATATGAACCCTTTAATACTATTAGAATTAAACCCCTTTAATACTACTAATTAAATAAACTCTCCTCTAATTCTATTAAGATTTATTACCCTCTTAAATATATTTATTAAGATATACCCTATTAGTTTCCCTTAGTTTTAGTATACAACCTACTTAATTATTAACAAACTTTCAGCCCTTCTTTAGCATTAACAAAGATAATTTTTATTTTTATTTATTTATTTTTAATTACTTTAATAAAATAATAGTGAATAGACTCTTATAATCAATAATTATAATTTATTATTCGTTCATTATAATATATATTATCATTATCCTCAAAAAATTTAGTAACATACGATTCTAATTTTATATAAATAACTTAAATAAACCCTAATTATATATATATTTTTAAAATATCACTGCTTTAAAAATGAAATAAATATAAATTAAATATATATTATTATTAATAAAAAATCACTTTAATATAATAAATAGTGAATAGACCCTTATAATCAATAATTATAATTTATTATTCACCCATTATAATATATATTGTCATTATCTTCAAATTTTTTTTTAGTATTAACATACAATTCTAATTTTATATAAATAATTTAAATAAACCATAATTATACATATTTTTAAATATCACTGTATTAATAATGTAATGAATATAAATAAAATATAAAATAATACATTAATTAATTTACAAATATTAAGCGCTGGTTGGCCCTTTCATTTTTCTTGCTCTTCACTATTTATTAACCTTGATCTTCTCTCTTCTCAGCAAGTTAACTTGATGGCGAGTCTTGATTTAGATTCGAAACGTATACTAAAAAGTGACTACTGTGGATATTCCGAGTTTTACATCTGAAGAAATTGTGTTATTTCCTCCATCAACTGTATAGGCTTACAGAAAGCCTTTGCAAAGACGATTTGTTTATTTTTATTGCTTCAAACTACACATTCCACATGTTTAGTAGTAGGAAGGAATTATTTGTTGTTTTAAATTATATATTCAATATATTTTAAAAATAGTGTTAAACCTAGAAACAAAATTAATAACGGAACAAAGATTTAATAATTTACATGTAAATTTTGGAGGATTAAAAAATGCCACTGCTGAGAGATTTAATAGGGAACCAGTTTGCAATCATAAAAATGAAATGCATTAACTTACAACACTGAATTATTTATGGGTCTAAGTGATGTCTTTGAATGTCAAAGTAGCTGGGAATCTTGTTTTTGGGAGCTTAATTATGATAAGTTAATAAGATGAGCACTGAGAGGACTTCATAAGACTTTCAAAAAAACTAATAACCTTTATATGTTGCATAACATTATTTTGCAATCTTCAATATATTCTTAATATCAAGAATAATCTTGTACATGATTTTGAATGGCAAAGTATATTTGAGAGTTTAATTATGATAAGTTAATAAGATGAGCAATGAGAGGACTTCACAAGACTTGCAAAAAAAAATGATAACCTTTATATGTTGCATAACATGATTTTGTGATTTTTAATATATTCTTAATATCAAGAATAATCTTGTTGGTATCACTTGAAGTCCTCCAACTATCCACAATACAATCCCAAAATTAGCCTTAAACAAATCAACATAATGTTGAGTTTGCATGTGAGCACCAATTTCAATGTAAGTTATTATATAAACATATGGGACATATGGGCCAACATTTTGATCCAGACGAAATGAATATAAGAAAGGATGAAAAACATGTAGCTTAAGTGTTTTACGCATTTTGTTTTTTCCCAAGAGTATATTTTGGGTAAATAGTTCATAAAATCTAACAAAAAATTGGGTAAATTGCGAAATTGAGCTCGGGAGTCTTGAATAGAAGTGCCATAGGGGTTTTTCAAGCTTTTCATTTATTCATTCAAAAAATGCATTTTAAACATCTTATAAATAATTGTATCATCTAATTTTGGTGAAAAGGGCAAAATCATAATATAGTTAGACTCTTAACAACAAAGTGGTAAAAAGGATGGTCACAATTAAAATGTGCCATCCTCATTTTCCTAGACGTGCTTGTGATCTACATCTAGCAATAGATTAATGGTTATGGTTGATAGCGCCCTTGCCACTTCTTTCTTTTCCTTGTAGATATTTGAAATTAAATTTGATTTGTAGCGATGTTTTGGAGCTCTTTGAGATTAGGACAAGAAGCTAGAAAATAATAATCTCCTACATCTAGTTAATCTCTAGTGGAAAATCACCAAATATTTGAATTTAGAAATGCCTTCTTTTAATGCAATCAAAAGGATCAACTTTGAAGCCACGAATTTTGTAAACCTACAAGACCACCCCAATAAATGTGTCTCTAGTAACTTGTGGGCTTGCTTGAGTAGCACCGTTGAAGTACACCCAAGTTCTTGAACTACCTACCTCTTCCACAACAATTCATATTGGTTTAACAATTTTTGTCTTTTTAGATAATTACAAATATTCAGTGATTTATATTCTGAATCACCCGAGCAATTTTGGATGGGGCATTACGAAGACCAAAAAGTGTCGCTCAAAACTCATAATGTCCTTCATGTGTCTACTTTCTTTATCTAAATTTGGTGATATCTTGAGGGAAGATCTAGTTGAATGAAAAATTGTGCTTCATGAATCTCATCCAAGAGGTCAACAATTACGATGGGAGATCAACATGTTAAGAACATATAAACTTATGCACATGTTCTACTTTCCTTCTTTCATTAATATCGTATGACTAAGGAAGAGTAGGATTAGGACATATCATGGCCACCTCCAACAATTCATGAATGATCTCTTTGATTTCATTTTTTGTGTGAAAGGATGTTGACAAGTATAGAGATTTGGTGGTTAACTACTTATAATTAGTGATATGCTATGATCGTGCTCTCCACACTAAAGGGGTAATCCATGGAGTGTTGAAAATACTAGTGGTGTTTGCCACAACCAATTGCAAATCAAGATGAATTTCCCTTAAGGAATTATCCATATGTTGGATGGATTGAAGTGGGAGTTAATACTATTTGATAAACATGCATAGATAACATGCAAGGACATCCTTGAGGTTGTGTTTATGGCTCTCCTTACTAAAGTTCGTGTATAACTTCTTGAGATCTATTGTAATAAAACCTAATGTTGACAACAATTCTAGTCACAAAACTATACCACAAACTCCCATTTCAATAAAAAAACATATACAATTTGAGGAAATAGACCCCAATTTGTAGTTTCAAATTCTCACACTTACCACCACATTTCATGGTACCTCCATTAGCTATCATGATTTGAAAATTATGCACCACATAGAAATTCCAATGTGTTTAACTACTTGCTGATGATGAATGAAATTGTGGGTGCTACTATTGTTGATTAAGACAATCACCTTTTGGTGCTTGATATATCCAAACAATTTTCAAGGTCCATTGAGTTATAATTTATAAAAAGGCATGGAGGGAGTTTGGGGGTTCCCTAGAGGGAGGCTCTTTAATGGGTATTTCACTTGGTATAGTCTAGGCTACCTTGAGCTCATTCAAATAACAAGTTCTATTCTTTACATCTAATCCCTTTGAAAATAATAATCTCAGTGATAACAAAGGTTGAGACATTGATGGTCCATGACTTTTGTTGGGGTCAACTTATGGCACAACATGAAGACATGGTATTTAAACAAAATCAGGCCATTTGTTGTGGAGTGTGACCATCACCTCAACCCTTTTTTCTAATTGAGAGTCCTCCAACCAACTAGTGGGGTGGGGCATTATGACTAGTGCTTTAATCTCCATCTTAAGATCACTTGTAAAACACTTGTTGAAGAATACATTAGTCATACTTATTGTCATGATTGCTAGTCTCTTGGTAAGGGTGAGTGTTTTAAATGAACTTGGTGAAGCCATTTGTTTTCCCTTCTAGGCCTAATCGTTAATTGAGGTTTCTAGCTAAGTTCTTGAGTTTATTCTCTATTCTCATTATAGGTATGGGAGCCCTCGTGAAAAAGTTGTCATTTATGTCAAATTGTAAATGTGCCAGCATTCATCTAATGGTTTGTGCAAGGAACTTGGAAGCCAGGTGTAAGAAAAAAGACTTCTTCAAGTTATATTACACTTACATTTTGTGGCAAATCATGATAGAGATTTAACTTCACCAACAAAGTCTTAAGGCATTTGATGTAGGAAAAGTTGAAGCAGTGATTAATTGTTGTGTCTTCATATATAGTAAGGAAAAGCAACGGAAGTTTTCATAGCAAAGTTGTAGACATATTCTAAACTACTATGATGCAAAAGTCAAACTTGGAAGCCATAAATAATGCAGATGGGGAAAAGAATTTGAATAAACCCAAAGCAATAGAGTATGGGCTTGAAGGTGAAGAATATAATACAAAAGATACCATTAATGTGTTTGAGCTTGTAGATTTGTCTCTCGCGAAGAAGTTGTCACAATAATCAATGGTTTCACCTCTGAAATTAATTCAATGGATTATGTTCATTATAATGCAGAGTTACTTTATGAAGGAAATCCTTCACAAATCAATTTACTTACTTTCAAATTAGGTTGGCACCTGTATAGACGTACCCTTTCATATAAAAATACTCATGACATGTTAGGTCGACTATGTTTTGTTGACTCGATTAAGTATACATAGGATTAAGCCCTCCTCCATTTCAGACTCCAACTCGTCCAAGTAAGGAGCATAGAATAATTGAGTCTGAGGAAGAAATCTAATGGTTCATATCTAATGACCCTCAGAGATTTTTAAAGGAGTTAAACTAGTGCTTATGAGTTCACTTTTGGCTAAGGGGGATTAAGGTGTTTGGACCTGATATTAACGTGAAATTCTCCTTATTGTTGAAGCAAAATTTGAATCTCTTTGTGGATTTGTAACAAAACTTGAATCGTGGTAGAGTCAGCCCCGTAACAAATTTCGGCCCATGGAAAACTAGACCTTGGCCTCTCTCTATTAACTAGAGACAAATTTTGGCCTCCTTTTTTTGTGATATCATTCAGGTTTGAAATAAAAATTGAAAATTTGCCTCCTTTGAGCAGACTTCAAATCTTTGACTAAGTTTTGGAGGCCCCTTATTGCAGACTTGAAACTGATTTGGAGAATATTTTGGAGCTGATCTTGAGCTACTTTATAACATCCCTGGAGATCTCTTAAAGTGGACTTGAGAGCTAACTTCAGAACTCTTCCTTGTAGTAGAACTTGAGGCCTCCTCGAAGAAATCTTGGACCAGACTTGAAGCACATCTTGAAGACCTTGTTGAAGAAATTTTGTGGCTAGTTACGCATACCTCAAGAAATTTTCATTGCAACCCGTTTTGAAGCCTCCTAGAAGCCTTTATGGAATTAGATCTAAAGCTCTTTTAGAGCAGAACACTTGAGCAAACTTGGAGACATAATTTGATCAAACTTGAAGATTTGTGGAGTAGACCTTTTTATTCAGGCTTAGAATAGGCTTGGTGAAGTAAACTTGAAGAGATTCTTGAGCTAAATTTGTAGCCTTATTTGAAGCAGACCTTGGACCAATCTTGAAGTCTTCTTAAAGTACTTTTTTGAAGCAGACCCAAGGCAACATTGGTGCATATCTAGAATATCATTTGGAGCAAACTTTGGAGAATCTCTTGAAGCATAATTGAAGCTACATTGAAGCAATGTTCTGGTTGTTTTTAAAACATTCAAATGATGCAACCTTGTTGTTGAACTATTGTACAGGTTTGAGCTTGATTTTGTAATAAAGAATTGGAGTTCTCATTCAAGGTTGGAGCCTTGTGAGAGTTGAATTTTTTATAGTGGTTGGAGCCAAGATTTGAGGATTGCTGTCCTTTTTGAGACCACGTTGGAGCCTGGATTTATATTTGAAGATTGGAGTCCTCATTCAAGGTTGGAGCCTGGATTTATATTTGAAGATTGGAGTCCTCATTCAAGGTTGGAGCCTTGAATAATCTGGAAATTTTTTGGTACAAGTTGGATCATGGATTTTGTAAAGAAGGATTGGAGTACTCACTATTGTGTTTAATAATACAATTATTTTTGTTTTGGTATATCCGGTGTTTCCTATTGTGAAAGGTTTTAATTGGCTTAATATAGTGACTCAAAGAAATATTGATTCACCTCCACTCTCAATGTTTCCAACAACCTCTTGGTTCCACGAGGAGGGATACCAAGGGGCTACACAAATGTGATCAAATTTGCACAATGACTCTTTTGAGATAAGTTCCCCACAATGGTCCAAGAAGCCTCAAGAATTTTTTTACTACCAATGTTGTACTAAAGATTACTCTAATAATGAAATGGCCAACTTCCCAATATTTGCAATTATGTAGTGATATCAAAACCTATGCCATAGATGCGAGGCTTTGAGAAGGTCTTAAGAACAAATAATTTCAAGTGATATAGCTTTGTGTTATACCTAATCTTTTCCAAAAATAATACTTGGATGATATTTCATTGATATAATTAAGGAGGTTAAAATGTACCCTTTTCCATATTATCTAATTCCTCGGTATTGGAGAGTGATCTCCCCAAGAGCTATGCCAAATGTACTATAATGAAAAATGGTTAAAAGGATTTTGTAGGGTGGTTTCATATATTCTTAGGGTGATTTTGGTATATCTAAGGGTATGTAGAGATCAAATCTATGAGTAGATTCTATCTAATGTAGTATTACTCTCCATGTTCCAATAGAGGTGTACATGGGCATCCAACCAGGTGACCATCTTGTGTTCCCTACATGTATGCTTCCTAGCCATAATTTTACCCACTAAACTTTATGTTCAAAGACATTGTAACTAATTTTTTTTGTCCAAAATTTGGTGCTTGTGCATATAGGAAGAACTTTTGACATCACTTGTAGTATGCTTGCATATTATAAATAGTGAATTATGTGCAATATCAAATGAAATGTAAGTTCTAAAAGATTAAATAGGAAGAAAAGAGTATAGATTTGTTGGATATTAACTTTTAGTTTGATAATCTAGAAATAAAGTAATGTTTAGGAGCCTCTTAGATAGGGAAAAATTTACAATGTGAATACTTGAAAAAACATTACATAATTCCCCACACCTCTAAATAGTTTCCCACTTTGTTATGAATTTTTTTCAATGATAATCACATATGAACATATTTTGTCGACTCATTTCGAACCGGCCAGTGTGGTTCATCATCAAGACAAAATGAGTAATTAGAGCATGGAAACTGGTTTAAATAGATGAAGAGACTCCAATTAGCCGTTGTAATATAACGAATAATATTTGATCAGTTCTATGTAAATATGAATTAATAATAGGTTATATATCATTTTAATATAATTTACAATATAGTATATTCATATAATTAATTTATTGGTACTAAATCATATAATTTAAATATGTTATCTTATTACATTATATTTTTAAAATTTAATTTGTTAATTAAAATATTATATTCTATAAATATCATTTATAAAATTATATTTATATAACTAATTTATTGATATTAAATCATATAATTTAAATATGTTATATTATTATATTATATTTTAAATTTAATTAGTTAATTAAAATATTGTATTCTATAAATTCATTTTTATGGAATAGTGTTATATAGTATAATATTAATGAATTTTATTATAAAAAAAGTGTTTTAATTTAATTTATTGATAATTGTCAAAAGAAAATCACACAATGTTAATATTCAATTAAAAGGCTAATAAAAAGAAGGATTAAGGGAGAAAAACGAGGAGGGACGCTAAAACAACAACTAAGAATGAAGGGCCGAAATCCAACACTTGCTGACACTCCATCCATCGTCTCTATTAAGGTTCATTCGTATTTTTTCGATTTCTAACGCTTCCCTTAACTTATGGTGATGAAAGTGGTCAATCCTCGCAATAACCTTAGCATATTCAATACAAATGTGATACTTCGTCTTTTCAACATGCTTTGCTAAGGCATAGGAGTGTGGCCAACCATGCTTACGGTCATCCACGTGCTTGTTAATCCTTTGATTAAAGGACCGACCCGTTTCACCGATGTATGGAGCGCCACAGGAGCAAGGAATCAGGTAAGCACCTTTACCATCCCTAGGGCAAACCGGGTCCTTTACCGATCTTAGAGAACTTTGAATAATGTGGAGAGGCTTGAAGGTTGAAGAAGCATTATGCTTCTTAAGGATCATGACGATCCTATTAGTAGTCCCTTGAATAGACGAGAGGTGAACTCCGGATAACAAATCCTCAGGATCTTTTTTATTCTTTGGACCTTTTTTTTTCTTTTTGAAAAGCTATACGACCTTAGAACTTGCTATAGCCATTCTTATTGAAAACGCTCAGGAGATGAGCTTTACTCAAACTGTAATCACATATGGTCTCATTAATAATGAGCATCAACTACTTAGTGAGCCATATTTAAAAGATAACCCTTTTACATTGAGTAACCACAACCCAACTTACCGTTAGTCATAGCTAAGGAGGTTACCACCTTGAAGAGGCTTATGAACATTTCTTTCTTTATGGATTATCAATATAAGGTTTGATTTTTTGTATGTCCTATACTTGTATTCTTCCTATTTGGCTTGTTATATTTCTTTTGATATTTCTCATACTAAATTATTTCTACTATATAAGTACACTAGAAATATTATATCCAAATTTTGACACTTCTATATTAAAAATATTTTCATTAAACAAAGTTGATCACTATGTATATCCCAAACATTTGGTGGTCATTTCTCTTTCATGGTACGATGTATTGTTAATTGGAAACAAGAAGGAAATGATTAAGGATGTTATATACTTTGCATGACTATTTGCACTGTTGAGCATTTCGTGGGTGCAATTGGATGGTTACAAGGGGGATTGAAGCCCCTTGCATGGAGTTTCGAGGGTGGCACCCTTGAAACAATTTTGGGTGATTTTTTGCAGCCATGTTTGGTGGTTTTCGACACATGGTTTAACTAATGGTGTAGCCAATGGGTTTGTAGTTTTGGTTAAGGAACTACAATTGCATTCTAATCGATGGGAAATGGATTAGTGGTTTATGTATGCTAGATAGTTAACTGTTACAAATAGATTGTTAATAAAACAAAAAAAAAATGCATTGAAAACACACAAATTAACATAGATATTTTACCCTTGAAACCCAAACCGAGAAAACCATAAATATTATTAAATTGTGTGTGTGTGTGTGTGTGTGTGTGTGTGTAATATTTGAGGCAAAATATTTATGTTAATGTGTGTGCTTTCATTGCATCTTTTTTGTTTTATTGAGAATATTTTTGCAACAATTAATTGTATAGTGTTAACACCTACATTTGGTATTCCAACAGTTTTGGTTTAAGATGATGTTTTTGTGGGTAAGTGGTTTTTCATGGGCTTGTGGTAAACCTTGTTATTTTGGGAGGTCTATAAAATTGATTCTTATGATGAAAGGAAAAGACGAGAAATTCAAAGATAGAGATATAGAAATTAAATGGGTTGAGTGTTGCATTGTGGAAGATCAAATTGGAAGATTTGTTGATGGACAAAGATAAGTGGATTAGTGTTTATCTAGGTAATGCATCGATGGAGATGTTGGAAAAAGATTCGACCAAGTTGGATTACAAGGCAATGAGGATAATACTAATGTGTCTCATATTTAGTATTGCTAAATGTTTCATGAGAAGCTACAGTGAGGCATTGTCAAGCAAGTTAGGGACTTTACGTTAGTTTAAGTTCCTAGTGAACCAAAAAAGTTGTATAGCTCGAGGATGAAGTATGGAAACTCGTTGACAAACCATCTAAATTCTTTCAATACTATTGTAAGTCAATAAATAATTATTGATATAAATAATTTAAATGAAGATGTGTGTCATCATTTCCAAACTAGTGAGATACTTTGGTTGTTCCCATAGGTAGTAATGCAACTACTTAGCTTCAACAGTATACTCTCCTCCTTGTTATCAAAGGAGATGTGACGAAAAAACACAGAAAGTCAGAAAAGTGATGTCTTGTATGTGAGGGGATACTCCTCGAATATAAATACAAATTAGTCCTTAATTGGGATATTGAAATATCTAAGAAAAATCATAAACGTATCTTGGAGATGTAAAAAAGAAGGGGCATTACAAGAAAGACTATAAATCCAAAATTTGCGAGAAAGGGAAGGGATCTAATGATTCTCCTTCTACAAAAGTAAAACTATTCTTAGGTAAGGAAGGGAATGTGTACTTGGTTTCTTCGAGTACACATGTGGATCATGAGGCATCACTGGTTGAATCAGGGGCATCCTTTCATATGACTTCTCAAAGGGAGTGGTTTTTAGAGTACATAAGTTATGATGGTGATGATGTTTTCCTAAGAGACGACTTGACAACTAGAATCATAAGACAAAGAAATGTCAAGGTGGTGCTCATGGGTGGAAGGATTAGAACACACCCTCATATTCTACACATCCCAAGATTAATAAGAAATTGGTTTATGTAAGCAAGATGATTGATGTAGGTGTAAAAACAATGTCCGAAAGGGATATTTGCAAGATGGTTCGAGGATAAATGGTATCACTGAGGGGATTTCAGGTTGGAATTCTGTATAAGTGTTGGGAAGCATTATTAGTGATGGGTGCAACAATTCTCCTGTTCTTGAGAGTGGATCAGAAGAAGGAAAAACTCCTCTAGCCTTTGGAGAAAAGACTATGTTATGGCATCAAAGATTGGGACACATTAGAGGGCTTTGAGTATTGGATAGTAATGGTATGGTAGAAGGTATGTCTATTGTGCTTTGGATATTGATTTTTGTGAAAACAGTTTATATGGGAAGAAAAATTAGGTAATATTCTCCTATGGGGTTACAAGGGCAGAGGGCATATTATAGATGGTGCATAATGACGTGTTTGGACCCCTGTCAATTTTATCACTAGGTAAATCTGGGTACTATGTCTCATTTATATATGAATTCTAGATGAATACATAGATTTATCTCCTTAGGAAAATATTAAAGACTTGGACAAATTCAAAGAGTTTAAGGTTGCTGTCGAAAATCAAACAAAGAAGAAAGTTAAGGTACTAAGGAAAATAATAGTGAAGAATTATGTGGTAATGAATTTAAATAATTCTGTAAGTGTGGTATAGTAAGGGAGAAGACTAGTCCACACACACCTCAACAAAATGGAGTTGGAGAAACGATGAATATGACACTAATAGAGAAAGAAAGGAGCATGCATAGTGGCTCCATGCTAGGACATGAATTCTAGGCATCAAAAGTGGAAATAGATCATGCTCATCAACATTGGATGACAAGAATCCATGATGTATGGATTGGTAAGAAGCCTTCTCTTAAACATCTCTAGGTGTTTTGTTGTGATGACATGTATACGTTCTAAAGGAAAATAGGGGTAAGTTAGACAAAAAAGTTGAAAAGTGTATCTCTATTGGATACAAAGATGGTTTGAAAGCTAATAAGCTTTGGAACTCAGAAACTAAGAAGGTTGTATATAATCAAGATGTAATATTAGAGAAGTCAATGATGTTTTCAAATAGGAAGTCCTACCAAGGGATAAAGAACCAAAGAAGATAGAGTTTGAATTGAAATATGATGAATCAAACTCTATAGAAGAACAAGAATAAGAAGAAGAACCACATAATTCAGTATTGATGAGATCAATTCGGGAAATAAGGCAACCATAAAGGTATTTTCCACCTGGTTTTTGTTAAAATGTTGCTTTATTTATTATTGATGATGATCCTAGAATTGTGAGGGAGGTAGTGGATTCAGAGGATTGGAAACTCTGGAAAAAGACCACGATTGAAGAAATGACAATCTTAGACAAAAGTGAGGCTTGGGGTTTAGTGGAGTTGCCAACTACAAGAAAGTCCATTGGAAACAAATGGGTGTTTAAGAAGAAGTTGAATGCATAAGGAAAAGTGGAGAAGTGCAAAACTCAATTAGTGGAAAAAGGTTATTCTCAAGTAGAGTGAATTAATTTGTTGAGACATTTTCTCAGTTGGCAAGTTAATTTCTATTATATTTATTTTATTTGTTTTTATTGCTTTTGATTTTCTAGGAAAATAGATGGATGTGAAGACAACATTCCTACATGGGGTTTTGGAAGAAACATATATGAAGCAACCAAAAAGATTTGTATTGAAGGGAAAGAGAGAGTTGGTATGCAAGTTGAAAAATACCCTATATGGGTTAAAACAATCACCAAGGACATGGTATAAAAAAATTGATACTTGTTGATTGGGATTGGCTTCACAAGGAGCAAAGCAGATCACTCTGTGTGTTTCAAATTAGTTGGTGATAATTATATTTATTTGGCCATGTATGTGGAAGATATGTTGTTGATTGGAATTGATAGTGAAATCATCTAGGAAGTGAAAACTCAATTATCGCCTAAATTTGACATGAAATATATTGGTGTTGAAAATTTCATTTTAGGCATGGAAATTAAAATAGATAAAGAAAGAGGAGACTTTGGTTAAATTAAAGGAAGTATGTCAAGACAATATTGTAGATATTTAATATGCAAAAATGTAAACTAGTAAAAGTCCCTATTTTTGTGGTGTAAATTTATCTACATATCGATGTCCCAAGACACAAGAAGAGGAAGAGGAAACATCCCATGTTCCATATGCCAATGCGTTTGGAGGTTTGATGTATGACCGAACATCACACATGCAGTGGGAGTCCATATCCTCTGCATTTGCCTCTCTGAATGCATCATGCGTGAAAGGATCCATGTGCATAAGAGTTTCCAATGCTATGATATTTGATGTAGGTGGCCTTGAAAGCATGTTGGCCAAATTTTTTGTGCTACCCTTCTTGTACTTTATCACTAAATGAATATGTTGTAAAAACCCCATCCAATTTTAATGCCAGCTCTATTGTAGCTTAATTTGGGCCTGTAGGTATTGTAGTGGTTAGTGAATAGTGTGGATTATTGTCATCTTTCTCGTAAGATAGTGTTTCTACTTTTTTCATAACTTTCATCATGGCATAAAGCTCCTTGTTGTAGGTAGGGTAGTTGAGGACTACCCCATGAAATAATTTAGAATGGTAGGATACAAGCCTTTCTTCTTATATCAAGACTGCTCCCATGGCATACCCACTTGCATATGTCTCTAATTTGAAGGGATGTTGCAGGTTTGGTCATGTTAGAACCAATGCTTGATTGATCTTCTTCTTTGGTTTGCTAACCCTTTCCCCATTGGAAAACTCTTTCCACTCACTATAATAGCGTGGAGTGATGCTACTACTGCTAAATACAAGGTATGAATTTCTTTAGGTACTATGCTACCCGAACGAAACTCCTAACGTCGAAAGCATTAGTAGGCACCAAACACTTCATGATGGCCTATCTTAGTAAGATCTATCTTCAGCGTTCCTCGACCTATCGCATATCCCAGATACACCAAATATTATTATGCAAAATCATACTTGAGATTTGCCAACAATTGGTGCTTCTTTAGTGTTTCTAACACCTACATCAAATGTGAGAGTGCTCATCCCATGTAGAATTGTATATCAATATATCATCTAAATAAACAATAAAAAATGAATCTATAAAAGCGCACAATATATCATCATTAAACTTATGAATCTAGCTAGTGCATTGCATAGGCCAAACTACATACAAACCTTGCCTGGTTTTGAAGGCAATCTTTTAGGTATCATCTTCTCTTACCTGAACCTAATGATATCCTAAATTAAGTCCAAATTGGTAAAATTTTTAACTTGCTGCAATTAATCTTGCAAATCATCTATCCTAGGTAGGGTAACCACTCATACAAACCTTGCCTGGTTTTGAAGGAAATATTTTAGGTATCGTCTTCTCTTACCTGAACTTAGTGATATCCTGAATTTAAGTCCAAATTGGTGAAATTTTTAACTTGCTGCAATTAATCTTGCAGATCATCTATCCTAGGTAGGGGGTATATCTTCTTGAGCGTAATTTTGTTTAACACCTTGGAATCAATACACATCTGCCAAGTCCCATTTGTCTTTGCCACAATGATGATGGGTAGTCCACATGGGGAGGTACTTGGTCAAATGAAACCCTATTCCAATATGTTAGGTCCCTATATTACTAGAGTACTCTCTTATTGTTGTTAGTGTAAACCCCTTATTGTTATTATTGTACCTCTGTAACCCCCATATTGTTATTATTGTGCCCTTAAATTATTATTGTTAGGTCGGCTAGGATTACATTGTGGCCCCACTAGGATTACATTATGGTTCCATGGACTCCTATATATAGAAAGGAGGTTTTTTAATTTGTATCATTCAAGAATTGTTCATTAATGTAATGTATTGGCAGTATGTTAGGTCCCTATATTACTAGTATACTCCCTTATTGTTGTTAGTGTAAACCCCTTATTGTTATTATTGTACCCCTATAACGCCCATATTGTTATTATTGTGCCCTTAAATTATTATTGTTAGGTCGGCTAGGATTACATTGTGGCCCCACTAGGATTACATTATGGCCCCATGGACTCCTATATATAGAAAAAATGTTTTGTAATTTGTATCATCCAAGAATTTTTCATTAATGTAATGTATTGGAGGTTGCCCCCTCAAAGTGGCTTATTTCTAAGGCGTTGATATCTCTTTTCTTCTATTTTTGGAGCTGGTTTTACAACATTTGGTATCAAAGCTTTGGATTCTAGGGTTTCGCTGCTCCAAACAGGTCATCTTGGAATTTTCGCTATAACTTTTTTTCTACGAAGTTTCAGAAGTTGAAATTTTTTGGGGTGCGAAGCGGAAATCCTGAGGAACATCGTCAAAAAATTTCAGAGCTTCGTTCGCAATATTTTCGGAGATATGATCTGTGGAAGTTAGGTCTTTTTGCAGGCTCCTCAATTTAATCTAAACAGGTCATCGTGGAATTTGCGCTATAATTTTGTTTCTACGAAGGTTCAGAATCTAAAATTTTTAGGGCGCGAAGCAGAAATCCTGAGGAAACTCGTCAAAAAATTTCAGAGCTTGGTTCGCAATATTTTCGAAGATATGATCTGTGGAAGGTAGTGCTTTTTCAGGCTCCTGAATTTCATCTTAAAGAGGTGATTGTGGAAAAATATTCATAACTCTCTCTCTGAGCATCGAATTGGAGTGCCGTAAAAAGTGGTCGCAAGTACACGGACTGTAGTTTCTTTGCTATCAATTTCAGAGCTAAAAGACGAAACAGTGACACGTGGCAAGTCGTACAAGTTCTCTCTACTGAACCAGTCCATAATTAGGTGATTGTGGGAGATTGGACATAACTTTGCCTTGGAGAATCTAAATCAAGTTAGACCTGTGGCATTCGAAAGATAATTCAGAAGGCTACCTCAGTACCCAATTTCAGATATTGAAGAGCTGCAATCACAAAGATAATCCAATTTCAATATTGAGCTCCTCAAAAGCAAGAAAAAGGTGTGTATTTTTTTTAAGAATTGCATAAGTCTTGTTTGAAGAATCAATTTGAATTGATTCCAAGGGCATATTATAGAATATATATTAGTATTGGGTTAAAAAAATGCCCCGTAAAAATAATTCAACACCCATTAAGCCTTCAGAAGGCTCTACTATGACTCATGAAGATGAAGAATTGCAACATGATCTATCAAAATTACAACAGCAAGTGCACCAAATTTTGCTTTTGCAAAGAGCAACAAAAAATGAAATGGATGTTTTGAAGAAAGGCGTGGAATCTGAGATAGATGGCATGGAATCTAAGATGGATGACATGGAAGCTAATATCGATGAAAAAATGAAAGACAACATGGAAAACATGAAGAATGATCTAAAAGCAGACATGGAAGGTTTGACAAAGTTGATACAAGAAATGTTTCCTAATGGTGAAAAGATAGTAGAGGAAACTCATGATGAGAACAAAATAAATGTTAATCGTGATTTCATAAACTCTAATGTTGGCGGGAAGAACCACCATATTCCAAAATGGATATGAGGAAGTTTGATGGAAAGGATCCTGTAACATGGATACTATAGATGGAGCAATATTTTGATCTCCATAATGTGAAAAACACACAAAAGGTATGCATTTCAACTTTACATTTAGAACAAAATACATTTGTATGGTATCGAAGGCTTTGCTCCCATAAAAATATTGTCACTTGGTCAATTTTTACGGAGGAAATGATAGCACATTATGAGGATACAAAGAGCAACACCTTCTTTAGCCAATTGATAAATCTCAAACAAAAGGGCTTAGTGGGGGAGCACATTGAGGACTTCCAAAAATTGAATATAAGGGTAACTGATATTCCAGAGGAATAGAGGATTGATCTCTTCATAGGTAATTTAAAGGATAACATCCAACATGAAGTTCGCGTTTTGGAACCTGATTCATTAGAGAAGGCATTCAGGTTGGCAAGAAAAATTGAATGTAAAATTATGGTGACAAGGAACCCTACCACTCGCTTCTATAAAGAAAGAAGTGTTGCTACGCCTAGATTTCCACAACCTACAAGGTTGACACCACAACAATTGGAAGAAAAAAGAGCAAAAGGGCTTTGCTACAATTGTGATAGCAAATACACTAAAGGCCATAAGTGTGCTGAGAAGAAATTATTTTACATAGATTGTGAAGAGGAAGAAGAAAATGAACAAGAAAAGGATATACACTAGGAACCAACCCTAGAAGAGGAAGAAATGAGTCCGACCATATCGTGTAATGCATTGGCAGGAATTACCACTCCTCAAACTCTCAAGATAGAAGGACATATCAAGAAGAAAAAGGTAATAGTGTTGATTGATTCAGGTAGCACCCATAATTTTATTCATTGTAAGGTAGCCAAGGAATTAAATTGTTTCCTATACCCAGCACCAGAATGTCAAGTGATGGTTGCAAATGGAGGACCTATAAATTGCTCTGGAAAATGCCATAACATCAAGCTAACCATGGGGGAATATGTGTTGACTAGTCCAATGCTTTCCATTCCTATGGGAGGTGCTGATGTTGTACTAGGAGTACAATGGTTACAATCTTTGGGGACGGTAGCTTTTAATTTTCAAGAACTTTTCTTGAAATTCTTTTCAGAAGGTAAGGAAGTCGAATTACGGGGTATTGAAGGGAAGCCAGGAAGGATAATAAGCTCTAATGGCATGACAAAGCTTCTAAAGAAAGAACAACGAGGCGTAATTGCACAATTATGCTCACTAGAAGTTCCAACATCCAAATCATCTATTTCTGCAGATCTCCAACAAGTCTTGGACAATCATTCCAAGGTGTTTGAAACTCCCAAAGGACTCCCACCTATTCATGATCATGATCATGCTATTCATTTGATTCCAGGCAGTGTTCCTCCAAACACCAAGCCTTATAGATATCCTTATGTCCAAAAGAGCGAAATAGAACATATGATTGCAGAAATGTTAAAGGCGGGTATAATTCAACCTAGTCAAAGTTCTTTCTTTGCTCATGTAGTATTGGTACACAAGAAGGATGGATCATGGCGCATGTGTCCGGATTATAGGGAGCTCAATAAGCTCACCATTAAAGATAAATTTCCCATTCCTGTGATTGATGAATTATTGGATGAATTACATGGAGAAATTTATTTTACCAAGTTGGGTCTTCGTTCACGATATCATCAAATTAGAATGAAGACTAAAGATATTCCAAAAACAACATTTCAAACTCATGAGGGTCAT
Organism: Pinus albicaulis; assembly: GCA_034641835.2. Taxonomy (NCBI): domain Eukaryota; kingdom Viridiplantae; phylum Streptophyta; class Pinopsida; order Pinales; family Pinaceae; genus Pinus; species Pinus albicaulis. Next base: position 1,265,553,727 of record CM076584.1, on the reverse strand, counting down.
TATGAATTTTTGGTCATGCCTTTTGGCCTTACCAATGCACCTTCTACATTTCAAGGGTTGATGAATTCCATTTTCAAACCCACCCTTAGAAATTTGTGCTAGTATTTTTTGATGATATACTAATCTACAACAGGTCTTGGAAGGATAATGTTGAACATGTTGATAGGGTGCTCAAACTATTGCAGGAGAAACACTTATATGCAAAAACATCCAATTGTTTCGTTGGAGTACAAGAGGTGGAATATTTGGGTCATATTGTATCTCACGAGGGTGTTAAGGTAAACCCTAACAAAATTAAAGCCATTAAGGAATGGAAAGTCCCCACAACCATAAAGTAGTTGCGGAGATTTCTCGGGTTAACAGGGTATTATCACAAGTTTGTTAAGAATTATGGGAGAATAGCAGCACCTCTAACAACATTATTGAAGAAAGATGCATTTTCATGGAATCCTGAAGCAACTAAGGGCTTTGAACATCATAAAGAGACAATGTGCCTAGCACCGGTCTTAGCTACGCCAGACTTCACAAAAACATTTATTCTGGAATGTGATGCCTCAGGAAATGGAATTGGTGCTGTTTTAATACAGGAAGGAAGACCCATTGCTTTTGAAAGTCGTCCAATCAAAGGAAAGTATTTACAAAAACCTATTTATGAGAAGGAAATGTTAGCAATACTGCATGCACTAAAGAAATGGAGAACTTACCTAATGGGAAGACACTTCAAGGTAAAAACTGATCATGATAGTCTTAAACACTTTTTGGAACAAAGACTATCTTCAGAAGAGTAGCAAAAATGGGTCACAAAGATGTTGGGTTATGACTTTGAAATAATCTACAAAAAGGGAAGCTTAATGTTGTTGCAGATGCACTCTCAAGAAAGAATGAAGAGGTGGAAGCATTGCTTTGTGCCATTTCTATTATCCAACCAGATTGGATAAACGAAGCAAGAGATGAATGGAAGAAGGACAAAGAAGTATGGACACTCATTCAAAAGTTGCAGCAAGATCCTAGTACATCTGATACATTTAGTTGGAAAAATGATTCTTTATGGTACAAGGATCACTTATATCTTTGTAAGAATTCCCAATTAAAAAAAAAGATTCTTTTGGAATTGCACACTTCTCCTTTAGGAGGACACTCGGGGTTTTTAAAAAGTTACCACAGGGTGAAAAATAATTTTTTTGGGATGGTCTTAAATCTGATATTCAAAAGTTTGTGGCGGAATGTTTGGTTTGCCAGAAGAATAAAGTTGAGACAATTAAGACCCCGAGACTTCTACAACCTTTATCCATTCCAAGTCAACGTTAGGAGGAGATTTCAATGGATTTTATCATAGGTTTACCTAAGTTCGAAGGAAAGAGTGTCATCATGGTGGTAGTTGATAGACTTACCAAGTATGCACACTTTTGTGCATTATCTCATCCATTTAAAGCAAGTACAATTGCTACTACATTTATGAACACAATTCAAAAGCTACATGGAAGCCCAAGGGTTATTGTGAGCGACAGAGATCCCATTTTTACTGGAAATTTTTGGACGGAGTTATTTTCTTGTTTGGGTACTCAATTGGCTCATAGCTCATCTTATCATCCTCAATCTGATGGTCAAACTGAGATAGTAAATAAATGTTTGGAAGGATATCTTCGTTGTTTTGTATCTGGTAAACAAACACAATGGGTCAAGTGGTTACCTCTCGCTGAATGGTGGTATAACACTTCCTTCCATACTGCAGCAAAAATGACCCCATTTATGGCACTTTATGGATATCATCCACCATCCATCATATCATTTTTAAGAGAAAATTCAAAGGTTCAAGCAGTGGAAGATCACATCAAGCATCAACAATAAGTTCTCCAACTCTTAAGGGATAACCTAATTTTGGCACAAAATCGAATGAAACAACAGGCAGATCAACATCGCAGCGAGAGAAGTTTTGATGTAGGACACTGTATATTTTTACGGCTACAATCGAGGGTCTTGTGCTTCATTTCAATCCGAACAAGTACAGATTCAAGCATGTGAATATGTGAGCTGAAGTCGAACATGCAAGAAAATCACCTGATTAGAAGCCAATGATGAAAGCTGTTAATAGGCACGAGAGAAACAACCAATAATGAAAATGGCTCTTAAGGTACAACAGGTACAATCCACGGAATGTGAATAGTGATCTGAGGTCGAACATCCACAGAATCACCCGATCGAAAGCCAATAATGTGGACCTATCATCGAATGTGAAGAACCTGCCATTAAGGCATGCATGCTCAAGGTACCGGTAGGGAGTCTATAGACCAACTTCCTGGATAATGAGATGAATTCGACAGGAAGTGACCTGATCGAAGGAGGGCCATAATGTATCCCACATCATCAACACGAGATAGAGGAACATAATGATAGTGAATCAGGATCAACAAAGAATCGGAGGTTGAAAACTACAGAGGCAAACTTCTCTTGAACTTTTTAGTGACACGACTATGGATTTGGCAGTATTTGACATCAAGGGATCTGAGGTCATGATGACGTGGCAAAGAGTAGATGAGAGGTCAAAAAAAATTACCCAAACCCATGAAGGCAAGAATGAAGAAATGAGATGTCCCCAACCCGACACGAGTGCAGACGAGTGTCATGTTCAAGAGCGACATACTGCCGACACAACTAAAATTTGGTTCAATTTTCCGCCACCATTTCTGGCGAGTACTCCAATTATTATTTTTAAACAAGCTTGAAAGGGGATAACATATGCTTGTGCTGTAAGTTTTTCCTTTGGACAAATCAATCCTAGTACATTTTACGAGCCCTCGGAAGGAGGAACTCGATGAACGTCATGGTGATGATGTCCGATGTCATTAGGGTTTAACGAGTCCGAAAAAGGAAGAACTCGACATCTTTTCCTGTTTAGAGAGTTTGAAAAGAAGCAGAAAATAAAACTCCTGCATGTCCCTTTTCATAAGTAGTCTCTCAGATCCGAAAAGGTAGAAAACAATATCTAAAACAAGCTCTTAGTCGTGATAGACTAAGGTATTCCTTTTTCGTAAATAATCTATCCCAGTCCGAAAAAGGGGCAAATGTATACTGGGTAGATACCGTTTTGCAGCCATTTAACGAGTTCAAAACGACAAGAGTTTCGATGATCTTTTCAGTTTTAGAGAGTCAGAAAAGAGCTGAAAGATGACTCCAGTGGTGACTTTTTCGTGTTTTTACCGAGTCCGAAAAAGTATAAAATATAACTCGTGACTTCATCACTATCGCATTAAAGACATGTCGCTGCATAAGAAATAAATGTAAAACCCATTTCTCGAAATAACATAATGTAATAATCGAAAAATATGTGTTAAAACCTAATTAGGGTTCTGAAAAGTTATAAAATGCCAAAAATGGTAAAAAATAATTACTTTTCACTTTTACCTCTTGTGGAGCAATAGTGACCCATTTTACCTTGTGATTTTGCGGCAATGATAGCGGGCAATCCAGCAGAACAATCTCGAATCCGTCAGTTCCAGGTAAGATCCGACATCCTTCCCCACATTTTAAGCATTCTTTCTTTATCTGCAATATTTAGTTTTGATTTCTGAAGGGGGAATTGTGAAAACTAGGGCACGATGGTCGGCGCGGTTTTCGGGCACAGACTCGCGCCAACCGCCCAATTTTCTAAATTGGGGCGCGCCCATTGGCGCGAGTGTTTCTAAAACAGTCACGCCAACCACGCAGACCTCTTAAAAAATTCTCAATGCCAAAAAGCAAGCCTAGAATTCACAAATTGCAGCTTTGGATTTGGCTAATAATGTCCATATGAACATGTTTGCAGGTGAGAGAGTGACAAAATGGTGATAGAGTGGAAGGAAAGGGAGCACAACGAAGAGGATGAGCTTGCCATGGGAAATGCAAGATGCATGGAGTCTCTTAGAGACTGTGGACTGAAAAATTTCTTCATGACACCATGTCTTAGAGCTCAACTGGAGATGCTACAATACTTGGTCAATATCTGGGACGAGGATCAGGAAAAAATCATTCTTCGAGATCAGGAACTCGAGATTGATGTTTCCAATATTTATTGCATAACAGGACTATCACGGAGGGGGGTAGCACCAATCTTGACCAACTTTTGGCCCACCATGGAGAGCATGGGCATGGTAATTGATAGGGTATGCCCAGGAGCACAAAAAGGATTAAAAAGCGGGAAAGTGGACATCCAGACTATCCCAGATTTAGCACTAAGGGTAGTGCTACACATGATCACATGAGCTATAGGAACACAAGCACTGCACAAAGCAACAAAAACACAACTACTTCTTGCTGTAGACTGCTTGACACCAACCATCTACAACTGGGCAGAGGTAGTAACAATCAATATAAAAGGTCAGCTAACAAAGTGCAAGAAGCCAAAATTGAAACAATTTGGCTATGGGTCTATCCTGGTATCATTCACTCTGGAAAGGCTACCATTATTTCAGTGTCAGGAGGTGATAGTCCCAATACCACCAGCACTGGAACCATGGATGGCCCGATGGGCAGCTCTGATGCCAAGGTCATGGGGCGATCAACAGATGTACTGGTGACCAGAGTTTTTTAGTTGGCTCCGCCGATAGTTGATTGTCGTGGAAGACTGGCCTTACTCTGGAATATATTTACCGGTGATCCAGACCTCCCACTCTTGGAAGGAGAGGATTGGGATGAAGCACTTGGTAAGACTCATTTTTTAATTTTTATGAGTATTATGATTTTTTTTTGGTATGTATGTTTTGACAATTAATCCATGTATTTGAAGATGTAGGCAAAGAGAGACCTGCAAGGATGTCTCCGATAGCGAGGCAGATACCTTGTGATTTTGATGTTGCCCCTCAAGGTGGGGAGGAGGAAATCGTGCACAACCTGGAGGGAATTTCCCGTGGGGTCCCAGACCATGCGCGTTTTGACGATGTTCGTCATGCATACCAAAGAAATACTGTGGGAGTGTCAAACCGAGTTCACCTCTTGCTGAGGCGTCTTGTCCGGGCAATGACATGCTATCACGATCATCATGTCGACTATACACCTAGGCTTTTATTTCTACATTTTGTTATGAGACATGGTGCTTCAAGATGTAACAGAAACACACTTTTTTGAAATTTACGGTGCATGTTGATGCAAAATTTTGATATATATATATATATATATATATATATATATATATATATATAGTTTCCTATTTAATATGAGTCTCTCATGTGATGATGATTTTACAGATTACACAAATGTCTATCTAATACAATGTTAGCCACTGTATCAGTTAATGCATTCATTTGTCTAGGAATATGTTGATATGTGATATAATCAACATGCCTTTCTAGCAAATGAACATGTAAATACAATCTTAAAATGTGTGGGTTTCTAACTGAATAACGCCCGTTAAGCTGAAGAACAACAAGCTGTGAGTCTAGATTTACAACTAATGCACTAATGCTGAGGGTAATTGCCTCGGTTAACAGTTCAATGGCAACACTATATTCAACGACATTGTTTGTAGTTCGCCCTAGACAAATACCTTGCAAGTTTATCAACTCACCAGAAGGATCATAAATCACCCAGGCTGCTAAAGACAAGTTCCGGGTACTGCGAGAAGCACCATTCACGAAACCAACATAAGGGGTAATAGACATCTGCACAATAAGCAACGACCCAATAAGTAGGAAAATGCTCGCAAAACACACCAAGCCAAAAAATGTACAAAAATGAAAAAAACACTTATGTACACAAAGCATGCACGAATGACTCATGCATAATACTTTTTGAGATACAACCCATTTCTGGGCTGATCTAAAGGATGACCTTAGTAATCAATGAGCTCATAGGCCCCGTTTTTCAAAACACGTTTAATAATGTAAGGCCCATGCCACATGGGTTGAAATTTTCCTGTCCCCAGCTTATCATAAGCTTGATCGTACAAGAGGACGAGGTCTCCTTCTACAAAGGAGCGAGGAGAAACTGACTGGTCAAAATGGGCTTTAACTCGCTTCTTCTGTGCTTTGATGACCAAGGCAACAAAACGACGAGTTTCATCCAGCTTCTCTAAGTAGAGGAGACGTTCTTCTTCAGGTGAAGTGTTGGGAAGTAATTCAACAACTAATTTGAGCGAAGGTATTTCACACTCAATCAGAAGGGTAGCTTCTAGACCGTAAACAAGCTGGAATGGAGTGAATCCGGTCGCATCCTTGACTGAGGTTCGGTATACCCAGAGAGCTGAAAATAAGATGAGATGCCAATTGGATTTGTGGATTCCAATCATACGTTGAAGCATAATGACTAAAACTTTGTTCACAGCCTCAACCTGACCATTGGCCTAAGGATAGTACGACGTTGAGCTGTCGTGACGCAAGCCCAACCTGGAGGTCAACTTCGCCACCATATAATGCCGAAAATGGGAACCATGATCGGTGATGATGGCTTGAGGGACACCAAACCCAGAAATGATGTGATTGAATATGAACTGAGCTGCTGTCTTACCGTTGGCGGCAAGTGTAGGCATTGCTTTGGCCCATTTGGTGAAGTAGTCAACAACTACGATAATATAAGCATGCCCCTCGGCCGAGTGAGGGTTACACGTCATAAAATCGATGCCCCACTTCGCAAAGGGACCAACGGTAATGACAGGGTGGATATGTGCAGGTGGCGTGCACATCTTGCGCTAATATATATGGCAATCATGACATTTACGGACAACAACAATGAAATCCTCGAAGATGGAGGGCCATAAATACCCGGCACGAAGAATTTTCTGTGCAGTGGCATAACCAGACATGTGAGCGTCGCAGGCGCCATTGTGGCAATCATTTAGAACTTTCTCAACCTCCTCGAGGGCCAAACACCGACGGAGAATGGAATCTACTTCGACACGGTAGAGTGTATCTCCGACTATACGATAAGGTCGTGACTGATGACGGATGCGTCGACGAGCATCCTTTGTCAACTCAGATCTAAAAGTATAAGTCTAAAGATATATGATGATATCACCATACCAAGGATCGAGGGTAGAGATTAAAAAAAGTGTAGAAGGAACCTGAGAGGCAAACCTCTCAAGACACGTAGACATGGCCCTGAGGCCAGGTATGAATGAGGAACGACGATGACCATCATTCCACGGCAAATCCTCGAGAGACATAATTTCCATGATGGCTTCATCGGAAGGAAATATCTCTCTCAAGGGATCAGATGACTCCAAATCACCGAGCCAAGGGGATTGAGAATAAGCATCGAGAAACATGCTCAAAGGAGCATGATCAGAAGGCGAATGATTTCAAGGCCGTAAGAAGTTCATAATAATCGAGCTCAATTAGAGTTAGAGGCATCGAATCTCCAAAAGAATCGACCTGTTCAGGGGAAGGAATAATCCATGGGTCATCAGAATGAGAGATCATTTTGATCTGAAGAGTGTTAGTTGTAGGAAGAGGAAAAATATCCATGAGGGCATGATCTTTGAAGAGACCCAACCCAATGCTCTCGTAGTTAAACCAAACCCTACAGGATTCAGCACAACTGTAAGGCGGTAATCTGTGCCAAACAGGGGTTGGCGCAAGTGAAACACAAGCAACATGTGCCAATCGGTGCGACTGTTCAACCAAAAAACGCGCCAAGCCGGATATCTATGGGAAAAAAGGGAAATCCAAATGAGCAGAGGTCAATCTTGACACTCTGGAGCTGAACAAGAGGACTCTAAACAAGTAAACAGACTAGAAAAGATAGATAAACAAGCAAACGACTAAAGTCGATTAGAGAAGGGCAAAAAGACAAACTCACAGTGATCCCAAATGGAGTCGCCAATTTGTTACGCATGTAAATCCTCTCTGTGGACAGAGACGATCCCTTTAGCCCTGGAGTGGGTATAATAACAAAAGGACAAACTAGAGTGTAGGCTCCTAATTACTGAATGAAATAGACACTATACATCAACCTACCTGGAGTCCAACGCTGTCGTCGTAGCTGTTGTAGTGGTGGCCTCTCGATTCCTGTCTCAGCAAGTCACGATCCTTTCGCAGTGATACTTGGATACCTGCACAAAATCAACGATCAAGAACATCGTACGAAACAAAAATGTCATTCATAATTACTAACGAGTCAAGGAGGGTTAAACATATAGCATTAATAAAACACATCAACGCGATATGGGAAACAGAAAATAGTTAGACATATGTATTAATAGAAGAAAGATTAAGTATGAGGGGTTTCCGCAGTGCATTATATTAGATATCATTTTTGGGATTCAACTGCGTTAAGTAAGTCATTCATGGATGACCATTTCCATGAGAGGTAGTCGCAACTGACTAATTTCTCATGATTTTTGAATAGTCCACTTAGCACTCATTGCATCGGGTGATGCTCACAGGGGTGAAGAAGTGGGATTGAAACTAGTGAAAAGAATCACATAGCGTCAATCATCACTTCCGGGGCTTGCACCCGGTAACGCTCACAGGGGTGAAGAAGTGGGATTGAAACTAGTGAAAAGAATCACATAGCGTCAATCATCACTTCCGGGGCTTGCACCCGGTAACCGGGTGCAAGCCCCGGAAGTGATGATTGACGCTATGTGATTTTTTTCACTAGTTTCAATCACATAGCGTCAATCATCACTTCCGGGGCTTGCACCCGGTAACCGGGTGCAAGCCCCGGAAGTGATGATTGACGCTATGTGATTCTTTTCACTAGTTTCAATCCCACTTCTTCACCCCTGTGAGCATCACCCGATGCAATGAGTGCTAAGCTGTGGACTGTCATGAGAAATTTAAAATCGATTCTTTACCTCTCGTGAAATGGTCAATGCTGAGTTGAATCCCAAAAATGATATCCATATAATGCTTATTCTCTTAGCGCTCTCCTTTTAAACTTGCAAGAGTATTTAAGGGATCTCTACTTGAATGGTTCATGAGGCACAATACTTGCTAAGGTTTGCAAATGGGGTAGCAATGCAAGTGGGCTTGATTGTGAGCTGAGTTAAGCGCGCTAGAGCCAGAGGAGTTATGGGATGGGTGACCTCCCGAGAAGTCTTGGTTACTGAGTGAAAGCCCTGAAAGTGATGATTGACGCTATGTGATTCTTTTCACTAGTTTCAATCCCACTTCTTCACCCCTGTGAGCATCACCCGATGCAATGAGTGCTAAGTGGACTATTCAAAAATCATGAGAAATTAGTCAGTTGCGACTACCTCTCATGGAAATGGTCATACATGAATGACTTACTTAACGCAGTTGAATCCCAAAAATGATATCTAATAGAAGAAAGATTTACAACCAAGCCTTGACGTCACAACCTCCTTCAGTGGGGTTCAGTTGAAGCGCGTCTCGAAGAATGTCAGGGAATTCAGACGGGATGAAGGCACAAGCCTAAGCTCTCTCAATAAGGGACTCTTCCGTTCTATCTTGAATAGAAATATCTCCAGCGTTTCTGCTTCTTTATTTCAACTCAACTAGCTTCATCAATGGAGGATGAGCTATATTTATAGTGGAAGAGGAGGAGGTTGGGATCCCTACTATGGTGGAAGGGAGGCCTTATCCCATGGGAGGTTCCCCCAAAAGGTGGAAACAAGAGGCCAAAGGAGGAAGGCCGTGGTTATTCAGTCGAACCACTCCCCATGACTCATCCACGAAGTTGTTACGATCGAAACTTCGCCTCTATTTTTAAAAAAATTTCCATAAACAGATTGGCGCGGGCAGCTAACTGAGAAAGAGCGCCAGCTGGCGTGGGGGCCAGTGTTAATCTACCTCATCAGCGTGAGGGCATAACTGACTACCAACGCCAAGGCAAAAACATGTGTTTTTGGTGGTCTATTCAGGAAATGGTCAAAAGAAGGAATGTTTGACTCATGGTAAGGGATGCAATGGTTATATTTTCAAGGCATGACACTTTATTTTGTTCACATAAATGAGCCTCCAATGTGTGGGATGGGGATTGCAGGGACGATGACAAAATTTTGTGTAACAATGTGTTCCGTCCACTCTCTTTCGTGTTCTTCAATTTCCACACGAAGGAAAGATGATCACTGTCGATTAGTTGTACTTTTTCACTTCCTCGTCTTCCGAGAGCAACGTCCCATATGTAGATCATATTCCTATGCCTTATGGGAGCATAGGACTAGGTCTTTTCAAAGATCCTGCCCTTATGGGTCTTTTTTCTCTTCCTCCACCCATCACTGCTAAGGTTAACATGATCTCCAGGTCTTCTGATCCGTGGATCATCCCTTCGCCTGAGCAGATTGATTCGTTTGGTGACTCGATGACATTAAGCCAAATATAAATTGATTATTGTGAACTTATTTTGGCTTCGGCTCCTCCTTCCACTGATCATACTCCTTTGAGTGTGTCTCTTGACATGTATTCTCAATCCCCTTGGCTCAGCACTTCAGATTCATCCAATCCCTTAAACGAGATATTTCCCACTGATGAGGCCATTGTGGAAACTATGTCTCTAGAGGATCCTCCTTGAGACGATAATCATAATCTTTCCTCTTTCATGCTTGGCCTTGGGGTCATGTCTACTTATCTTGAGAAGTTCGCTTCCCAAGTTCTTTCTCTGCCACTTCAAACACCCATCCTGACACATGAAGTATTTGTGGAAGGTAACTTGGGAAACATTACGCAAACAATGCTTATCGACATCTCCGTCAAACCAGAGGTTTTCAAGAACATCCACATTGGGGTGACTTGTTCTCCTGATGAGATCGAGGTCTATACTAGTCTCTTCTGCGAGTTTCGCGACGTTTTCACTTGGACTTACAAAGAAATGCCTGACATCGATCCGAGTATAGTTGTGCATGATATACCTACTTATCCTAGTGCGAAGCTTGTTCGCTAGCGCCTTCGTCCCGTGCACCCTAGAAAGGCTGCCGCCATTAAAGGAGAAGTTGAAAAACTTCTTAAAGCTGGCTTCATTTACCTGATTCCCTTGACATAATGGGTTTCTAATATTGTTCCTATGGATAAAAAGTAGGGTATTATTCGTGTCTATGTCGATTATTGTGATATCAACCACACTTGCCCTAAGGATAACTATCCCACTCCTTTTATTAACCAGATCATCGACGAATGTGCTGGTAGTGAGATATTTTCCCATATGCACAGGTTTTTTGGGTACAAGCAGATCAATATTCTTCAGGCCGATCAACACAAAACTGCCTTTATCTGTCCTTGGGGCACCTTTGCCTATAAGAAGCTCCCTTTTGGTCTTAATAATACTGGGGTTATGTTTCAAAGAGCAATGTCGTATGCTTTCCATGATATCAAGCGCATTTTTCAACCTTTATCTGGATGACCTTCTGGCTCATTCTGCTAAGTGTAACGACCACCCCAATCATCTCCGTCAAATATTTCTTCATTGTAGACGCTATAACATCCAGCTCAATCCACATAAGTGTGTCTTCTGCGTAGATTCTGGTAGAATCTTAGGGTTTATCATCTCTAAAGACAGAATTCGTCTCTATCCCCTTAAGGTCGAAACTATTGTCAATCTCCCCTCCCCTTCCTCTTTAGATTAGTTGCAGATTCTGCAAGGGAAAGCTAATTTCCTACGTCATTTTATACCAAACTATGCTGAAGTAGCCAAAGGCTTCACACGATTAGTTAAGCAAGGCGTCTCGTTCCTCTGGGATGAGATCACCCAAAAATCCTTCGATGCGCTGAAGAAATTGCTTATCAATGCTCCTATGTTGCGTCCTCCCAATTATCATCGCGACTACTCCCTCTATTTGGCTGCTACGTTTAGCACTATTGCCATGGTTCTGGTGCAAGACGACGATGATGGTGACGAGCACGCCATTTATTACTTGATCCGCAATCTTCTCGATACCGAAACACGTTATGCACATGTCGAGAAATTGGCGTTGGCTATTGTTCAAGCCATCCAGCATTTTCGCCATTATATCCCGTTGCGCACAATAACCATGATTTCTGATTGCAACCCCATGACCTACATATTGACTCGTCAATTGTTGGGGGGAAAATACTCAAAGTGGATTTTTATCCTCCAAGAGTTTGATTTGGAGTTTATTACTGCTAAGTCAAAGAAATCATTGGTTTTTTTTTGATTTGATTTTCTCCCTCCCTTCTGATTCTGCTCCGTTTGGTTCCGAGAAACGCATTCTGGACGAAACCCTTTTTCTCATTAACACCCTCGATCCTTGGCACGGTGATATCATCGTATATCTTCAGACTTATACCTTCCAATCTGAGTTGACGAAGGATGCTCGTCGACGCATCAGTCATCATTCGAAACCTTATCACATAGTTGGAGATACTCTCTACCTCATCAAAGTCGATTATGTTCTATGCCGGTGTTTGACTCTCGAGGAGGCTAAAAAATTCCTCAATGATTGCCACTCTAGCGCCTGTGGTGGTCACATGTCTGGATATGCTACTTCATAGGAGATTCTTCGTGATGGATACTTCTGTCCTACCATCTTTAAAGACTGCATTGTTGCTGTCCGCAAGTGTCACGATTGCCAGATTTACCAGCGCAAGATGCGTGCGCCACCTGCTCACCTCCATCCTATCATTATTGTTGGTCCCTTTGCGAAGTAGGGCATCGATTTTATGACGTGTAACCCTCACTCGGTCGGGGGGCATGCTTATATTATCGTAACCATTGATTAATTCACTAAATGGGTCGAAGCAATGCTTACACTTACAACTGACGGTAAGACAACCACACAATTTCTATTCAATCATGTCATTACAAGGTTTGGTGTCCCTCAAGACATTGTTACCGATCATGGTTCTCATTTTCTTCATTACATGATGGTTGAGTTGACGTCCAAGTTGGGCTTGCATCACGACAACTCAACGTCGTACTACCCTCAGGCCAATGGCCAAGTTGAAGCCGTGACCAAGGTTCTAGTCACTATGCTTCAGCATACGATTGGGATGCACAAGTCAAACTGACATCTCATGTTGTTTTCAGCTTTCTGGGCTTACCAAACCTCGGTGAAGGATGCGACCGGATTCACTCCGTTCCAACTTTTTTATGGTCTGGAAGCTACCCTTCTGATTGAATGTGAAATCCCTTCTCTCAAGATAGCTATTGAATTGCTGCCTAATACTTCACCAGAAGAATATCATCTTTTATATTTAGAGAGGCTTGATGAAACTCGCCGCTTTGCTGCTCTTGTCATAGAAGCACAAAAAAAGCGGGACAAAGCTCATTTTGATCAGTCAGTTTCCCCTCGTTCCTTTGTAGAAGGAGACCTCGTCCTCTTGTATGACCAAGCTCATGATAAGCTGGGGGCAGGAAAATTCCAACCTATGTTGCATGGGCCCTATATCGTTAAACATGTTTGCAGAATGGGGCTTATGAGCTAATTGACTATGAAAGTTATCCTTTGGATTAGCCCAGAAATGGGTTGTATCTCAAGAAATACTATGCATGAGTTTCTCGTGCATGTTCGCTTGTACATAAGTGTGTTTTTTCATTTTTGTACATTTTTTGGCTTGGTGTGCTTTGCGAGCAGTTTTTTCCTGGTTATTATGTTATTGCTTACTATGCAGATGTATGTCACTCCTTATGTTGGTTTCGCGGATGGTACCTCCTGCAGTACCCAAAAACTGTCTTTTGCAGCCTGGGTGATTTATAATCCTAATGGTGAGTTGATAGACCTTCGAGGTATTTTTCTAGGACGAACCACAAACAATGTCGTTGAATATAGTGCCATTATTGAACTCTTAACCGAGGCCATTACTCTCGACATTCGTGCATTAATTGTTAACCTAGACTCTCAGCTTGTTGTTCTTCAGCTTAACGGGCATTATTATGTTAGAAATCCTCAAATCTTAAGGTTGTATTTGCATGTTTGTTTATTAGAAAGGAATTTTGATTACATCACATATCAACATATTCCTAGACGAATGAATGCATTAACTGATACAGTAGCCAATATTGTATTAGATAGACATTTGCATAATTTGTAAAGAATCATTATCACATAATAAGATTCATACAGGAAAATAGGCATACACACACACACACACACACACATATAAGTTAATCGTAAGTTCAAAAAATATGTATATTTTGGTTGCATCCTGAGACATAATGTCTCTAAAAAATATGTAGAAATAAAATCCTAGGCGTCTAATCAGCATGATACTCATGGTAGCATGTCACTGCACGCACAAGCTGCCTCAATAAGCAGTGGACACTGTTAGACACCCCCGCAGTGTGCCTTTGGTATGCGCAAGGAACATCATCAAATCTTGCATAGTCTAGGATTCTATTGGTGAGTCCCTCCAGGTTGAGAACGATTTCCTCCTCCTCGCTTCCCTCACCATGAGAGGGCACATCAAAATCACGAGGAACCCTCCGTGCTATAGGAGACATTCCTGCAGGTCTTTCTGGGCCAACATCTGCAAATACATGGATTAACATCAGAACATATATAATAAAAAAAATCATAATAATCATCAAAATAAAAAAATGAGTCTTACCCAATGCTTCATCCCAATCCTCTCCTGCTAGGAGTGGGAGATTCGCATCACTCGTAAAATCTGTGCCAGAATAGGGCCAGTCCTCCACGACAATAAGTTGTCGACGGAGCCAGTCAAATAATTTCGGTCTCCAAGACATCTGTTGACCGCCTCCTGATCTGGGAAGCAAATCTGCCCAACGGTCCATCCGTTGCTCTTGGGCTGGTGGTGTCGGAACTATCACTTCCTGAAGTTGAAAGATTGGTGGCCGTTCCAGGATGAATGGTACCGAGATGGACCTATAGTCGAATTGTTTCAGCTTGTCGTTCTTACATTTTGTCAATTGGCGTTTCATATTTATTGTTACGGCCTTTGCCTAGTTGTAAAGATTTAGGGCCATACAATCTACGACAAGTAGTAACTGTGTTTTTGTGGCTTCATGTGGAGCTTGAGATCCGACAGCTCGAGTGATTGTGTGCAACACTAATTTTAGTACCAAATCGGGAATAGTTTGGATATCCACCTTCCCGCTCTTTGATCCTTTCCTTGCCCCTCGGCACACCCTGTCTATGACCATATTCATGTTTTCCATCGTGGGTCGGGTACTGATTAGGATTGGTACTACCTCCCTCCATGATAATCGAGTGATAAAGTATACATCGGAGACCTCAATCTCTAGCTCCTGATCGTGAATTATGAATATTTCCCGATCAATGTTCCATACACTGATCAGGTATTGTAACAACTCCGGTTGAGCTTGGAGACATGGCGCCATGAATAATTTTAGAAGCCCACAGTCCTTGAGAACATCCATGCATATTACATTGCCCATGGCTTCCTCATCATCATATTTATGTTCTCTTTCCTTCCATTCGATCACCTTTTTTCTTTACCACACCTGTAAAATCATCAATGGGGCCATCATTAATCAAATTAATAACTATTGAAAGGTTTAAAATGGGCCTGTTAGTTGAATTTATAACCAAAATCTGTGGCCATGGTTGGCGCGACTGTTTTGAAAACAGTGGCGCCAACTGGCATGCCCCTGTTGAAATTCAAGGTGGGTTGGCGCGAGTCCGTGCTTGGAACCCGCGCCGACCGCCGCACCCTAATTTGAACAAAATACCCCACAAATCCGAAAAAATTGAAATGTAGGTAATGAAAATTAATTCAAAATACAGGGAAAGATATGAACTCTTACCTGAAAAAGACGAATTCACAATTGGTCTCCTAGATTGTTTGGTGTCAGCTCCACAAAATCATAGTGAACAAGGGTAAAAATTCTCACAAGAGGTAAAAAGTGAAAAGAAATTTGTTTTTACCAATTTTGGCATTTTAGAAACTTTTTAGAACCCTAATTAGGTTTTTGAGCATATTTTTCGACTATTTTAATATTTTATCTTGAAAAATGGGTTTTACGTGTGTTTCTTGTGCAGCAACAGGTCCTTAATGTGATGGCGATGAAGTGGCGAGCTGTATTTTATTACTTTTTCAGACTCGGTAAAAACACGAAAAAGTCACCCCTTGGAGTCATCTTTCAGCTCTTTTCTGACTCTCGAAAATTGAAAAGATTGCCGAGACTTTTGTCATTTTAAACTCGTTAAAGGCTGCGAAACATCATTTGCCTAGTATGCGTTTACCCCTTTTTTAGGTTGGGATAGATTATTTACGAAAAAGGAATACCTTAGCCTATCGCGACTAAGAGGTTCTCTCAGATATAGTTTTCTACCTTTTCAGATCTGTGAGACTACCTACGAAAAGGGACTTGCTGGAGTTTTCTTTTCCACTTCTTTTCAAACTCTCTAAACATGAAAAGATGCCGAGTTCTTCCTTTGTCAGACTTGTTAAAACTTACATGACATCAGAAATCGTCACCATGACGTAGCCTCCTTCCTCCTTCTTATGGCTCGTAAAATGTACTAGGATGGATTTGTCCGAAGGACAAACTTATATGAAAATCATATGCTATCCCTTTCAAGCTTGTTTCCAAAAATAATTGGGGTACTCGCCAGCAATGGTGGGGGGAAATGGAACTAGTTCTCAGTCGTGTCGGCAATATGTCGCTCTTGAACATGACAATTGTCTGCAATTCGTGTTGGGTTGGGGACATCCCATTTCGTCATTTTGCCTCCATGGGTTTGGGTTATCTGTTTTGAACTCTCATCAACTCTTTGCCACGTCATCATGACCTCAGATCTCTGATGTTAAATACTTCCAAATTCCAAAGTCGTGTCGCTAATATGTTCAAGAGAAGTTTCCTTCTGCAATTTTCAACCTCTAAATCTCTGTTTGGTCCTGATTCACTATCATCTTATTCCTCTATCTCGTGTCGATGATGTGGGAAACATTATGGCCCTCCTTCGACCAGGTCACTTCCTGTCGATTTCAAATCATTATCTAGGAAGTTGATCTAGAGACTCCTTTCTGGTACATTGGAGCTTGCATGCCTCAATGGCAAGTTCTTCGCATTAGATGATAGGTCCTCATCATTGGCCTTCGATCGAGTGATTTTGTGAGTGTTCAATTCCAACTCACTGTTCACATTTCACGAATTGTACTAGTTGTATCTTGAGAACCATTCTCATTATTGGTGGTTTCTCTCACGCCCGTTAACAACATTCATCATTGGCTGGTAATCAGACGATTTTATCGCATGTTCGACTTCAACTCACTTATTCGCATGCTTGAATTTGTACTTAATCAGATCGTGATGGAGCGCAAGACCTTGGGTTTTGTCTGATAAAATCCAGGCTATGAGACGATTTGGTTTTTCATGACTATACACATGACTCTTCTGATTAGATGGGTGCGACCATACATGAGTATATTTATTGATCCTTCTTGCTAGATGGCTGCGTCCATAACTCGAATCTTGTTTTTATATGTACTCTATTATGGATGGCTGCGCCCATGCCACATATTCATGTATTAGTGGATATCAGTTGTACTTTTTCTTGTACTCCGACGACGGTGTTTGGTTTGGGCACGTTCTCGTAAAGCATTTCACCCCTCTCTCTTTCTCGGACCTCATGATTTAGGGGTCATCTGTTACACAATATTTTGTCACCATCCCTGCAATCCCTATCCCAAAAATTGGAGGACCATTTCAGTGAATTCTGTGTATTGTCATACCTTGCTAAAAGTGTCATTACATCCCTTGGCATGTCAAGAACATTTCCTCTGTTGATCACTCCTCAAGCAGACTCTCAAAAACTTGTGTTTCTGGGTCAACACTAGTAGGAAGTTATGGCCTCACGCTGATAGGGAAATTAACACTGGACCCCTCGCCCATTGGCACTCTGTCTTAGTGTCTTACCCGCGTCGAGCCGTTTTTGGAATGTTTTTTAAAATAGAAGTGAAGTTTCCATTTCTAACTACTTCGTGAGTGGAGTCATCATGGTTTGTTCGACTGAATAACGTCGAAATCCTCCCTTTGGCTTCTTGTTTCCTACATTTGTGCAACTCCCCAAAGGGATAAGGTCTCTCTTCCATCTTATGAGGGATCCCAAACCACATTCTCCTTTCCTATAAATACTTCATTCTCACATGGTTTCAGCTAGCTGAACAGTCCTTACTATAGCTGGTGTGAAGAATAAGGTAGAGAGGAATCCATTGTTGAGAGAGAGTTTAGGCCCATTTCCTCACCAAGTATGATCCTCGACGAATGCTTGAGACACGTTTGACTGAACCCGTCGAAGGAGGCTGCAACGTCAAGGCATTAAGGTTATAAAATTCTTTTCTCTATCATTAATACATGACTGGATTTTTGGTTCCCATTTTGTGTTCGATTATATGCAAAATGTTTGATTCTCCTTGACCAATCAAATAACTATAGATGAAAATATATTTTCGTATGCTGTTACCATTCACTTGATCCTTGTACAGTTACATGAACATTATCATTGACGAACCATGACGTGTGAAGATGAAGATCAACGGATCGTTGCTGCAAACTACAACAAAAACGTTGGAATAAGGTAGGCCATCTATCCCAACTCGTTTTCATTTATAAGCTAGGAGTCCAAAAGTCCAATTTGTTCCCTTATTGCTAGACCCAATCTAGGGCTAGAGGGATCGCCTTTGTCTGCAGAGGGGATTTACCTGCCAAAAAATCATAGAATTAAGGGTTTCCCACAGGCTAAGCCAAAATTATGCTCTGATACCACTATAAAATCCAAAATTGGGATTAACAATAATAAAAGTGCAAATAGACTAAAAACTACGACAACATAAAATACATCATCAAAACATGTAAATTGGAGCAAAAAATAACAGATGAGCCATTTTATTAAATTGAATGGAATGAGTACAATAGTGGTGCTGGAAAGCTTGCACCTAGGACTGCTCAAAGCAGGCTGAAGAAAAACTCAAACCCAATATAAATCTCCTACTTGAAGTGGCTTCGCGTGGCTCTGTCTCCGCATTGCCTAGCCTAGAAATGTTGTTGTTGGTCCACTGAATCTACTGCTAGGGCCTGGAATAATGCTCAGAAAATTCTGGGCTTTTAACCATGGTCTCTGCTAAAGAAACCCACAATAACCCATAAAGTATTTTGCCAAATATTGACCTCAGAATTTCTGCCTAATTTTCCCCTAGCTCCTTTAGTTGTTGGCTGAGTTGGGATCCTGGTTTTCCCTCTTAATTCTACCTAGAATTTTTTTCCAAATTAATCTTGGCCTCTCCTCAATAAACCCATAAAAACCCAGAAAGGGTTTGTCCTAGTTTTGACTTCAGAAATTGACCCTCTTAGGCTTGGTACAATGAGCTGCTAGGGGAAATTGAACTACTGGAAGAATATGCTCGGAAATTTCTCTAGAATGCTGTAATAATCCCTAGTAGGAGGTGGCTAGCCTTCCCTCAAAATATCCCGATGATAATTCCCTTCTCTCCAACCTCCCGACTCAAACTCCTCACTACACTGCATCCTCCACTGCGCAATCTTCTCCTCCTCTACGCAGTCCAGAAATGGCTACACTTCCTCTTGATGTTTCTAGTAGAAATTTCTCTCAAAAAAGGGTGGAAATCCTCCCCTGAGTGGGCACTCGAAGTCCCACGAGCCAAAGGTTGATATCTCCGCTTGAAGATATTGTGTGCTAAACAACACTGCAAACTTGGCTCTTCGGCTCAAGCGTGTTCTGTCAAAATGACAAGAATAAAATAGTTGAATGAATGAATGAATCCAAATGAGCCTTCCATTCTTCATTTTATCCATTGAGGCCCAACATATGCCTTGGGTCCCACCTTGGCCTACGCTGCCTCTCCTTGACCAATCACGTGTTGCCTTCCTCTAGCCAATCCCACATTGTCCCTTTCGTGCCTCTTCTACGCTGCCACCTAAGGCCAATTTGACTCCACCACTTAGAGCCACAATTTTCCCTTAAGGACTTTAGGAAAAGACTTTATTTGGCTTAATTATTAGTTGTGGGTCCGCTACCCACTTCATTTCCGCCCAACATTAAGAAATGAAAAAATAAATCAAAATTAATATTCCAATTAGCTGACTTCTAATTTGGAATATTACATCTTCAATCCTTATATATTTACTATTATACTAAAATATAATATTCAATATTATGATTTATACCTATGTTAAAACTATTGTTGCATAAGGTATCTCAAGGTATCATCACTGCTACATAAGATATCATAAAATATCTCCAGATACATAAGTTCACTAGATGTATGTGTGTATATATAATTATATTTTAAGCCAACCTAGATGCACCTTAACTCCGGACCTATCAAGTGTTGAGAGGGATCAAATCTCTCGAGGTGCAAACCTTTCTTCAAGTTTTGCATTTAAAAAAGAGGTTTTCTCCTTCAAAGATTTGATCCCTCAAGTAGAATCTACTAACAAAGTGACTGAAGAAATTCTTACCAAGATTGTCCATTTGCATAGAAGGGTATGGGTAGAAAAGCTTCCAGAAGCTTTATGGACCTACTGTACCACATGGAGAAGCACTACAGGACATACTCCCTGTTGTTCCTTGAGAAACAATTCTTGGCTGTGTACAAGAATCCGTGCTCAAGACATTAAAGATTATGTCACAAAAATGTAGATATGTGTCTCTGTTCTTAATCCTTTAAATATTAGTAATATATTTCCCAAATATCAAATCTTTAGGAGCCATGCAATGCCATATTCCCTTTATACTGAAGTGAAAAGATGAAAGGCAGAGAAAGAAAAGGATTTTAACTTGTCAAGCTGCGTTACACAGAAACTGTCATTATAAAATCCAGAGGAAGTGGAAAACATATAAGTTAAAGAAGAGGAGCGCCCATTAAGGATATTTAACTCTTAAACATATAAATATCAAGAGACCTGCAGCTCTAATCACTCTACTTTATTCACAGAAATGCAAATGAAATGGAAACCAGGAAAACGCTTCAACATAGATGGAATATTGGAAACTTGCAAAACTTCTTTATTCATTCGATAAGCAGTATAAAATTTAGCCTTTAAGGTTCAAAACTCGGACCTTTCTTCCTTCTTTCAAATGTCTTAAATACCAGTTGAACCAAAATGGTTTACCGGTTATAAAGCCGATTCCTAGCTTGGGCATGGCTACTTAACTACTTTATGTCACGGAGGTATATGCCTCGGTAACATGTCATTACATTGCATCATGTGATTTGAAAATAAAATAAAAGATGATAAATCCTAATCTAAAGGAACTGATGTTCCTGGAACAACAACTGATTCAATGATTTCTTGCGGCTGTACGGTCACTTGTGGCTGCTTGGCAGGAAATCCTTTTTCTGTATCAATAGTAAACTTCTTACATTCCTTCCAAAGCTTGTCTGGAGTTATTGGAGCACTCTTATAACGATGATATTCTCTTGTGAAGGCAACAATATATTTGTGGTGAGGTTAATGCCTTAGTAATTTTCTGTCCTTCTGTCTGATAGAAAATGTGTTTGTAAGAAATTGAAAGTACATTTCTCCCTTTTCAATATGCAAATGCTTCATGTCAACCATACGCTCTTTGCTTTTTGCAAACACCAAGTGGATCTTCATAAAACTTCCCGAGGACACAACACCACTTCTTAGGATGGAATATCTACTGACCACTCCCGCTTCATCATAAGAGTAAACATTCCCGTAGTTGCTTTGTCAACTTCGCCATCATCTTCTTTCCCTTAATCTCCATAATACAACAGAACCGACCTCGTATTTAACATTAAAAACCTCCAAACCAAATTTTCCCCCAACTAAATCAATGGTCTTCTCTGGACTTGGTACCAAAAATGACATGCAGCGGTTAAATTCTCCAATTGAGAGCTCCTCGAAGTATTGAACCAGCGAATCTTCTGAGAATTGCAAAGGAGAATCATTCTCTGGGAAGCATAATGCCTGACGCATTAATTGAGCTGAAACCTGCAAAACACTTTCTCCCTGAGATTTCATGACATAACATTTACCAGGATACATGGACGAGACCAACCAGGAGATGAATTCAGGAAAAACATGGGTCTTAGGGATGCAGGCGAACAGCACTCCAGAACTCTGCATAGCGGAAAACACAGGTGACTGGTCAGTGTTCAAGGTCACTTGATAATGCAAGCGAGGGTGATTGACAGAGGAAACAGTATCGCGGACGTCTTTCTCACTATCTAGGAGAGGGCTCAGATTAGACAAACCAGACACAGACGCTCGTTTGGCCATGGCTGACGAAAATTTTGAAAGCAATTCGGTGCGAAGGTGGCGGGACGAGGTTTGAAACAGAACAACAATCACAAATAAACCGCAATGGAACATTAAACTCGACTTTCTAACAATGCAAACCGCAATTAATGCGAAGGGGACGTGGGATGACACGTAGGCGAGTTTGCCAACTGTTTGACACTTCGGAGAATGACGTAATGCGGGGGGTCCGTGAGTACGGCCGAGACCTTCAACCAATACCCCCCGCAATCCATCGGAGCCGTTGATCAACGATTTTCGTAGATTTGACTAGTCAACTGCGGGGGGTCGGGTTTTGATAACCGACAAGCAAGTTGACCCCCCGCAGTTGCTCATCCAACAGCTTCTGCACGCGATCACGACTTCCGCTCCAGAAATCGCTCGAACTTTATGATTAATAAAATATATAACAAACTAATGTTTTCCGCTCCACAAATCACAATGAAAAATGTATTACTTCTTCGTATTTCTCCTATACTAAAGTATAAAACCTTATACTATAGCAGATTTCGGATCTTTAGAAATATTTTTTCAAAAACATTTTTTCTTTTTCCAAAATTTCAAAACTTAACATAAAAAGGATATGCGGATAGAATGATCCACAACATCTGGCTCCACCTGGGGATAGTGTTTTTACCACGAAACACTAAGAACCTGCAGATTAGTGCCTTCACTTCGGGCATGGAGTCAAAAATTGCTTGATGAAAAATGTACAATGAACACTCCGGATATATACAATGATGAACCAGTAACTGCTTAATGTCGGAAATAATGCTTGAGATATTGCCCATTGACAGGCATATCCAGCATTTCTCCTTCCAAATTTTCCAACACGAAGGTGTTATTTCCTCTGACTTCATTAATTTTGAATGGGCCATACCACAAAGGATCAAATTTCCCGTGTTTGCCTTTATCTTCCCTTCGTGTATCCCATCTCAAAACTAAATCTCCTTCCTGAAACAAAACTTCCTTTGCCTTTCTATCAAAAATTGCCTTCATTTTTTGCTGATAAGTGAGCAAGCGATCCTGAACCTGATTTCTACTTTCACTTAATTCCATCACATTGTTCATTCTTCGTATCATGGGGTTTGGTTCTGCTTGAGCATCTTGGAGGAAAGAAATTACAGGTTTTACCAATTGTGTGGGAAATAAAGCTTGAGTGCCGTACACAAGCTCATAAGGTGATTTGCCAGTAGACCTCCTTGTGGTCATCCTTGTTGCCCACAAAGCGAAGACTAGCTTCGTGTCCCAATTCTTCTGATTCTCACTGATCGTTTTCTTCAAAATCCTAACCAATGTTTTGTTAGAGGATTCTGCTAATCCATTGCCCTGTGGATGGTAAGCTGTGGAGTGAGAAAACGTCACATTATAAGTTTGGCAAAAATTGATAAACCTGAGTGAACTGAAAACCTGAGCATTATCTGTCACAATCTTCACGGGGCATCCAAACCTGCTGAAAATGTTCTCCTCCAAAAACTTCATTACTACCACATCATTGGCTTTCCTGGTGGGAATTCCCTCCACCCACTTTGTAAAATAATCCGTAGCAGTAAGAATCCATTTAAATTGCCCGCTGGATGGTGGATTAATCTCTCCAATGAAGTCCAATCCCCATTGTCTGAAGGGTTCTTCAACGAAGACAGGAAGAAGAGGTAGGGGAGCCAGCTTTTTCTTCTCTGCAAATAATTGGCATTTTTGACAGCTTCTGACTGCCTTGTAAACATCTGAAAACACATTCGGCCAATAAAAACCTGATTTGAATATTTTGTGAGCCGTTACCTTCCAGATGTAATGCCCTCCACACAGGCATTCATGATACTCTTCTATCACTTCTTGAATTTCTTCCTCTGTAAGACACAACAACAACATACCAGCTGGATCCTTCCAATATAATTTTGCTTCTATTATAACATAAGGCTGAGCTTTAAGTCTCAGGGCTCTGTATTTTGTTCTATTAATGGAAGGTGGACAGGACAGAAAACACAGATAATGTACAATATCTTTATACCACTCTGAACAGAGATATTTATACTTAACTGCTGTTTTTGATTGCCCGTCACGCGTTTCTTCATTTGCTTCTTCTACGGGGGCCAGCAAATTGATTCCCAGCGCTTGGAAATTAGATTTTGTCAGTAATTTGGCCAATCCCAATCCTTTAACCAGCTTGGTTGGCTTTATATCTAAATCATACTCCTGTATCTTTGCGATCCATTTTCCTCTTTTACCTTCCACATCACTTTGTACGAGCACATCTTTCACGGCCGAATTTGGAACATATGCCAAAATCTGAGAGTGAAGAACATAAGTTCTAAAAGCCTTTAATGCTTTTACCAGAGCGTACACCTGTTTCTCTAATATGTTGTATTTCAGTTCTGCGTCACGGAGAACTTTGCTGAAGTATGCAACTGGTTGTTCCTGCTTCTCTTCATTCCTTTGTAACAAAACAGCTGCAATAGTTGATGGAGAAGCAAATGAAAAAAATTGAAACGGTTTCAAATAATCTGGACTTACCAAAACAGGAGCTTCTTTTAAAGCCTCTTTGATTCTCTGAAACGATTCCCTCGCCTCCTTGTCCCACCTTACCTCAGCATTCTTTTTAAGCATATCAGTAATCTTTTTAACGATTTCAGCATAATTTGGGACGAACCGTCTCAGGAAATTAATCTTTCCAAGGAAGCGCTGGATATCCTTTTTACTTCGTGGCAGGGGAATTGTCTGAATGGCTTCAACTCTGGCAGGATCAATCTTCACTCCTTCCTTCGAGACAATGTGGCCTAATAATTTACCCTCCTCCAGGGCAAATAAAGACTTCTTCGGATTCAACGATAAACCAAACTTTCTGCACTTCATGAAAGCCTTCTGTAAATGCTGTAAATGCTCCTCATCAGACTTTGAAAAAATTGTGACATCATCCAAGTATACCACTACAAACGTGTCTCCTACAAATGCGATATCCATCGCCCTTTGAAATGTGGCCCCTGCGTTCATCAAGCCAAAAGGCATCCTGGCGTACATGAACGTTCCCCAAGGCGTAGTGAAAGCGATTTTCTTCTGATCCTCCTTCTCCACTGCTACCTGATTATAACCTGAGAACCCATCCACCATAGACAGTCTATAAGCGCCAGTCACTTTCTGCAAGACAAAGTCCATTTTTGGCAGAGGATAATTGTCTTTTAATGAAGCCCTGTTCAA
The DNA here is from genome assembly GCA_034641835.2 of Pinus albicaulis. Classification (NCBI taxonomy): domain Eukaryota; kingdom Viridiplantae; phylum Streptophyta; class Pinopsida; order Pinales; family Pinaceae; genus Pinus; species Pinus albicaulis. The sequence continues at coordinate 1,265,528,437 of CM076584.1, read as the reverse complement.
GTTTCTGAAATCCACGCATAACCTTATTTCTCCATTTTTCTTTCGAACAGGTACAAGGTTAGATACCCAATCCGAATACCTTAGTGGGACAATTATCTTGGCTTGCAACAACTTCTTAATTTCCTTCTCGATTGGAGCCAATAGCAATGGATTAATCTGTCTTAATTTATGTTTATGTGATTTAACTCCCTCCTTGAGTGGAATCTTGTGTTGTATAATGTCCTTATCATATGTTTTTAAATCATCATATGACCAAGCAAAAACATCTTTAAACTGTTTAAACAACTCAACATACCTTTCTTTATATTCCTTCGGAAGCCCCTTGAATAGCTTGACCATCTTAGGCTCTTGTGGAGTACCCAAATTGAAATCTTCCACTGGCTCGTCTTGGTTCTTCTGCTTTTGATCCACAGCAACATCATTAGCCCCGAACAATCTTTCAAGCGGTACTAAGCCTCTGGGTAAGACATTGTCTTTTAACTGAATAATTTCCCGTCCACCAATTTCCTTTTGAAAAGTTTTTCCAGCCAACTCGTCCTCATCACTTTCCAGATCAATTTGATGATCCTCAAACTCCTCAGTCATCAACAAAAACTGCTTAATCTGCTCATCATCTTCGAAGACCTGCCAATGCTTAACATTATCAGGAATTGACGGCCTATGTCTCATTTATATCTCATACCTTAGTTTCACGCTGATAGGAGGTTTGAACGTACTTGCTGCAACTGCAAGTGAATCTGCCAATCTATTTTCTTCTCTCGGCACAAACTGCAAATTGAATGCTTCAAAATAATTTTCAATCAGATCCCATACTTCATTCCGGTATGCTCGCAATCTAGGATGCTTGGTTTGACAAGAATTCTTAATCTGCCTTATAATTAACTCTGAATCTCCAAACACAGTTATAGCTTTAATCCCCATCTGCTTTGCTGTCTGCAAACTAATAATTAATGCTTCATACTCTGCAACATTATTAGTAGACTCGAACTCCAATTTGAAAGAAAAAGGCACCAAATTACCTTCCGGAGAAACAAAGATGAAACCCGCTCCAGTACCTTCTTTGGAAAATGCCCCATCAAAATAACACTTCCACAGCTTTTCTGACTGTAATTCCTTATTCACAATTTCTAACTCAAACTTCCCCTGAGATTCCTCAGCAAATTCTGCAACCTCCTGCAACATGAAACATGACAGATCGTCCTTTTCCTGACCATAAATCGGTGAATTACTGGCCTCTTTCTTGGTGGCAGTCTTTTGGAATCTGGTCTCTCTATACAATCTTCTCTCTTCACCATTAAAAACGGGAATAATAGCATACGTAAAGTCCAGCTTCAAAACTCCTCCCAGCTTCACTCCCCATGACCTAGATAATAACATTCCAAACCTGGCTGGAATATCTGCCACTACAACATCCATCATAATACTTTTGGCTGGGATTTGAGCCAATGAAACAACCATATCTTTAATGAGGCCTACACATTTAACTCTTTTCGAGTCAAAAGAATAAAGATCTCTGTATGGCTTGGTAATTTGCAAATTTAACTCCTTCATCACGCTCAGTGGCATCAGATTGTGTGATGCTCCAGAATCCAACATACAATTGTGCAAAACAAAATCATGCAAGAGAAGAGATATATAAAAAGGAGGAACAGACGAATCTACCTCTTCCACATGAGGTCCAAACGTCACCACTGGCTTTTCTTCTTGCAGATTGACTGTATCACTCACTTCATCAGGCTGTGTCAGATTGATAAATTCACCAATTTCTTTTTTGTAACCCGGGGTTTTCATGAGTTCAAGAAGAGGTACTTGTATCTTGACTTTTTCTAATTCTTTGGATAGACTGAAAGTTTGATTTGATCTTGTCAACTTTTCAGGATCTTCTTGATCTTTTTTAGAATTTAAACTCTGATTAGAAACTGTGACCACCTTCTCCAAAATGTTAGAATCTTTTTCTTTCACCTGGGATGTTTCAGCTTGCTGCTTACCTTTCCCCAGTGGAGTCGCCTTTGCAGCAGGTGCTGTTTCTGGTTCTCTTTCTTCATTTTCTTGCGTCCTCAATCTCTTCTTCGACCTCAAGTCGTATTTTTTATGCAACTCGGATTGCATAAAATCTGTGAATTGTTTACAATAATCATCCATCTCTTCTTGATCAAATGAGGGTTCAGCTTCTTCCTCTTCTTTCTCCTCTTCTTCATCAATCTCTTCTTCTGTTTCATCATCTTCCATATATACAACAGAAATTCGAGCATCATCCTCTCTGTCATCATCTTCGTCTGTTGAGCGCGACGGGGCTGCTTCTATGTACAAAGGTGCTTGCACCTGATCTTGATCTTTCCTTTCTCTTTGTAGAATCTGTAAAGGTTGTTTTTTAAATTGAGGATTAAAAACCCCCCGGTTCTGTCTAGCAGGCTTGCTATCTATTTCCAACTTTACCAACTTATTTGAAAGATTCTTAATAACCTTAGTCATGTCTTCAATTCTTTGGTCCTGAATGGCTTCCTCCTTAGCTTTTCCTTTATCTGAAACTTTACCAGCAGCAGACATATTTGCTTCAATTTCCAAAGCATCAGTTTGAATCTGTTCCAGCGTAGGAGACCTTCTTTCCCTTAACGTGAAACTGAAATCTGGTTCAAAAGCACCAGCAAAAACAACCCTTGCTCCAATCGGAGGGGGTTTCATCTCAGCAGGAAAACTATTATACAATTTATTGAATCTCCTAACAAAATCGTTCATATTTTCTTCAGATTTTTTCTTAATGGCATTAAATTCTGTCAAAGAATAACCATGGTCCCTTTTTTCGCCCCATCTCTCAATGAAACGTCTTTCTAGAGCCTCCCAATCATTAATAGAACCATTTTGTAATCCTTTGAACCACTTCCTTGCCTCTCCACTCAGAGACTGAACGAAAAGTCTCATGACAACATCTAAATGTTCAACATTTAAATTTTCTACAAAAGTGCAAAACAGGGGCAGTTGTTGTTCTGCAGTTATCTCATCTTCACCAGTAAATCTTGGGAGTAATTTGAGGTACTCCTGTGGTAAATCATGCAATGGTTGCGGTAGATTTAAAGGTGCATATCTGTTCATCAAGAAAGCAGGGGCTGCAAGAACTGCCATATTTGCGCCCGGGTTAACTGCTCCTTGAGCGGGGGTAAAATGAATACCAGTTGTGGGAAAAGATGAATGAGGTGAAACAACTGATATGGGAATGGGACTTTGAACAATGGCAGAAGAGCTGGCAACTATATGTGACTGAGTTTCTGTAAAGAGAAAAGGCACAAACTCCAATGATTCCTCTTCTGATGTGGGTTCTTGAATGGGTGACGATGATGATTCTTCTTCCGAGAAAATGAGTTTCTTGGAAGTTTTCTTGGATGAAAAAAGTGTGAACTGCTGCCAGGTGCGAGCAGTGTGGGTTCAGGTGTAACAACTATTTTTGGTTTCTGGCCCTTCTTGGAAACGCGCTTCTCAGGATTTGACAATATGGGAACTTTTTTCTGAGAGGTGTCTGACCTCGTGTGAGGTTTTTTGGGAGCCAGATCTATTTTCAAAAATCACAGCGTACTATTTCCTCCTCTCTGAACAACCAGAGGAAATGTGAATCAAAACCCAGGGAAGAACTTCGACTCTTCGTTCCCCGGAAACGGCGCCAATTAATGTTGTTCCTTGAGAAACAATTCTTGGCTGTGTACAAGAATCCGTGCTCAAGACATTAAAGATTATGTCACAAAAATGTAGATATGTGTCTCTGTTCTTAATCCTTTAAATATTAGTAATATATTTCCCAAATATCAAATCTTTAGGAGCCATGCAACGCCATATTCCCTTTATACTGAAGTGAAAAGATGAAAGACAAAGAAAGGAAAGGATTTTAACTTGTCATGTTGCGTTACATAGAAACTGTCATTATAAAATCCAGAGGAAGTGGAAAACATATAAGTTAAAGAAGAGGAGCGCCCATTAAGGATATTTAACTCTTAGACATATAAATATCAAGAGACCTGCAGCTCTAATCACTCTACTTTATTCACAGAAATGCAAATGAAATGGAAACCAGGAAAACGCTTCAACATAGATGGAATATTGGAAACTTGCAAAACTTCTTTATTCATTCGATACTGCTTAGTACAAAATTTAGCCTTCAAAGGTTCAAAACTCGGACCTTTCTTCCTTCTTTCAAATGTCTTTAAATACCAGTTGAACCAAAATGGTTTCAGTTATAAAACTGATTCTAACTGACTGTAACTACTTAACTACTTTATGTCACGGAGGTATATGCCTCGGTAACATGTCATTACATTGCATCATGTGATTTGAAAATAAAATAAAAGACGACAAATCCTAATCTAAAGGAACTGATGTTCCTGGAACAGCAACTGATTCAATGATTTCTTGCGGTTGTACGGTCACTTGTGGCTGCTTGGCGGGAAATCCTTTTTCTGTATCAATAGTAAACTTCTTACATTCCTTCCAGAGCTTGTCTTGAGTTATTGGAGCACTCTTATAACGATGATATTCTACTGTGAAGGCAACAATATGACTGTGAGTGAGGTTACTTGTAAACAACGTTTTCACCATCCACAGTAGAAGGAAATGTCTTTGTAAGAAATTGAAGACTGTTTCTCCCTTTAATATCTGCGTCTTCTCATGTCGACCATCTGCTCTGCTTTTTGCAAACACCAACTGATCTTCATAAAACTTCCAGGACATAACACCACTTCTTGCCAAAAGGATGGAATATCTAACACCACTCCCGGTTTCATCATAAGAGTAAACATTCCCAGAGTTGCTTTGTCAACTTCGCCATCATCTTCTTTCCCCAGAATCTCCATAATACAGCTGAGAACTGACCTGTATTGAACATTAAAAACCTCCAAACCAAATTTTCCCGAACCAAACTGGGCCTTTTCTGGACTTGGTACCAAAAATGACATGCAGCGGTTAAATTCTTCAATTGAGAGCTCCTCGAAGTATTGAACCAGCGAATCTTCTGAGAATTGCAAAGGAGAATCATTCTCTGGGAAGCATAATGCTTGACGCATTAATTGAGCTGAAACCTGCAAAACACTTTCTCCCTGAGAGTTCATGACATAACATTTACCAGGGTACATGGACGAGACCAACCAAGAGATGAATTCAGGAAAAACATGGGTCTTAGGGATGCAGGCGAACAGCACTCCAGAACTCTGCATAGCGGAAAACACAGGTGACTGGTCGGTGTTCAAGGTCACTTGATAATGCAAGCGAGGGTGATTGACAGAGGAAGTAGTATCGCGGATGTCTTTCTCACTATCTAGGAGAGGGCTCAGATTGGACAAACCAGACACAGACGCTCGTTTGGCCATGGCTGACGAGAATTTTGGAAGCAATTCGGTGCGAAGGTGGCGGGACGAGGTTTGAAACAGAACAACAATCACAAATAAACCGCAACGGAACGACAAACTCGACTTTATAACAATGCAAACCGCAATTAATGCGAAGGTGACGTGGGACAACACGTAGGCGAGTTTGCCAACTGTTTGACACTTCGGAGAATGACGTAATGCGAAGTGCAGCAGGTACGGCGAGACCCAACCCGAACCAATACCCCCACGATCCATCGGGCTTGGATTGATCAACGATTTTCGTAGATACGACTGATCAGCGCGGGGGAGTGGGGTTTTGATGGCAAGGCGACAAGTTGACCCCCGCGGTTGCTCATCCAACGGCTTAACGCGATCACGATATAGCTCGAGTAAAGCAGAGAAGGTATGATTAATAAAATATATAACAAACTAATGTTTGCCGCTCCTGAAATCAAAATGAAAAATGTATTATGCAAACATTTCTCATACTAAAGTATAAAACCTTATACTATAGCATATTTCGGATCTTTAGAAATATTTTTTCAAAAACATTTTTTCTTTTTCCAAAATTCAAAACTTAACATAAAAAGGATATGCGGATAGAATGATCCACAACACTCCCTATGAAATTTTTTATGGGAAGCAAGTACTATTTCCTATTGAGTTTCAAATAAAAACTTTCGAGACAACAATTATATTGGGACTTGACCTATCAGAGGCAAAAAAACAAAGAGTGCAACAACTCAACCAGCTTGATGAAATAAGGCAAGATGTTATTCAAAAGACTAGTTTAGTTCAGCAACAGAGATCCAAGTGGCATGAAAAATATATCAAAGAAATAAATTTTCAAACATGAGATTGTGCATTACTCTTTTATTTAAAGTTTAAAGGTTTTCAAGGAAAATTTCAAACTCACTAGCTTAAGCCTTATGAGATTGAAAAAGTTTTTGATAATGGAGTAGTCAGGATCAGAACCATTGATGAAGGAAAAATTCCTCTCCTTGTGAATGGACATCAACTAAGAATTTATCATAAGCCATTAAAAAGGGAGAAATTTGTTGAGATTTTTCAAAACAATTCTAATTTGAAGTTGGTTGGGAAGAATTCTTCTTCTTCTCCAACCTAAAGCCTTATATATATATATATATATGAAAAAAATTAAAAATTAAAAATAAATAAAGTAAAATAATAATAATAATAAATGTATAAACATGAAAACCAACAATTATTGGCATGCTTATACAAAAAATCCAAGGTAAGAACCAGGGATTTTTGGCATCTTAAATTTTCTTCATACCCGTTCTAAATCCCATTTTCTTTGCATCCCTTTATTTTTCTTCAAGAATAAAGACAACTATAGAATAGCTGAGAATCTGGAGCTCTGACAGATTTTTGCAACTAACGTTTGACAAGAACCTTTGATTAAAAGAATTGAAGAAATGATTGAATCCACCCTAGAAAGCACGTGAAGATAATGCAAAAAGGAGAAACCAAGGGTTAGCAACGTCAATTCAAAAGGTATGCAAATATATAATTTGATAATAAGGGTCAAAACATTAGTATATGAATTGTATGGACATTGTATCACCAATTCAGAAACCATTATTGCTAAGAGTTGAGATGAGAATATTGTGTCAAATCAAATAAAATCCAAAAACCGCCATTCACTCCTCATCATTACATAAACACTCCACCTGAATCCTGACTTCATTTTTAAGATTGCCCAACTCACATTCATTCATATCCTAACGGTCACTTGTTTTCCTCTCACTCTCATTTCCGCACTCATCAAAGCCATTGTTTTGGAAACACCATTGATACTTTGTCAAGAAGCGATTGTAAGGTGAAACTTTTCAACCATGGGGGTCATAGTAAGAACAGAACCAGAGGGGAGAAAATTCATGGAACGATACCCGCAGGTGAAAGAAATGTTGTAGAAATCACAGTGGCTAGAATTCGTGGAGAAATTTTATGGTTTTATCAAGGACGTAACCAAATTATTTGTCAGGGCCTTTGACAGTATGGAGGTTGAAATTGAAGACATTAAGTTTGCAGTGATGGAGTCATTTATTGTTGAAGCTACTAGATTTTCGAGAATAGGAGAAAGATGGTCCAAGAACAGAGGCATTGAAGGAGAAGAATGGAAGACCTTCTTGAAAAATCCGAGTATGGACACCACCATTTTTAAGAAAGGTATTCCAAATACATCACTTAAGGGTAAATGGAGAAATTTGCTATTGGTAATTCAGAAAATTTTCACTTGTGAAGGGAGATTTGGGTGTATGTTCTTTTATCACATTCGTCTATTGATGCATTTCCTTGAAGGAAATGAGTTAAATCTTCCATACTTTATGTTAAATAGTTTAAGAAAGATGTCAGGGAATGTTCATAGAAGGATCCAATTCATAGAAAACACCATGTATCACCATGGAATTATCAAAATACTCATTGAGTTTCGTCTTGAAAAATTGGGAGATAATTGGGATAGATTCCTAGTTAGGAATCATTTCAAGGAAGTAGATCAAGAGCATCCCAACAGTAACAAAAAAAAAAGAGGGAGGAAGAGAAAAATTGAATATCCTATTGAAAATGTATCACAACAACCACAATAGAAATCAGAGGATGAGATTCCTATTGCAGAAATTTTAGGAAGCATTAAAAAGAAAGGTGTTAGAAGAAAGAAGACAACAGAAAAGAAGAGAGTACCCCCAAGAAAACAGAGGAGCTTAAAACAGAGAAGAAAAGAACTAAAACTAAAAACCATCCTCTAGCAAATGTAAGAAGTGCCAAGCTTAGCCAAGCAATGAAGGAACCATCCACAAAAAAGCGCAAAATATATTGATTTGGAGGAGAAAGTGGAACCAAGGATTCCATCACCTACTATCATCTCACCTATTCATAGCCCAGACCGAAAAGCACCAGAAATTGATCCTGTGAAGCAACAAATCTATGATTACATTGAATCTATGGAGAAGAGAGATGCAAGAAAAACATCAGTTTTAAATCAAGAGGAAGAAGCTCAGTCTAGTGGTCCACAAGAACCTCTAGTTATAAACATGTTGAAACAAGAAATATTTGAGTTGGAGACACTAAATAGACACATACAACAAAATCATGAGGCCTTAAGGATGCGAAATAAAATTGAGAAAACTAAGAAATATTATTTTTCATTTGGGCCTGTGGTATAATAAAAACAAGAAGTTAAAGTAAAAGAATAGAGCTCAGGAGAAATGCCAGGAATGACAGTGGCTAAACAAAAGGTAAAGAAGATAAAACTGGATCTACTAGAAAAAGTCTCAGGAGAAATGCAGTAGCTAACAGAGGTCATCAATTTTTCATTTTTGCATGAGGACATGCAATGACCTCTGTGTGGGGGAATGTAGAAAATCATGATTGCTTCATTTTGACACTCTCTTTTACCTATTTTTCCTCTTTTGTCCATCATCATCAACTCAAATAAGAATCATGCTACATGTTTTGACATGGTAAGGTATTTAAATGTCTTGTATTTCGTATGTAATAGCATTCCTTATTATTAATTTAATATTTGTATTAGCTACGGAATTGGCATCATTTTCCGGCAAATCTGCGTTTCTGTAGCCAACTCCATGGTTTTCGAGACTCTGAGGTACCATCTAAGCAAAGAAGTACATGGACAGGTGGGGATTGATCTCCTCAAGGATTTCCTCCTATTCATCCGAGCCAGATCACGAAAGAAACCGTTCGATTGCATGGTCAAAGGAGTGGGTCAACGCGTTGCTGAACATGCACGTGAGAGTCCTAGATCTTCACAATTCATGATTTGCTTTTCCAAATATAAAATTGTGAATAGGAGATATTCTATTATTTCTAGAAGTCAAATTAGAGTTTTTTCAGCTTAAGTAGGCATGAAATCCTCGAACATTTATGAGCACATGATTTTATAAATACCGTGCAAAAAAAACTTGAACATGTGTAATTTTGGATGCGACTGTGATGTTTTAAAACTCTGTCTTCCCTCATTTTTAGTGAATAATTTCCTTGAAGATTTAATGCGCAACTAACTGTTGGAGTAAAGCTTTGAGACCACCTATTTGTGGAGGGCCCCTGCAAACATTGGAGGTTCAACCTTTTTATGTTTTTGATGTAGTTATTTTTATGTTTTCGTTTTATCATCTGATGTAGTTATTTCTAGAATTCCATTTTATAATTTGTTGTAGTTATTTCAAGAATTCCATTTTATCATTTAATGTATTTAATTCCATAATTCCATTTTGTCATTTGATCATTTGATCATTTTATGTAGATTCAATCTTTCCTTTTAAATTTTCAATTGCAGAGTAATTCATAGTTTTATTTCAGAGTATTGAAGTGATTTCTTTACAAGTTCATGAGTGATTTATTTCATAGCATTGAGTGATTTCCTTCCAGTTTATGAGTGAGTTCTTTTCAAAGCATGAGTGATTTATTTTCAAGAGCAGTGGTGATTTATAGATGTATAGTTTCCATTTTTAGAATTCAATTTTGTTTTTATGCATAGGTCTGTTAGAACAATAGATTAAGTAATTATGTTCTTAGAGACTAATAATAGATTAGTTAAGTTTCTTCGTAATATAGTGAGAACCTTTTTTAGTTTTATTTTGCAGAATAAAAAGTATCCTTAGAATTACTCTCTAAAAACTCAATCATGACATTCATAAAATGAATTAAAAGAGGCTTCTAGCATATATAGTGCACTTTCACTTCACAAGTTTACCAACTCCGGTCAATAATTTATGTAAGCAATTTAAGACCATTAAATTGACTAAACAAGGTGTTCACCTTTGTTTGACTTGTGGAAGGTGTATCAGTTGGGATATTCTTAGGAGGATTTACTCAACTTTTGTACTTCTCAGATTATATTGTTTGTGTACTTCCATAATGGCATTTTGATAATCTGATGATTCTGCGGGTTTATCCTCCTTGGTTAGGAAAACATCGTATATCTCTCCTTCCCCAAAAAGATTAATTTAATCTTCTTCTGGTTCTTCTAGAGTTCCTTGTTCTTCTTCAGCAAAATTTTCTTAAAAATGAGGCCTAATTTGTTGTTGATCAGCTTGGTTTCTTGTTTCTTTTTGTTTGATTTGAGGTTGTTGTCTTATGAAATTTGGGTTCCTGATTTGAGGCCCTCCTTGAGGTTTTGTTGGTGGAGCTATGTCATTCAAACTTATTCTTTCCATCATCCTTTCCATGTTTTTAACTAAAGTGTCAAATTTTGCATCTTATGAAGAAGAAGAAGGTTCTTATTTAATGGTCCCTCTTCTTTCAGTCCTTAACTTTTCCCTTTTTGCTAACAAATTTGTCTCTACACTGACAACATTTCTTTGCATTTCTTCTAAGGTGACTGTATTTATTTCTCTCAATTGATAAGCCATATCAGCATCAAACCCATCTGGAAATTGAATCAAAGCTAGCCCAAGTGGGGGATTTATTGTTGTTGGGATAGAATTGTAAAGATTATTGAATATATTTCAATAGTCCTAAATTGTTTCACCTGGGGATCTTCTTAAATTTTCATATTCTGCAAGAATATTGAGTGGATTCTATTTTATTTCCCATCTGGAGAGAAAAATTTGATGAAATTGTTGTAAATATGCAATACTACCGGTTGGTAATCCCCTAAACCATTTTCTAACTTCCCCTGCCAAAATTTGTGCAAAGAGCCTCATTTTCACATCATCATCATCAAATTATTCTAAGTATAATAAAGCATTCATCTTATATATGTGTTGTTGTCCTGTGACAGGGCCAATGTCATCAAATTGGGGTATACGTTGTGCATAAGTCTGGGGAATGGCATTCAATGGTTGTTGCAAGACCAAAGGAGCATATCGGGTTGCCATAATTGGAATATGAGGGGTTGATGAAATTACAACAGAGCTTGATGTTGGGGTTAGATTGGTGGTGGAGTTATAATATGTTGAGCTGATGTAGAAGGAGTATGAACCACCAATGAAATAGAAAAAACAGGAAAATATGGAGTCAAAAGAGAGGTGAATGATATGGCTGGAGAAGTAACGGTAGAGGATTGTTCTATGAATGATTCTTCAACAATTTTATTTAGTTTATCTACCAAATATTCAAGCTTTTAAAACTGATGTAAGGTGTCTTTATCAGATTGAGAAACCACAGGATTTTGTACAGAGATATATGGTCTCAATTTAGTTTCATCTACAACTCTTTCAAGGACAAATATTTATGATTTAGTTCTGAAAAGACTCTGCTCAAAAGCTAAATCAAACTAAATATCCTCAACTGTTATAAGGCTTTCTGGGAGTGAATTAACTTTTGGCAAAGGATTATTACTGGCTTGACTTTTTGTGAAGCTCTTTTTGCTAATCAACTTCTCAGGATTACTTACAACTTTGGTAATATTAGGATTTGGATGGGATTTTGTGTAAACTTTTCTAGAAGCTAGATTTTCAAAGAAAATATTTACAGTTGTGTATATGTAAAAATTTGTGTGGGAAATTCAACCTAATAGCTTTCTATTTCATTGTCACCCATAGGAAATAGTTTTGTACGTTGAAATCAATATTTACCAGGAAAATATTTAGCTTTTTGGATCGTTCCTTAGTATGGTCGCCATAATGTTATCACTGTGTAATTTCTTAAGTTGAGGAAGAAAACTATAAAGGTAACCACATACCTACTTTTAAAGTTGGGATCTAGACGTTCCAACTTAAGAGAGGGCTCTCTCTATATGATTTTAATTTTAATGTTCGGATTTTAGGCTAGGTATGAAAGGACAAAATGGATTTTTAAGATTTTGGTTGAAAAATGGAAGAGAAGTCCATTGGAAATGGAGTCATAATATCTTCAGTAATCAATTAAAATAAACAGAGGGGGAGAAAATAGGGCGAGGTAAGAAAACTCGTGGATCTTGTAGAGTTGTTGTGGTGCGGATGAGATGAACTAGAATTAGGATCAATTAAATATAGAGCATACACAGATGGATTCTATACTTAATATCAAAGAGAAAACATTGAAACTGTATAGCAAGCCAAAGCAGAGTATCATAAATAAATTCAGCCCTTATTCTTCTTGTAAACAATTTATGAAAGAAAACATTCATGTGAAACTTGAATGGAAAAAAAAAATTACAAAAAGGAGAACATCACCATTTGCTTGACACAAGAATCCTAAGATCAAAATTCATTTGTATTACTAAATTGATTACCTCAAATTGTACTGCTTACAATGACAAAACATATTTTCTTCTTTCAGGTTCCAACCCTTTCTAAGTCTTATTACACAATATTTATAGACTTTCTATTGAACTAACTTTAGATTTCAAAAAGGAATTGATTACAAAATAATGTATAACAAAGATGTATATATTTCATTAATAGAACAAGAAAATATGAAAGGTGGACAAAAGTTATTGCGTTGTTGAAATTTTTGAGGAAATATGTCGCTAACTCTAGCAATTTTCCTGCTCTTCTTGTTTGTATGTTGCCAAAATTTTAGATCTTTTGTTGTGCTTATGCGATCAGTTCCAATAACTAGTCCCACCTTTCTTCACTTGGGATAGAATAGTTTACCAAATTCCTAAATCTTTCATCTACCTCAGTGTAGGTTTCGAAATTTGGCTTGTTGGAAAAAAGGCGATGGATCTCATTTTGAATATGGAGATCGAATTGCAGGCCTTTCAAAAATACTTCTCCACTGATAGCCCCTTTTGCCTTAAAAATTTTGGAGGCATCCACAACAATGTTGCATAGTTTCTCTTGATAATTTTCTGTTGGAATAAATTTTCTAGTAGAATCCTTGAGAGTTAGAAGTCATTTCTCTTGACACAAAGAAAACTTCTTGTTAAATATTCTAACTTGTAGCTCCATCTCTTTACACTTGTTCTCCAATTGCACCATTAATTTTTTCTTTATCAGCACCCTTTTGACCTCCATTATTGTTTTTTTTTCTATCCTGGATATTTAGTTCTTCGAGCTCATCTTTATTTTTAGAATTTAAAAATACTACGATTTTTTGTGCTTCCTTTGCCCTATGTTCAAGATCAACCTTGGTATTTTCAGATGCTGCTTTAACTATCTGCATCAATTCTTCTTGTTCAAAAATGATTTTCATGGATGGACACAACTCTGTAATATTGTCATTGATATTTTTCCAAATGTTGCTTTTGGCCTCTGCTAACATCTGAATTATGAAGGAATTATTCTCATACATTTGAATTTGCTGAATGAGTTTAATTTTTTTTTGCACTTCTGCCAAATAAGCGTTGTCTCCCTTATTTTTTTTCCCTCCATCTTGGTGAGAGCTTCTGTTAAATTGTATTTTTATTTATTTGCAAAATTTCCCTAAAGCTTTGGCTAGCTTTTCCGAGGAATATGAAGTTGTTGCTTCTGTTGATGTGCCTGTTGTTGATGTGTCTGATGTTTCCCATTGTTATTTTTCCTCTAGTAGTGCTTCCATATCTTGCTCCATTTTCTGGATTTGAGCATTCTGCTCCACTACTATTGTGAACAACTTTACTATCTTCATCTCCAAACTGGTGACTTCCTTAGCTTGAGGATGTTCTATAGATGGGAGTTTGATTTGATTTCTAAGTACTTGAATGTATTCATTCTTACTCTTTATTATCTCTTTGGTTGTCTTGACATCACTAGGATCATGTCCTAGCTTGATAAATAAATCTTCCAAAGACTTAATCCTAGTGCCTTTGGCTAGAGAAGACATCCGTTCAATATTTAACTGTGAGTGCATATTATTTAAAGATATATGTAATTTAGAGGCATTCATGGTTGAGCTGGTTAATGATGAATAAATAAACTCAACTTCTTGTTTGTGAAAATAGATCTGGTCGATTGCATGAATCTTCTTAGTGTCAACTGAAAATATTGAGGCCTTATAATCTTCAACAGTGTCGGGGGCTGACATTGTGGGCTCCAAAAATGGCATTTGAAACTACCATTTTTCTGTATCAAATGCAGATAGTAATCTATGTTGAGTGGTGGTATTTTTCTTCCAAAATTATAAATATGTTGAAGCTTTGACAACTTCATTCTTCAATTTTATCTCTCTATATCTTGCAAAAATAATTTGTTGTTGTGTAGGTACCTGAGATGAAGAGGACACATGTGCCTGTGTTATGACTTCAACATTAGTGAAGGGTCATTGAATATATTAAGATCATTGGTTCTTAATTTTTAGTTTCCATTTCCTCTGATGATTATTGTGTACTATTGTTTTGTGTATCATCTTTGATGTCGATGATTCTTTTATCCATAGGGTCCATATTCTTTCTCCTTTTAAAAACTCAAAAATATTGTGACTTTGAATCGGTGGGAAACATGTTTTCTCTGATTCTTTTAGTATCTTTATCTTTTGGAACTAGAGTCTGTAAGAAGTGTGACTGACAAGATTCTCTTTAGCCTCCTGCAAGGTGTTTTCAGTCCACTCCTCCTCGTTAGCATATTTCTCAATCTATGGCCTTGATGTATGTGCATATGGAGTGCTCTTTTGTTCAACTCTTAGCTTGGAAATTATGCCTAGAGTATCATAGGACCATGTGAAGCTTGGTTTGAGTTTCATCTGTTTCAAAGTTTCTTCCACTTCTTTTGTTGTTTCTTTAGTATTTACAATGTAGGGACCTACATGAGCCTTCAATTTGAATTGTGCCTTCTTCTTACTAGATACAAAGTGTAATTCATCCATGTTCAACATTTGTCTGGTGTATTCCAGTGCAAAAATCTTGATTGGCACAAATATTGGCAGTCTATAGGGAGGAAGCTTTGATCCACAAATTTTGATTTATGTATAATTCTGGTACAAGTACCAGTCTCCAATCTTTGACTGCTCTGAAAGGTGAAAAAATTTCTTGATTTTTGGTGAAATTATTCAGATGATATTGCTGCTAAGTAGACACAATAATGTATGAAGAAACTTATCCACAAAATCAGTATATGAATACCCCTCTGAGTTATTTCTAATTAGAGAAGTCCAATGGGTTATTGATAATGGATTACCCTTATCATCCACTTTCTGCAATGGGAATTTGAATTTGTATGCCTGGTGAAGTAACATGAGATACACTAAAACTGATTGGTGTTTGAACACACCTTCAACTTTAAACTTCATAAATTGATCATGCATGATATCAAACAAAAATTTTCTGTAATTAAAAAGAATTGAAGGTTTCTTCCCAACTGCAAATATTGATAAGGACCCTAAAACTACTTCATCGACCCACTGGTTTGTATAATATACTAGTAAGCGAGTAACCATAGAAATTACTTGTTTTGAATTTTTTGGGAAAATGGAAACATGGTATGTGGGATTTTTTGTGGGAAACTCGACATTTTCAGGTAAAAAGCATGCAAAAATGTTGGCTCGCTAAGCAAATGTAAGATTTTTATATATTTCCATTAATACATTAGGAGAAAATTGATGCATGGATGCATGGGGGTTTATCTGCAAGTCTTGGAAAATACTCTCTGGAGAAATGGAAAAGAGGACCACATTGTTATGGGAAATTATTTCTTTTTGGTTGGGGAGGTATTTGAGATGACACCAGGTCGAGAACTCAGGGAAAAGGTGGGTATGAGGGAAGGTAAATTGGGGAAGAAATGATTCCTAGATGCTCAAATCATCATTGTGATCTAGGTATAAGTTTGTTTTGCCCAATTATGGAGCTAATATAGATCAAAATCACATTGTGTCTCAGCTACTTTGTATTGGGTATCGAGTAGGGGAGTTTTATTAAGGTCAAGGACAAGGGGTATCATGGGATCCTCCTCGAGAATCTATCCTTTTCCCTTTCACGTTGACATTTTCAATTACAGAGGAAAGAAAAAAGAAAAGAGTTACCAAACTACTTGTATGGTTGAATTTTGCATAGGGATGACTGACAGATGGTGCTTGATAGCTTCGAAATGGTTTGAGCTTGACTTGCACAGATTGAAAGAGCATTGAAAGGTAGGAAGTTGCAGGTTTCTGAGGGGTTTTTATAACAAAATTAATGGGGATTATAACCGAATTGTTACCGTTTTGGGAGCAGAGGCATTTAATAAGAAAACAGGTCGATTGGTGGGAGGGAATTTACTGTTTTAACGTTTATTTGCAAATTTTGCGGGTAATTTTGAGAGATAATGGTTAGGTGACGTGGTGAGGGAGTGATGTGGATGGAGGGAAGTTTGAAAAATGGCGCGAATGGATGGGCGGAGGTGATGGGTGGAAAGAGTGAGGGGGTGGTGGTTTTTCAGGGGGGTGGTAGGAGTGGTAAGTGGTTTTGGGAAGGGACGCCTCAAAAACCGTGAGGAGCCAACATATCATGTGGGCGGTGTTTGAAAATTCTGCTTTTTGGAACCCCACCCCTTCGTTAAGTCTCGAAAGGTCGGGGCGGGGGGGGGGGGGTCCCGAAAAATTATCCCCATCGTTGATCTAGGCGGGGACAATCTATGTCATTGATTGATGTGTGATGGTTACAACAACACGATAAAAGGTCATTTCACATATATTATAACACAGTTTAATACAAATAAAAATTTGAATTAAACCTTTATTGAAAATTTATGGCGACATTTTAATTGGCACACGCTATGGGATTTTCATCATTTTTTTTTTAATTTCTTTTCACATATTTTTTTTTATGCCCCTCTTATTTTCCTTTTTTTTGTCTTTTTGTATTTCTATTTTTTTCTCTTCTTATATCTATTAATGTTTCTTATATATATATATTTTGAATACTGAAAATAATTTACTGAATGGTAAAATTATTTACAAAATCCCATGGGATAAAACCAAATAACCATCAATTGATCACTATAATTTATAGGACCCTAACATGGCCTGAAAGCCCGAATGGCTCGAAATATCATCCTAGGCCCAATTTTTCATATTTTCGCTGAAAAAAGTACCAAACACGACCTTTGGCCCAATTTTTGAGGTTCTACCACATCATCTTGTTGGTATACTCCTTGCATCTTTAGTGCCATGTGGTGGCTCCTGAATGGTGTTACTTTTCACTCGAATTTGGCCCACTTGGCCAGCTAAAATGTCCAAATCAACATGCCATGTGTCCTCAGTTCATACTGCCACATCACTTGTGCTTACGTCATGCTGACATCATCCCAAACCTTTGAGCTATTGACATCATGTGCCACCATGGCTCCACCTGTGCTTCTATGTCACCTCTACAAGCTAATCAAAATGTGCCATGTTCCATCCTTTGGTTGGTCCATGTTTTTAACTCGTATGGCTAAAGAGGGGTCCTATACCTCGGTTTTTCATTGAATTTATTTATAAAATTAAAAAGAACCAGAATAGGTCAAGGGTTGGGGAGTCGTCTCGTTTCTTTTTGTGTGCGCTTGCACTTGCTCCCGAACTCCAACTAGGCTTGATGGCCCAACTTTCCAAAGGCTCGACCAACTAAAGGCCCAACTAAATCAGGAGTCGGGATGTATCAAGGCTCAATTTGGAACCTTGACTACCTGGAATCTTGACTAGTTTGACTCTTTTCACCTCTTTAAGTCCTAAAATTTGACCTGTAAAAAATTTTGATATAGGAAGCGCTTTTCAAACTTCAATATACATTTGGAAATCTATTTCATAGTTGTATATAGCTTAGTAGTTTCTAAGTGCATTTGAGATTATTTGTGATGCTGAAAATGGCTCTAAATTCTATGTTCGTTTATCAATCTTTGGCTTTGCCATAATTGAGCTGATCTTGTTCCTTGACCATTTTTCTTGCAACCATATATGCCTTTTCATCATCTTCTTTTCCTTTTCCATCAATGAAAACATATTTATAACATTCTCTCCCATTGGCATTGATGGAAACACCTACAATGTAATCATAAAATAAAAGTGTACTCTCTTACTTCTCTTCCTTCTCCCACTTTGGGTATTACTCCCCCCTTTGGTGTACTTCTCCCCCTTTTTTTTAGGAACTTCTCCCCCTATGACATCAATGGCAAAGAAACTAATGTGATCCCCCTATTTGGATGATCTTGTGGACCTGGTATCTTCCTTATTATATGTTGACTGATTTTGTCTACCTTTCTTCCTCTAACGTTTGATCTAGTGGAGGGAGGTAAGAGCAACTAATATTTTCCTTAGGTACTCAAATTGATTTCTTGGGAGAGGTTTGGTGAATATATCAGCTACCTTCTCTTTTGTAGGTACATATTCCAACTTGACAATCTAATTTGCAACTTGTTCTCTAAAGAAGTGGTTCTTGATTGGAATATGCTTTGTCTTTGAATGGAAAACAAGATTCTTGGAGATGTTGATTGTACTTGTATTATCACATATGATAGGGACAGGGGGAATCATATAATACTTGTATATCTTGTAAAGTTTTCTTCATCCAAAAGAGTTGAGTGCGACAAGAAGTTGTTGTTATATATTTTTCTTCAATAGTAGAGAGAGAAATTGAAGTCTACTTCCTACTCAACCACGAAACAAGACATGCAACAAGAAATAAGCACCGCCACTAATGCTCTTTCGATCATCTACATCACCTACACAATCAACATCAATAAAAATAGTTGGTGAAAAATATTTACCTTTGGGGTACCAAAGTTCATAGTCCATTAATGTGACTCTTAGATATCCAAGAATCCTCTTTGTTGCTACGAGATGACTATCTCTGGGGGCTACTTGAATTATTCCAACAATACCAACTACCTACACGATGTCTGGTATTGAGGCTATCAAATATAAGAGGCTGAAAATAATATATATATATATATATATATATATAGTATGATTAGTATTTATGGTGATTCAAAATTCTTGTTGACCTTGCAACCTGTAACCATTGGAGTGCTTACCAAAGAACATTCCTTCACGCCAAATTTCTTCAAAACTTACTTGAGATACTTGCTTTTGGAGACAAAAATTTCTTTGGAAAATTGTGCAATTTTCAAACCAAGGAAATATGAAAGTTCTCCAACATAGACATCTCATATTCGACCTTCATATTAGCTGCAAACTGGCAATTTAGAGAGTGAAAATCACTGGCAAAAATAATACCATCAACATAAATAACCACCACTAACATTTGCCATCATTAGATTTCACATTCAAGTTACTATCAATTGTGCCTCTTTTTAAACCACACTTGAAAAAATTACTATCCAACTTGGAATACCAAGCCTGCGGGGCTTAATTCAGACTGTGCAAGGCCTTTTTCAACTTGCAAACATAATCAGGCTTATCATATAGCTGCAAATTAGGTTGCTCAATGCAAACTTTTTCCTGTAATTCTCCATTTAAAAAAGCATATTTGACATACATATGATATATTTTAAATTAATTTAAAGTAGCAAAGGATAAGAACATGTGAATTGCTTCTAATCGAGAAATAGGAGAAATGTTTCATCATAGTCCAAACATTCAAATTATACATCACCTTTTGTAAACTAACATTGCTTCGTTTCTTACCACTTCACCATGTTCATTCAATTTGTTCCTAAAGACCCATTTCATGCCTATAAATTTATTACGTGCTGGTCTAGGAACAACCTCCCATGTCTCATTTTTCTTGATCTAATCAAGCTCTTCATTCATGGCCTTTATCCAATTATCATCTTGGCTATACTAAGTAAAATACTTTGGTTCCATCATAGATAACAAAGCTACATTCACTTGAGTAGGGGTATTTAAAAGTTTTCTTCGTGTTTAAACACCGGAATTTAAGTCACCAACAATTTGGTCAATTGCGTGGTGTTTTTTCACATACCTTGCAAGATACTTGGATTGTGGACTGAGGGGTTCTTCAATGTCTTCATCTAAAAATGGTTCATCATCCTTCTCATAGTGTTGAATGGATCATTGGAGTTGATATTTATTGGCTAATTGTCTTCAAAATCAATATGCACATCAACTTGAACATCAATGCAATAAATTATCCTCTTTGTATTCTTGTTGTAGCATCTATAGCCCTTGCTAGTCTAAGAGTATCCAAGAAAAATACCTTCATCATCTCTTGCATCAAACTCACCAAGATTTTCATTGTTCCCTTTGATATAACACTTGCTTCCAAACACTCTGAAATTCCTGATTGCTGTAGATGTTAGCACAATTATTTGCTAAGTCATGAGTCTATTTAAAAAAAAAAATTAGGACTAGACTTTGAAAATTTCAAAAAAAATTGGTCGCTATCGAAATTTCCGGTAGCGCATGTTTTAGCCTTCTCAGATAGTTTGTTATATTCATGTTTCTGTCTGTTTTTCTTTTATTCTGATGCTTCCAGAAATTCCAATAACATCCTTTGTTTTTAAAAGTGCATCCTCTTTTGTCAAGCCACATGTTTTTTTATTTTATTTTATTTTTCCGCAAAAGAAAAATCGAACTTTCTATTAAGATCATAGAAGGTTACATAGTATATGCACTTGGAATTCAATGAACTGCATATTTCCTTTTCTACATAGGAGAAGAAAATAACATGGAGTTGCAGCTGTTTGGAAAAAACGTTATTACCGTTTCCCCTAGCCTTTTCAAAATTTTCCAGAGAGTATGTGCTTGTTTCAGCCCCCGGGCTTCCCTTTATAGGCAAAAACCGCCCTAAACAAGGGTCAAAAGTAGGCAAGTCACTGAGCTTTTTACAAAAAAAACATATGAGTGGTAGACACCATTCTAGATATATAGAGTTTATGAGATAGACAAAAATCCCCCACATTATCTCCCGGATCTCCTCTTAAGAGGAAAACAATCCAAAATAGAGATAGGTGGGGTTTATAGTACAAACCACGATTGTTTTATCAATTACACAAAAAAATTGTATCATGAGTTCAAAAGAAAAAAACAAAACATAAATAAATACTGGATAAATATCATTTTAGTGAGCAAAAGGAGGCTGTTCCAGGTTCCGAACCAATTCTCCGTCAAACTCTTTTGCTACCCAGTTCCCCATAGCTTGCTGTAGGCCCTCCTTATAAAGGAGGTTTGCATCACTGTTACATTCCCTGTAAATGTGACAAGCAGAGATTTGATTAAATAGAGATTTTAAGACCAAAACCTCTTCTAATGAAGGAATCAGAATACAATTGAGGCATCTTTGTGTTCCATTAAACCATTTAATGATATTCATTGAGTCGCCAAAGATCTGAGTTGCTCTCAGCTCAAGATGAGAAAGCCAACACAAAAGTAAATGAAGGGCTTTGAGTTCTGCAAAATTATTAGTTCCAGTTCCAAGTCCAACTGAAGTTTTGTAGATCTTTCCAAAAGGGAAGTGAATAGTGAGCCCTGCCCCACACCTATTTTGTGGGTCAAAAGCCCCATCAAAATAGGCTCACAGGATGTCTCCCATAATTTCTTCCATTTTGATGATTATGACCTGCTGAGATTCCTTAGGTATAGGGATGTGTTCATAGATTTATGATATTCCGAAGCTAGAGGAGTAATAGGAAACACGATGTCTTTAAATATGACCCAGTTCCTTGCTATCCAGGTACCCCATGCGACAATAAGCGAGATGTTCCTCACCTGGTCATTAGGGGCTTCATTCTACCACTTTTTCCAAGCCTCCGAGATGGTTGGACCTTCCCATCGCTGGAGAGGTTTAGAAGCCTCAAGGTTTTAGCCCATAAACTAATGTTAAATGCATAAGATAGAAAGAGGTGTTGTGTATAAACGTGTTGTGATGTAAATACGTTTCAGATATTTTTTTTAAATTGTTTTATATCATGTGATAGGAGTCATAGGCGGTCAGTTATGTTTAAGTCAAGTCATGGTATACGTGTAGAACTTAGGTGTTATCCCACAGTAATACACCCAACTGTTAATCCTGTCTTGTCTATCAACCAAGTCAGTTAATCTCATGTCAAGGTACGTGTTTTTCAAATGGAGGAGGTCGTGGATCATCAAACTTAACGCAATAACCATTTGGCTGGTTGCACAGCAGCGCTGCCGGAAGTTTAGGCTAATAATCAACAAGACAACGAAGGTGACTTCCAGTCACAAATCCGCTTGCCTCAAGCCATCTGTAACGTTCCATACGAAATTATGTAGCCAACTGAAGATGATGATGGCCATCACATGGCGCACACTACGGTCAATAATATTTTCCAAAATAAAAATCGATTTGCATGGGGTAATGAACCATGGTTGTTGTTTTAAAACCACCAAAAAAGCAAGAGCATTATCAGTTGAGAGTCTACTTGTTGGAGATTGAATTTTAGAGAGTTTCAGTTTGAGGAGGAGTCTAGATTTCAGAGAGGATTTCAGAGGAAAACACAAGCAACACTTGTAAGGTGAAGCTCTTCTAGCTTTGCCAACTATCAGTTTCAAGAGACATAGTCATTAATTTCTAAAGATGACTAAAAAAGGAGGCAAAATAAAACGAATTGAGCCATAGGGTGTTGACCTAGTGGAAGAAAATTCGAAGGTGAGAAGCTTGTTTATCCAGGCAGGGTGGTATTCTTTGTGGACCAGGTTAGGAAGTGTAGAAATTTTGACCCAACCCTGTTTTCAGTTTCTCCTCATTACTCCCATGTAGTTAAATGCCCATTCCCATAACCATTCATTCAACAAGCTGGAAATAATAAATATTTTTTGAAAACACAAATTCTGGAAATTTCATAGTGCTGAAAATGCGGAAATAAAAACTCAGAAAATATATCAGCCACACACACAGAAAATGACACGTTGATTTTTGGTCAAGATGACCCTGGAAAAACCCCCTACAACTCTTGGGGAAAACCAATTCGAAAGCTCTTCTTTATTTTTGATAAATAGCTTTTACAGTGAGATAGAAATACACAGAAAATTTTAGCAACCAAACAAATGCAACTTATCTCCTTTTCCGTGCTTAACCACTGCCTCATAAAATGTGTAAACATCGAAATAGGAACAACAATAAATTTTGTACGAACTCCTTGAATTCCGTGCCCAGAAAACACAACAATAAATGATGTTGTATGACCTCCTCGAAAAGCATGCAGAACAATAATAAATGTTGTTGTACGACCTCCTCAAAATGCGTGCAAAGGGACATCAGTAAATGCTGTACTATTTCTGCCTCGGTTTCCATGCACATGGAGAGTAGCTCACTATATGGTCTGCCTCAAAAATTGTGCCTCAAAACCAAAAATAAATTCCCTCGAAATCTGTGCCAAAACTACTGTACAACTGCCTTGAAACTCGTGCCAAATATATTGTATGGTCCTGCCTTGAAACTCATGCCCAAACTGCCTTGAACTGTGTGCCAACCTTGCTATACGAATTTGCTGAAATGTTGCCTCAGTATGCGTGCTAAGGTTCTGCTCTCCTTAACCTCACTGCTCAGAATTATCCTTGCTCTCTTCTCCTCCTTCTCTCAATATGCTCATGAAAGACTGAATGGTATTTTCCCTATTTTCTTCCGTTAACCTAACACTAAGTGACTTTTTGGGAATCCCTAAATCCAATGGGTGAGATAGGTTTAGATCTAGGGCTGAGATTAAATGTGCATTTAAATCTCACTTTCTATTTTTTAATTCACCCCACTTTAATAAAGACCCTCTTAGTCATTTATTTCCAAAGTCACTTTTCACTTTATAATTTCACATTGACTTTATTAAAGTCACTTTAATATTAGACTTAGTAACTTTATCACTTAAATTCACTTTTAAATTAGATTTGACTTTACAACTTATAAAGTCACTTTAGGAGAAAAATTTAAATTCGTTTGGACACTTTTCCCTAGGCCAAAGATCAAAGCCTTAGGGAACCACTTGTCCTCTAGTACCCAATTTCAACACTCCCTCTTACCGAGGAAAGTGTTCCTCACCACACCCATCTTGTCTCTGAAGTAGACATGCTTGCCCCGTAGTAAGGCTTTGGTGAAAATATCTGCTACCTGCTCATCAGTGGGAATATACTCAAGCTTCACAACTCCCTTCTGAACATAGTCTCTGATGAAATGATATCTGATCTTGATATGCTTTGACCTTGTAAATTTTTGTAGATGTTTTATGCTTGATGCAATTTTACTTTTATAACAACAATCACATAAATAGTTAAGTAAAATGTTGATAGAACATACCAGTGGATCTATAGAAGACAAACCAGAAACAAGAGAATGTGTTGGTGCGTTACGACGATCAGCAGGATGCTTCAACCAACAAAGTCTTCTTGGTCGGCCAACCCAAAACGTGTCACAACAGTCCTCAAATCAAATATCCAGTCAACCCCAGAAAAGTCAACGCAGGGCAGCAACAAGAAAGTCAACGCAGCTCCAACTTCGGTCAAATTTTTGACCTCGATTTTTGTGCCAATGAGTATGGCCTACAAAAATCGAACTCTCCACAAAATTTCAGCTCAAACGGACCATGCGTTGACCAAAGTCAACGCTGGTCAAACTTGCCCAGAAACCCTAACTGCAGAAAATTTGCTGCGGTAAATTTCGTCCTTTAGCTGCAGTAGATTTCGTCCTTCTTCTCATGTGGGAGATGAAACTGCTTCTCAAATGCTTGTAGATAATGAGAAGTGTGTGGATGAGATGAGTGAAAAGTTCTCCAACGTTGACTGTATTTATATCCATCATTGAGGTGTGTGACACATCTGTTGGGGGTGTAAAACCTTAAGGCCGACCTACACTTAAATTTATTATAAATAATAAATTCAAAATAAATGTTCTGCTCATCAGATTAAAATCAATTTTATATCGATTTTACACCTCTCCGAAAGAGGAATCCAATACAAATATTGGAATCTTCATCTGAGCATCACAAGATGGAGTTTGGGCCTAGTTGTCCAAATTTAACACTCCCTCTCAACTAGGGAGAACTCCATCCACCAGTGCAATCAAACATTGTGCGTCATCCCACCGTAACTTGCTTTGCTGGCCTCTTTATTTCAGAACAGAAGTGGGTCAGTCACAAAGACATCATCCCCCGGCTGACAAATTCAGCCCAGAGGTACGAAACCTCTATCAGACTCACAAAGAGTCTCCAACCAACCCGAAGTTGGTTCATCTGACCCGAAGTCAGGCAGAGGTCCTAGACCTCACTAGACTTGATCCCAGATCAAGTGGTTGGACCGTGCCATCCTAGATAGAGAGTACGACAATCTCTGATGCGTCCATCAGTCTTTGCTACTGGTCTCTAGCTTTTCCCATCTCATTGGCCAAATGAGAGGTACTTCCCATGAGCCCTGAACTCAATGGGTAGGATGCATACGGGGCACAGATAATGAGAGGTGAACGAACTGAATAATCACAACGGTGGGGTCCAAGCACACCAACAAGGTTTGACAAGCCTAGCCTTGTGGTTGCTCATAGCTCCGAGAAGCTGTCCCCAAAGCCCCCCAGAGCTCCTCGAGCTCATCGTCCAACAGGACCCACATCATAGGGTCGTTCCATGATACCAAGTCTCTCACAGAAGGTTAGGAACTTGACCTTCCCCAGGGGCTTAGTGAGAATATCCGCGACCTGCTCATCAGTTCCTATATGATCGAGCCTTACGGCGCCTCGCTGTACCATATCCCGGATAAAGTGGTACCCGATATCAATATGCTTGGATCGGTCGTGGAACACAGGATTCTCAGTCATACGAATCCCACTCTGATTATCACAGAGTATCACAGTGGTATCTAGCACATGTCCAAATAGCTCACTAAAGAGCTTCCGCAACCAAACTGCTTCACAACAGGCCATACTAGCAGTAATGTATTCGGCCTCCGCAGTGCTCAAAGCCACCGACTTCTGCTTCCTGCTCATCCATGAGATCGAAGCAGAACCAAGATTGAAGCAGCATCCCGATGTGCTCTTACGATCCACCACACTGCCAGCCCAATCGGCATCAGTATATCCACGGAGTGTCACACTCCCGGCAGTGTATCTCAGCGCATGGTTTATCGTGCCCCGAAGATATCTCAGAAGATTCTTGGCACCAACCCAGTGAAAATGATGAGGCTCAACCATCTGTTGACTCAAAGTGTTCACTGCAAAACATATATCTGGTCGGGTGTTCACTAAGAACATCAAAGCTCCTATGAGTTGACGATACTCGGTAGGATTGGCCAAGATAGGCCCAGCAGCGCTGCCACTCAACTTCTTAAAGTTGAGTTCCATCGGTGTCGACACGGACTTACAGTCCACCATTCCAAATCTTTCCAGAAGCTTCACAATGTATTTTCCTTGAGAAAGGAAAATCTCTCCAGGTCTCTGCCAGACCTCCAGGCCTAGGAAGTAGTGCATCGGTCCTAGGTCCTTCATCTCGAACTCAGCAGCGAGCTCCCTCTTACATTGATGAATGAGAGGGTCAGCACCTGTCAGGAAGAGGTGGTCCACATACAGCACTAGAATGAGAGGCTTCCCCTGCACAACCTTGAAGTAAAGGTTCGGATCAGCATTACTTCGAGTGAAGCCCAGCTTCATCAAGTAACTATCCATCCTCTCGTACCAAGCTCTGGGTGCTTGCTTTAACTCATAGAGGGCTTTCTTCAA